>CALYLW010000194.1:0-233972 GCA_944989445.1 Ampullaceana balthica | reverse complement strand
ATTGACCAACATGATATTGCAACTATCACAACAAAGATGGTAGACACATCTCTAATCCTTTCCTTCATGGACCTGTACTAGAGAGAGTGACGTAAGAGTGCCCCCCCCCCACGTGATACATTACTGTTCTATGCTAGTACTCCGCCAGCTAACTCCATCAAGACCCTCGGATTAAACGGCTCTTGTCATTGCCAGGAATGAAATCCTGGCTCACGGTTTTGGCACCGACCCACCTGTGTTAACACTTGGGAGTACGTCATTGCGCAACTTGTGGTCTGTAGGCGACAGTGTTGGTCTGGCACGCCCCGACCCAAGGCTGAAACATGACTCGTGTTGACATTGGCGGCGGAACAACCCGTTCGTCCAAAATTCGGATATGTTCAGTGCAGTCAACTGTTGTAGCGTCACTAAGGTGGTTCGGCATTCATCCCCCACCAGACCAACACCAGGGCGGTGAAAACGGAATGACATTTAACAGAGCTGTATTAGAGCTTCATTACAAGTAGTGAAATTCAAACAAAAACAAGATCCCGCCACAGTAGTGTGCCACCACAGTAGTTTTCCGCCACAGTTGTGTTCCGCCACAGTTGGTAACCACTAAAATAGGGTGTCCCTGGAGCAACCTTCCACTAGAAATAAATCAGTCAACAATTATAAATTGACAATTCCATTTAACATCTACATGTAATCCGCCCCCATATAATCCGCCCCCATTCAGATTAAGAACAGGCTTCCACCAGATCACCAGTTGAGAAATTTCACAGCCCCCCCCCCTGCACTATTAATTAGCCAATAATGACGCCTGTTGTCCTGTGCTTCCAGAAAGTACGACTGTCTTTAACAATACATTATGTATTTGATCTTATTGGTTTTTATTAAACAATTTTATGTAAACAAAGCCACAGTGTCAACAAAAATATGTCTTTTTTTTAAATTTTAAAACGGAACATTTAAAATACGTGGGCCCAACATAAGCCACTATTTGTGATCACACCAAGACGGTGGTCCCAACATAAGCCACTATTTGTGATCACACCAAGACGGTGGTCCCAACATAAGCCACTATTTGTGATCACACCAAGACGGTGGTCCCAACATAAGCCACTATTTGTGATCACACCAAGACGGTGGTTGTAGTTAGGGGGTGGTGGAGGTCGCGAGCCGCTCCAGGGGAAATATTTTCTCTTTATTTACAATGGGTGGGGGCATACGAGTATTCTGCGAATGATTTACTTTTGGTGGAATGCTGGGACAAAAATCTGTGTGCGCCCTGAGTGGCATTAACATGGCTTACTGCCACTATGCACACTGTAACTGAGACAATGTCTGTGTGGCAGTAGGTGTTGGAGGTAGCTCTCAGTCAATGGTTGCTCACAATGTCTGTGTGGCAGTAGGTGTTGGAGGTAGCTCTCAGTCAATGGTTGCTCACAATGTCTGTGTGGCAGTAGGTGTTGGAGGTAGCTCTCAGTCAATGGTTGCTCACAATGTCTGTGTAGCAGTAGGTGTTGGAGGTAGCTCTCAGTCAATGGTTGCTCACAATGTCTGTGTAGCAGTAGGTGTTGGAGGTAGCTCTCAGTCAATGTTTGCTCACAATGTCTGTGTGGCAGTAGGTGTTGGAGGTAGCTCTCAGTCAATGGTTGCTCACAATGTCTGTGTAGCAGTAGGTGTTGGAGGTAGCTCTCAGTCAATGGTTGCTCACAATGTCTGTGTGGCAGTAGGTGTTGGAGGTAGCTCTCAGTCAATGGTTGCTCACAATGTCTGTGTAGCAGTAGGTGTTGGAGGTAGCTCTCAGTCAATGGTTGCTCACAATGTCTGTGTGGCAGTAGGTGTTGGAGGTAGCTCTAAGTCAATGGTTGCTCACAATGTCTGTGTAGCAGTAGGTGTTGGAGGTAGCTCTCAGTCAATGGTTGCTCACAATGTCTGTGTGGCAGTAGGTGTTGGAGGTAGCTCTAAGTCAATGGTTGCTCACAATGTCTGTGTAGCAGTAGGTGTTGGAGGTAGCTCTCAGTCAATGGTTGCTCACAATGCCTGTGTAGCAGTAGGTGTTGGAGGTAGCTCTCAGTCAATGGTTGCTCACAATGTCTGTGTGGCAGTAGGTGTTGGAGGTAGCTCTCTGTCAATGGTTGCTCACAATGTCTGTGTAGCAGTAGGTGTTGGAGGTAGCTCTCAGTCAATGGTTGCTCACAATGTCTGTGTAGCAGTAGGTGTTTGAGGTAGCTCTCAGTCAATGGTTGCTCACAATGCCTGTGTAGCAGTAGGTGTTGCAGGTAGCTCTCAGTCAATGGTTGCTCACAATGTCTGTGTAGCAGTAGGTGTTGGAGGTAGCTCTCAGTCAATGGTTGCTCACAATGTCTGTGTAGCAGTAGGTGTTGGAGGTAGCTCTCAGTCAATGGTTGCTCACAATGTCTGTGTGGCAGTAGGTGTTGGAGGTAGCTCTAAGTCAATGGTTGCTCACAATGTCTGTGTAGCAGTAGGTGTTGGAGGTAGCTCTCAGTCAATGGTTGCTCACAATGTCTGTGTGGCAGTAGGTGTTGGAGGTAGCTCTCAGTCAATGGTTGCTCACAATGTCTGTGTAGCAGTAGGTGTTGGAGGTAGCTCTCAGTCAATGGTTGCTCACAATGTCAGTGTGGCAGTAGGTGTTGGAGGTAGCTCTTAGTCAATGGTTGCTCACATTGTCTGTGTGGCAGTAGGTGTTGGAGGTAGCTCTCAGTCAATGCTTGCTCAAATCTCTCAGCTGCCAACATGAAATATAAACTATGTGGCTTCTAAACGACTTTCTGCTCTATCTGGGAATACAAACACACGAAGTACAAGATACACAAACACACGAGGTACAAGATACACAAACACACGAGGTACAAGATACACAAACACACGAAGTACAAGACACACAAACACACGAAGTACAAGACACACAAACACAAAGTACAAGATACACAAAGTACAAAATACACAAACACGAAGTACAAGATACACAAACACACGAGGTACAAGATACACAAACACATGAAGTACAAGACACACAAACACAAAGTACAAGACACACAAACACAAAGTACAAGACATACAAACACACAGTACAAGACACAAAAACACACGAGGTACAAGACATACAAACACACGAGGTACAAGACACACAAACACACGAGGTACAAGACACACAAACACACGAGGTACAAGACACACAAACACACGAAGTACAAGATACACAAACACACGAAGTACAAGACACACAAACACACGAAGTACAAGACACACAAACACACGAATTACAAGATACACAAACACACGAGGTACAAGACACACAAAGTACAAGACACACAAACACACGAAGTACAAGACACACAAACACACGAAGTACAAGACACACAAACACACAAAGTACAAGACACACAAACACACAAAGTACAAGACACACAAACACACAAAGTACAAGACACACAAACACACAAAGTACAAGATACACAAACACACGAGGTACAAGATACACAAACACAAAGTACAAGACACACAAACACAAAGTACAAGACACACAAACACAAAGTACAAGACACACAAACACAAAGTACAAGACACACAAACACAAAGTACAAGATACACAAAGTACAAAATACACAAACACGAAGTACAAGATACACAAACACACGAGGTACAAGATACACAAACACATGAAGTACAAGACACACAAACACAAAGTACAAGACACACAAACACAAAGTACAAGACATACAAACACACAGTACAAGACACAAAAACACACGAGGTACAAGACATACAAACACACGAGGTACAAGACACACAAACACACGAGGTACAAGACACACAAACACACGAGGTACAAGACACACAAACACACGAAGTACAAGATACACAAACACACGAAGTACAAGACACACAAACACACGAAGTACAAGACACACAAACACACGAATTACAAGATACACAAACACACGAGGTACAAGACACACAAAGTACAAGACACACAAACACACGAAGTACAAGACACACAAACACACAAAGTACAAGACACACAAACACACAAAGTACAAGACACACAAACACACGAGGTACAAGACACACAAACACAAAGTACAAGACACACAAACACACGAAGTACAAGACACACAAACACACGAGGTACAAGACACACAAACACACGAGGTACAAGACACACAAACACACGAGGTACAAGACACACAAACACACAAAGTACAAGACACACAAACACACAAAGTACAAGACACACAAACACACAAAGTACAAGACACACAAACACAAAGTACAAGACACACAAACACAAAGTACAAGACACACAAACACACGAGGTACAAGACACACAAACACAAAGTACAAGACACACAAACACACAAAGTACAAGACACACAAACACACGAGGTACAAGACACACAAACACACAAAGTACAAGACACACAAACACAAAGTACAAGACACAAACACAAAGTACAAGACACAAACACAAAGTACAAGACACACAAACACACGAGGTACAAGACACACACGGCCAGTGGCGTAGCTAGAACTTTTGCCGCCCGGGGTGGTCTCCAATGTTCCGCCCTTTTTAGGGGCCGTCCAGAAATGACGTCACGCACCTGTCACACATTTGTGAAGACACTTTATTTAATGACGTTTTACATAGCTTCACGCTGTCACAATATTAGTATTAGAGTGCAGCCGTACACTAAAACATACTGGTGCTTAAATTACAAAAACATTATTTGAAACATGTTCATTTTCAAATATAAAATATGGCTTTTATGGGGGGGGGGAGAAGCTTTGTGACATAATATTAGAAAAGGGGTCTCAGTTTTTATGACAACTTGTGAGGAGGGGGTGTGAAAAATCAGCCAAAATAACGTGACGTCATTTATTGATGGCCCCTTAAGTCAATCATGTGATGGATTTTATAAATTAATAAACATGAATAAATAATTGTATTTGAAGTGAAGTAAAGGTGGGGAACATTTTTACCATTGCATGCCATACTTATGTAAGCAGTAATAAAAGAGGCCGCATAAAATGAAATATCTATATATACACTCTTATAAAAATACAAGATACTTTTTTTTAACGGCCACAAGAAAGTTACAGTGGTCGCACCCCCTCTCCCTGAGACAAAACATATTCCAAATTTATACCAAAAATATTACCAATTAGTACCTTTTGTTTTGTATTTATAGATAAACGAGCAACAAAGCCCGTCCAAGGACGTTCCGCCACCGTTCCGTGGCATGTTGTAACTCCCCTTCAACAGCCGTCTCGACCGGCATACATGTGCATCACGTCAAAAATACTATTCATTATAGTTAAAATAAATAACTCGTAAAAACGGAGCTTTTGACTATAAATCTCAAAGTGCATAACTCAAAATAAAGTCTTGGAAGAAATACTGCACCAAATATAACTCGTTTTGAACGTCCGCGTAAACGTGTTCAATATGATTGGCTGTAGGAGTCATATGTGTTTGAGGGACCAATCGCTATAGATGACCGGACAGAACTGACAGAAAATTGCCTTTTATTATATAGGATGATTATTATATAGGATGATTTTTTTTTACAAACAAGAAATTATATACATTAGTATTTAAACACATTTATACATTTACTTACCTAACTTTCATAGTGGAAAAATCGTGTATTATGCTATCAAAATTTAAATTATTTGTAATATCTTTTTTTATTGAGAATATTGCATGATTTTGTAGTCTTAAATCCCTCATTGTGGAACAAAGATATTTTTTTCTCAACTTCAGTTTGGAGAAGCTCTTTTCACAACTAGCGACACTAATAGCAATTGTTGAAAATATTCTTAGCAAAATTACAATGTGGGCTACATAATTTTCCAATCTATACTTTTGAATAAATTTTAATAGATCTAAGGGTCTTTACCCCCGTTTTTCTAACATAATGCCTCTTCTTGTAGTGTAGGTACAGCCATAAAAACCTTGATCCTTTTTTCTTTCAATTTTGAAATTTTCTTTATCAATGTCAAAACATTAATTTATTTGATGTTCAAATTCTTCATTTAGTAGGTTACATGGTATTATATGCACATGATCAAAACGTACTTTTATTTTCTTTTATAATTCTATAAATTGATTAAAAAAACTATTCTCGTTGCACTTCTTGCTCTAAAGATAGAAACACGACTTCTGAATTTTCCCCACTCATATTTTTCTCTACTTCTAACTCAGCTTTCAGTAAATATCTCGAACTCTTCACAAATTTTTTTGGCTGATATAACAGTGTTTTGTATTAGCACATCTCTTTGTTCCATGAAATCGGTTTGTATACATTTAAAAAAAGAATACGGATTCCCATAAATTAAGATAACATAGAAAAGAAAATGATTGCATTGAATCGAGTAAAATTCCAGCATCTGATATCGTTTTACTAGTTACTTCTTCAGATGTCAATTTTAATTATATATGCCCTAATGTGGTGTTTATTAACGGAGAAATTTTAATAATTTCATTTTCTTGTCATAATTCAAATTAATTCAAATTATTTACACATTACTTTAATTGGATAGGCGTAACATTTTAAATGAATAACCGTATTTTAATTTTTGAAAAAGAAAAAATTATTAGTGCTCTTTAATTAAAAAAAAATTTAAAAAATTAAATTTTTAATTATTCCCTTACAATAATTTTCTGAAAACTGAAACAGTAATATAAATTACTACTTGCAAATTAAACACAATATTTGAACCACCATGCCATGTAGGTACTTGTTCGCGCATCATTCTGCGCATGTCGAAATTCCACCAAAAACAGTCGTGGCAATATTAATAGCACATATTATTCGGCCCAGCGGTGATGTGTTTTTGTGTAGTTTTCATATAAAAGTAAAAGCATCATTTGTGACGTATACCCATTAATTTTCCAAACAAAGCGATACCTCTTTTGAGGGATCTTAAATTTTTGAACAGCGTTAGTTATAAGAACCACTATGTAATCAATCAAACGTTGTGCGACCCTTTTCAACTGCCCACAAATGCCGCCCTCTAAATGTGTGCCGCCCGGGGCGGACCGCCCCCCCCCCTAACTACGCCCCTGGACACGGCATACAAGACACACAGCATACAAGACACACGGCATACAAGACACACGGCATACAAGACACACGGCATACAAGACACACGGCATACGACACCCTACGGAAAACATTTTCGACAACACCCTACGGAAAACACATTAGCAGGACTAATGGTTGTCACAACCGTTTTTCCTTGGCCCACAAATGACAACCCTCCATGGTTTACTTGGCCCACAAATGACAACCCTCCATGGTTTACTTGGCCCACAAATGACAACCCTCCATGGTTTACTTGGCCCACAAATGACAACCCTCCATGGTTTACTTGGCCCCCAAATGACAACCCTCCATGGTTTACTTGGCCCACAAATGACAACCCTCCATGGTTTACTATTAAAAAATACTTGAGGGCCATATTAAAAATACTTGAGGGCCATATTAAAAATACGTGAGGGCCATATTAAAAATATTAACACACATATCCATCATTATCCAGATTGCAATATATAGGGATTTTGAAATTTACATCTCGCACCTTTTGGGGCGCCAGGCCTTTTCTGGTTTTTGTTGTTTTTTTTTACATGTTCTTCAGCTTTATAATTTTTATTTGATTCAACTGATCGCCCTGATAATTTGGTAGTTGTTAAGTAAATTGACAATATTTTAAAACAATTATCACTTATTTTTGGGTCGTTGCCCTTATATCATTTTTTTTCTATGTAAGTTTTTTAAATATTATTTTATTTATCCAATTGCCGTGCAACTTAGGTTTTTTGAGCACACTTCTGCGAAGGTTTCTGGCAAAAAAAATTTTTTTAAACGTACCACTGATTTGTTTCTTTATTATTTATTCTTTTATACTGAGATCGCTGCAGCTTACGACGGGTCAGTTGGTATTACAGACATTTCTATCACATAAAATGCTATCACATATTGCTGGCTGATATCCAATGTGAACATTGTGTGTGCCCTGTCATTTTATGCCCTAGCTTTACATTATATCAAGCAGGACTTTTTGGCGCAGAGCCGTTTTGGTGCAGGACATTTTGGCACCATTTAAAAATAACTTTTTATTATTTAACTACTCGTACTTAGTACTAGTAATAATGGAAACTATGTAACATTTTTTAAAAATCAAACATTACAAATTACTTTCATTCATAGCTTAACGTGATCATATAAAAATATTTGTTGTAAGTTGTTGAAATAAAAAAATAATAATTTTGGTACCCAACCCCCTTAACAGAATTATAATATGTGATATATTTATGAAACTCTACTTAACTTATGATTTTAGTCTAGAACACTCTTGCACTTTTATAAATGCGAAGCGCACGCATGATTAGGCAGGACCTGTAAATAATAGCTTAGGCCATCTGTGTGCCAAAACGGCTCTGCGTCAAAACGGTCGCTCAAAAATGCCGATGCCCAAACGTCGCGTACCAACATTATATATATATATATGTGTATGTGTATGTGGTTTCTATCTTTAATGACCTGCTCTGATGTTATGCCCTGTATCTCCCCCCCCCCAGGTGTCATCCAGTTGTCTATAGAAGGTGCCTCAACACACGACCGTTCCAGCCCAGACTTCCCCAGCTCAGAGTATCCAGAGAAAACTGACGTGTCAGATGGTCATGGTAAAGGAACTTCCATTGATTCAACTCGACTGAGAGCCCTAAGTAAAACCACACGAAGTAGCGACACGGATGAATCACTGTACAGTATCCTTGCCATGAGCCGTCCCATCGTAGTCTTCATATATCGTCTCGTTGATATTCCAATGTTTCTCCTACGTTTATTATATTTTTGTTGGTTGCACATAAAAATGTAGCAACCCCCGTCACCACAAGACATAAAATGTAGCAACCCCCAAAGTTGTTTGGGTATATCACACCCTCCTGTTACAACCCCCGAAGTTGTTTGGGTATATCACACCCTCCTGTTACAACCCCCGAAGTTGTTTGGGTATATCACACCCTCCTGTTACAAACCCCGAAGTTGTTTGGGTATATCACACCCTCCTGTTACATGTATATCACACCCTCCTGTTACATGTATATCACACCCTCCTGTTACATGTATATCACACCCTCCTGTTACAAACCCCGAAGTTGTTTGGGTATATCACACCCTCCTGTTACATGTATATCACACCCTCCTGTTACATGTATATCACACCCTCCTGTTACAAACCCCGAAGTTGTTTGGGTATATCACACCCTCCTGTTACATGTATATCACACCCTCCTGTTACATGTATATCACACCCTCCTGTTACATGTATATCACACCCTCCTGTTACATGTATATCACACCCTCCTGTTACATGTATATCACACCCTCCTGTTACATGTATATCACACCCTCCTGTTACATGTATATGACACCCTCCTGTTACATGTATATCACACCCTCCTGTTACATGTATATCACACCCTCCTGTTACATGTATATCACACCCTCCTGTTACATGTATATCACACCCTCCTGTTACATGTATATCACACCCTCCTGTTACATGTATATCACACCCTCCTGTTACATGTATATCACACCCTCCTGTTACATGTATATCACGCCCTCCTGTTACATGTATATCACACCCTCCTGTTACATGTATATCACACCCTCCTGTTACATGTATATGACACCCTCCTGTTACATGTATATCACACCCTCCTGTTACATGTATATCACACCCTCCTGTTACATGTATATCACACCCTCCTGTTACATGTATATCACACCCTCCTGTTACATGTATATCACACCCTCCTGTTACATGTATATCACACCCTCCTGTTACATGTATATCACACCCTCCTGTTACATGTATATCACACCCTCCTGTTACATGTATATCACACCCTCCTGTTACATGTATATCACACCCTCCTGTTACATGTATATCACACCCTCCTGTTACATGTATATCACACCCTCCTGTTACATGTATATCACACCCTCCTGTTACATGTATATCACACCCTCCTGTTACATGTATATCACACCCTCCTGTTACATGTATATCACACCCTCCTGTTACATGTATATCACACCCTCCTGTTACATGTATATCACACCCTCCTGTTACATGTATATCACACCCTCCTGTTACATGTATATCACACCCTCCTGTTACATGTATATCACACCCTCCTGTTACATGTATATCACACCCTCCTGTTACATGTATATCACACCCTCCTGTTACATGTATATCACACCCTCCTGTTACATTCCCCCATTAGACACTATTATAAATTTGTTTAAACTTTGATCATTAAGAAAAGCTCAATTTGATGCCTATGAAATTCTTAACTAAAAACCACAGATTTCATGCTTCTAGAAGACTTAATGTGTCCATACAAGCGACCTTGTATCCTGGACCTCAAGGTAGGAGTACGTCAACATGGGGATGACGCCAGCCCAGAGAAAATGGCCTATCAGATCCAGAAGTGTAAGGACACGACATCTCACTCCCTGGGAATTAGGCTCTGTGGGATGAAGGTAAGAAACTCCCAAAATGAAGTAGGTCAAGGTCAAACTGTCAGATGGTTCAAACAGCACCAGGGTTAGAAGAAAGGCAACATACTACCACATACATAGATCCCTAGAGTCCTCCTCTTAAATTTCGTGAGCTATTTTGCAGTGCAGTTCCCAAGGGCGTCTAATGAAAGGCGTCTAATGTGTTTTATACAAGCCAGAAACATGCCAGGATACCTACAAAGCCTATTTTATAACTGAGTTTCCTCTGGGTGTAAAAACAGTTCACACTTGAATTCTTGACCTTAAAGAAAGATAACTTCAAACCTGGTCCATCACATTTGGTGAGGTCTTGTCTTATCCTGTCTTGTCTTATCTATACAGACGCTCCTTCTATTCAGAAGATTATTGCGTCCACAGACCATGCCGGTCTGTTGGCAAGTGATGCAGCGTTCACAGGTCACGGCTATAAGGGTTCCACGCATTACCCAGCCGCCTTTATTTCCCTAACTAGTGTTAGGTATCCATTCACAGGCCACGGCTATGAGGGTTCCACGCATTACCCAGCCGCCTTTATTTCCCTAACTAGTGTTAGGTGACCCGACCATTCGGAGCTGGGTTGACCCCCGGGAACAAATCCTTGCCTTCACATGGATTCGAACCCGTGACCATCGGAATGCCAGTAGAGAGCGCATGCCAGTCGACCACCGTGCCCCTATATGACTTATTAAGGACATGACTTGAAAAGTTATTATTAGAGCAATATTTGCCTTTAGAAACCATCTTCTGTTCTATTTATATCTTTAGAACTCACTTAACTAGAACACAAAAACAACTATCACAAACTGCAACATTTTACTGTATCAATCAGATTATCTTTGAAATAAATGATTTTTTTTAGTTTCAAAGTACAGTCAAACCTCTCATAACGAGTTTAATTCGTTCCAGAGTCTTACTCGTTAAGCGAAACACTCATTATACGAAACATTTTTGTCCCATACAAATCAATGTAAAATACGATAATCCGTTCTATGCTGGAAAAAAATACTAATTTTTCATAAAATTTTATGAACGTTTATTCAAATAAAATTACTTATGAATTGTTAAAGAGTGAAATAGCTAGAATACAATTTAGATTTGAAACTAAAAACGTAAACAAAAATATGAATTTATGACAAATAATTAAATAACTATTTCTTTTTAACTAGAATACTGTCCAAAGACATTTGAAGAGCTCAAGGGAGGAAACGGCTATGTCACATTTTTGTAGTTGTGAGATATTCAAGTTCAAAAGTACAAAATTATACCTACTTCTTATAAATTACCTAAATAGATTTGAATTTTTAATAGGGTCAGAGACATAATTTTTCATAAAACCTCATTCCGAGCATTCTATTCTTGATCCTCTATCAGATTCATGGGATAACTAAAAAAATTCAAAAATGTCACGTAGCCATTTCTTCCCTTGACATCTTCACTTGTTTTTGCCAACACTTCAAAATTTGACAAAATGTGTAGTAACCAATTCATAGACATTCTTGACACTCCATTTAAATCATCCATCTCCTTAATTGTGCTTGAGAATAGTGCAGATCCTTTATGTTGGCTGATAGTAGTTGCGCGCTAGATTAGCCACCTTGTTCTCGATTTTCAATGGTTTTTACCACGTTTTTATTAACTTGCTTTTTTTTGTCTGTCTGTCGGCAATTTTTTAAATGTGCCAACGTAAAATTAAACCTCTTCTGATGGTCCTAGAGATTTCAAAATTTTACCACAGATAGATCTTGGATGACAAAGCATTGTGTCAAAATTTCAGATCGATCAAATGTACCGTAATTAAATTATTGAATTTATTAGTTTATCTCTATATAAGCATCTGTATCCGTCTGCTACTTTTCACATTCATGTGAAAAACGGAGTTGACCCCATGACCTCATCCCCATGTTATTAAATTGTTGGGCGGGCGCTGATGAGGTGTTTGGTAAAATAAATAGTGGTAAAAAAATATTTTTAGTAGGGAAGTTAAGTCAGTGCAGAAAATTGAATAAGAAAGCAGTCTTAATATGAATTAGTGTAGTGTTTTTTTTTATAAGTGGCAAGTGGACTAAAAAGAATAAAATAATTTAAAACTTATAAGTTCAAGTGCTTTGATTTTATATGACTAAAAACGTGGGGCGAGTGCTTCAAATTCCCATTCTAATTTAAAAATACAACACAAAGATAGGTGTTTGGTATAAAAATTAAAGATTCACACTTTAGAAGGCAAAAGAGAGATCTATAAGTGAGAGAATAAGTGAACTGCATATGTAAAACCTCATAAGCGCCCGCCCCACGTTTTTAGTCAAATTAAATCAAAGTACATTTGAACTTATAAGCTTTAAATTATTTTCTTCTTTTTAGTCCACTTATAAAAACGTGGTTTTTAAAAATCCTTTTTTACCTCTATTTATTCGTTTCATTTCAAGTTTTTTTTTGTTGTTTTTTTCTCTCTTAAGATTGTCTTCTTGTGGTTTTTTTTTCCGAAGACATTTTAGCACAGCTTATTACACTTTGCACATAAAAAATTACAAATACTGTCTGAATACAAAATTTTTAAAAACGGTTGATCACACACGAAAACAATTCGATAACAGACCGAATGCTTAACACGGAATAATACATCGGGCGGAAGTGCTGGCTCACAAATGAATTTCCACGAAAAAGGGACTTTCCCTTTCTGCGTCACTCGTTAAGGGAGCAAATTTTTCAACAACAACAAACAAACAAAAAAAAACAAACAAACAAAAATTTGCTAATTGTGCGGAAAAAAAAATAGTTATGAGAGGTTTGACTGTATATCATCCCGTGACAATATGTTATTAGTTGTCATTGTCATTATTTCCAGCGTTACCTCCCCGTCGAAGGAAAGTATGAAACGAAAGACAAGATGTTTGGCCGTCAACTAGACGACAATGACTTAAAGCGAGAAGTCATCAACTTCCTGTGTAACGGCGAGGATCTGCGCACTGACCTCATTGGCCCCATTTTGAGACATTTAAAATCGTTAAAGACGGTCATCGAGTCTTTAGAGGGCTACCGCTTCTACTCCTGCTCTCTTCTTATTATCTACGAAGGCCTTACAAGTGACCTTGACACAGAAGTGCCTATCCTTACTCCAGAGAATTTTTCCTACAGTACAGGGTGGCTGCCGAGGCCCCAGGCCAATGACAATGGAGACCATGAGACTGACCCTGTCCATGCCGATCTCCTGAACATTGTCCCTTGCACTAACTCTTTAATCAGTGAGCCAGATTCAATAAGTTCATCGACACTAGAGAACCACTCACCCCACAGTGCTGACCGGACACACTGGGGACAGGTCACTAACGGTTGCAAGTTCAAGGATCATGTCAGTATTCGTATTGTGGACTTTGCCCACGCTACTTTTGAAGGGTTTGAAGGGGACACTGTCAAACATATCGGCCCCGACCACGGATTCCTGCTAGGTGTCGGCACTCTCCTGGAGATCTTTCAGGATTTGAAGAACAAAGATTAGTAAACTCACACTGTTGAAAACAAACTCAGGATAACTCAATCATTCTGGAATGTTCAGTTTCATCCAAATCAGTCATTCTGGAATGTTCAGTTTCATCCAACTTCCTGTTCTGGAAAGTTCAGTTTCATCCAACTTCCTGTTCTGGAATGTTCAGTTTCATCCAAATTCCTGTTCTGGAATGTTCAGTTTCATCCAACTTCCTGTTCTGGAATGTTCAGTTTCATCCAACTTCCTGTTCTGCTCAATGAAAACTTGTCATGATTTTCGCTTTCCATTATTTATTTTGGTGAGTTAAAATATTATTAATAATATTATCTGTCAGATTGATTTCTTTATTTGGGAGAGATGATGTTAGTTGGAAATGAACACTGTTATCTCCCCTAGATGAACACTGTTATCTCCCCTAGAAGAACACTGTTATCTCCCCTAGAAGAACACTGTTATCTCCCCTAGAAGAACACTGTTATCTCCCCTAGAAGAACACTGTTATCTCCCCTAGAAGAACACTGTTATCTCCCCTAGAAGAACACTGTTATCTCCCCTAGAAGAACACTGTTATCTCCCCTAGAAGAACACTGTTATCTCCCCTAGAAGAACACTGTTATCTCCCCTAGAAGAACACTGTTATCTCCCCTAGAAGAACACTGTTATCTCCCCTAGAAGAACACTGTTATCTCCCCTAGAAGAACACTGTTATCTCCCCTAGAAGAACACTGTTATCTCCCCTAGAAGAACACTGTTATCTCCCCTAGAAGAACACTGATATCTCCCCTAGAAGAACACTGTTATCTCCCCTAGAAGAACACTGTTATCTCCCCTAGAAGAACACTGTTATCTCCCCTAGAAGAACACTGTTATCTCCCCTAGAAGAACACTGTTATCTCCCCTAGAAGAACACTGTTATCTCCCCTAGAAGAACACTGTTATCTCCCCTAGAAGAACACTGTTATCTCCCCTAGAAGAACACTGTTATCTCCCCTAGAAGAACACTGATATCTCCCCTAGAAGAACACTGTTATCTCCCCTAGAAGAACACTGTTATCTCCCCTAGAAGAACACTGTTATCTCCCCTAGAAGAACACTGTTATCTCCCCTAGAAGAACACTGTTATCTCCCCTAGAAGAACACTGTTATCTCCCCTAGAAGAACACTGTTATCTCCCCTAGAAGAACACTGTTATCTCCCCTAGAAGAACACTGTTATCTCCCCTAGAAGAACACTGTTATCTCCCCTAGAAGAACACTGATATCTCCCCTAGAAGAACACTGTTATCTCCCCTAGAAGAACACTGTTATCTCCCCTAGAAGAACACTGTTATCTCCCCTAGAAGAACACTGTTATCTCCCCTAGAAGAACACTGTTATCTCCCCTAGAAGAACACTGATATCTCCCCTAGAAGAACACTGTTATCTCCCCTAGAAGAACACTGTTATCTCCCCTAGAAGAACACTGTTATCTCCCCTAGAAGAACACTGTTATCTCCCCTAGAAGAACACTGTTATCTCCCCTAGAAGAACACTGTTATCTCCCCTAGAAGAACACTGTTATCTCCCCTAGAAGAACACTGTTATCTCCCCTAGAAGAACACTGTTATCTCCCCTAGAAGAACACTGTTATCTCCCCTAGAAGAACACTGATATCTCCCCTAGAAGAACACTGTTATCTCCCCTAGAAGAACACTGTTATCTCCCCTAGAAGAACACTGTTATCTCCCCTAGAAGAACACTGTTATCTCCCCTAGAAGAACACTGTTATCTCCCCTAGAAGAACACTGATATCTCCCCTAGAAGAACACTGTTATCTCCCCTAGAAGAACACTGATATCTCCCCTAGAAGAACACTGATATCTCGCCTAGAAGAACACTGATATCTCGCCTAGAAGATAAAAACCATGAAGCATAATATTCATGATGAAAACTTAAAGCAGGATTTTGTGGTTTTGGAAGATTGGGGCTGACTATCAGTAAGCCAAGAGCAGAACTTCTTGAAATGGAAGCATTTTTGATATACTGCAGGTTTTTTTGGTTAACAAAATAATTTGAGCCCAGGCAGGCAGCACTAGCTACACCACTAACTGGATTATCTTCCCTTGACATGATTTATTTTAATGTGGCAAAATATATGATGGTCTTATAATGGGACAAACCAGAGTTGTCTTCTCATGGTTACTCATTGGTCTCCCTTTTGGGATTAATTGATTATGTAAATGTCTCATCTGATGGTGTCCCACTGATTGACGTGTTTCCCTATTGTTTGACATGTGCACGACATGACGTCATATGTCAGATGTAGCACATTGAAACCTCTATTGTCAGAGCATGACCTAATGACTGCTAACATTTCAAGGGAATGGAAAGAATCTTTTAGCTGAGTCACTCTAGTTAGGGAATATTCTATTTTGTTTAGTGAATCGTGGGAAGAAAACAAAATTTGAATGGCCAGTAGGTCCAAGTGGGAGAAAGCTTTGAACATCTGTAGAGGAAAGTCTGTTGACCTATCTGTAGAGGAAAGTCTGAGGTCAACTTGACCTATCTGTAGAGGAAAGTCTGATGTCAACTTGACCTATCTGTAGATAAAAATCTGAGGTCAACTTGACCTATCTGTAGAGGAAAGTCTGAGGTAAAGTTTACCTATCTTGATAGAAAGTCTGAGGTAAAGTTTCCCTATCTATTAGCTTGTTAGAAAGTGTGAGGTAAAGTTTCATTATCTTGATAGAAAGTCTGAGGTAAAGTTTCCCTATCTGATAGCTTGTTACAAAGTCTGAGGTAAAGTTTCCCTATCTGATAGCTTGTTACAAAGTCTGAGGTAGAGTTTCCCTATCTGATAGCTTGTTACAAAGTCTGAGGTAAAGTTTCCCTATCTGATAGCTTGTTACAAAGTCTGAGGTAAAGTTTCCCTATCTACTAGCTTGATTGACAGCTTACAATGATCCACTATAGAATATATAATATCCCCCAAGAACATCTCCCTATGGAGTATATAACGGGTGGGTTGTGGGCCTTTCATAGACAGAAGTTAACATTATGGGTGGGTTGGGGGCCTTTCATGGATAGAAGTTAGCATTATGGGTGGGTTGTGGGCCTTTCATGGATAGTAGTTAGCATTATGGGTGGGTTGTGGGCCTTTCATAGATAGAAGTTAACATTATGGGTGGGTTGTGGGCCTTTCATGGATAGAAGTTAACATTATGGGTGGGTTGTGGGCCTTTCATGGATAGAAGTTAACATTTTACTGAACATTTGTTTCTCCTGTAGGAAGAGTTCTGAGTTGATGTAATAACATTTTGTACATAATTTTTTTTTAAAGAAACAATATTTTTATGTATCATTTGTAAATGATGTTTTTAAAAAATCAATATTTTATAATAATCCTTTCTCTTTTAAATATGTCATTACAATTATTTTAATATTATTTTTGTTTTAAATATGCAGTTTATCTGTTAATTTATTGATTTTGAAATCAAATTTATCTTGGTCTGCAGTTGACAAATATTGGTGGCACAACGTTGTTTAACAGAAGTCTATAACTTGAACTCTGACCTTGATCATCTTTGGTTTTAAATAATGTAGTCCAATTATCTTTTGTCTATAACTTGAACTGCCCTTGATCATCTTTGGTTTTAAATAATGTATTCCAATTATATTTTGTCAGCAGAGATAATGTTTTTTTAATAAATGATTTTATTCAAATCCATTCATTTTATTTTGCTCAATGTCAGGGTGTGGTCATAGAATTCTTGTATTTTCTGAAAGTATTTTTTTATCAACTCGTTACTGCTGCATATTCTCACTGATTGGCCTTTCTGGCAAGTGTGTGAACATTTATGCTAGCTTGTACATACCTGGCCAAGAAGTTATTTTTGACTTCTTGGCAGGATAATTATTTGTATATAGATCTCCATGTAAGCAATGTTAAATTTGTTGTTTAAAACAGTTTCAAAACCCAGCAACAAATGAAACTGAATTATTCTTTTTGTCTCTACATTAGTAATGACTTATGACTTATATGTATTACATTACAGTAGTAATGATTTATGACTTACATGTATTACTTTACAGTAGTGATGACTTATGACATATTACCAGTGCTTTTTTTGTGCCGGCGTACCGGCACCTTTTTCAATGTGGGAAAAAATTGTAACTTTTCTTTTATTTTAACATTTATTATTAATTTATTATATTATTAATTTGTTAAAATTGACATTTAGTATCTTTGCAGTTATGATTTAGCTTGCATCGAGGTGCGAACTGGTAGTTAAAAGTTAGGCAATCCATCACTGAGTACCGGCACCTATTTTTTTACCCCAAAAAACGCTGCATATACTACTATCATATTACTACTATTATTTTGGATTTGGCTAATTTTGATTGTTGTTAATAATTGTGAAAATTTTGTTGTAGTATTTCTTATTTTATTATCCTCCTTTTTGTTTAATGTATGGACCAAATTGCAATCAACTTCAGGTGGGTGTAATCTTAGGGTCATGACCTTTTAACCCATTGTTTATTTTAAAGTTGACTTGCTCTGCCATTCAGCAAGTGATTATCTTGATAAATTTGAAATGTGTCATGTAAGATGTCATATAAGCTATTATTATATATGATGTCTGACAGGGGTGGGCGAACTTTTCAGGGTAAGGGCAGCATCACACTAACTGAAACATACATTTTACATTTATTTTCAAATTTTCTGCAAGCTTCCGATTGCCACAATCTTGTGATGGGCCGCATATGGCCTACGAGCCGCAGTTTGCCCACCCCTAAGTGTCATGCTTGTCGTATAAGTGAAATCATATTATATAAGTACACCTTTGGGGCCTAATAACAGGTGCCCTAAACACAGCTGGAGGATTTTCTAACAAATGTTTATAGAAGCCAGAATTTAGTTTTAAGACTGTAACGAAATGTTACTATTCCAATGATGGCCCTACTAAAGGGAAGTCATGTAGATATGATTTTTGTTCTTTAGAATTGTTAAGCCCATGTGATGACAAAATGAAAGATGTTTAGAATATTTAGATTGCTCATATTGTGGGTACCTTCCAGTTAGATAATAACATAGTTAGATAATAACATGTCATTTCTCTATACATTGTAACATCTAAAAGATTCATATCACGTAATTGAAGACAGGGATCACATTTCTAAAGATATTTATTACATCACTGGAGGCACATATCACAGCTCAATAAACACATCCCTTATAACTGAACACACATATCACAGCTCAATAAACACATCCCTTATAACTGAACACACATATCACATGTGAAGACAAATGTTATATCTCTTTAGCCACACACTATGTGTGGACCAGTGGCGATCATGAAGGCGTTACAGTTAAGAGATTTAAAACAATATTTACTTCATAATTTGATTCTAGCCTTGCGGCCTTGACATGACTAGGTCATGACTCGGGCTGTGCCCCACATTTTGTATCCTAAAACCTTTGTTCCAGTTTTTTATGAGTGAAAATAGTTGTGGATGTCAGAGATTCAAACTGTTTTTGTGTCATTTCAATTATTGGCTGTTCTATCTGGATCTTAATTTACAACAAATACAAGACATGCTATATTATGGTCTTCTCTTACAGTCTTTCTAAATTATTCTTTGATAAAAGTGGGTAGTACATGGTAAGTAAGTACCGGTACTGACCAATTCATTTATCTAGTGCAGGTTAATGCAGTACTAGTGCAGATGAACTTTTTTCTAGACTGATAGTGTTTCTCACAAGCAGTACTAAACATGTTTTTGTTATAAATCTTCTTTTAACAAGGATTATTCTGCACCAGGCTGAACGTTTTTACAGTTACTATTTAATATTTATGTCATAATTATATTAACACATGATGATCTAAATGAAATACTGTAGTATAAAAACAAGTTTGCGGTTTGTACTGTAACATTTACATTTTCTTTCTGCCCCTCTATTCCTTCCCCTTGTTAATGTATAAAGATTAACATATTTAATTATCTTTACATGGAAATCTTGTAGGTTGAGAACATTTCAAACCATTGTTTGCTTTTCTTTTTTAAGCATAATTTATTTGTTTTTATACCGGTACTTTAAAACTGTATGGCTGTGAAACATTTGCGGATAGCATCTTTAGTTATTGTTTGGGTTTGATAATAGTTGCAGAAAATTTTAAAATGATGAAGTACTAAATGCAATTATTATTACTTTTAACAATACAGTGGAACCCGGTTAAGTCGACGGCCTTGGGGTATGAAAAATGGCGCCGAGATAACCGATCATCGAGTTAAACGAAAATCAATATGGCGGCAAAATATTAACATGTGCTTGAAATTTATTTATGTACATGATAAGGTTGTTAAGGGGTTACCTGGTTAACCATAACTTCGGTATAAACTTATAACGCGGAGTTAATATTTTGTTGTGTTACGGCAGAATTCCAGAACCAATACGCGAGCGAATGTGACATCAAAGCGTTTTCTTACTATTGAGGTCTATAAATGATATACACGTCATCACTATTAGTTTAGTTCGCCTGCGGCTGAGGAAAGATTTTTTTATTTTTATTTTATTTTGCTTAGTTGTCGAGGCACTGTACGAGAGCTGACACACAGTGCGCGTATGATATGATTATGAACAAGGTCAAAGTCAAGACCGCGCCTGTTCTTGTTACTATTTATATTAGAAAGACGTAGCAAAGATACCGGGCGATTAATTGGTCCTCAAATTTGAGTTCGGTCTTTTAGTGACAGTTTTCCTGCAAGTTAAAGGCATTTGACGTAAGATTACCACATTAATATCAAAACTGATATTTGCTTTAAAAAATGAGTACGGCTAGTGAAAGTTTTTTTTTAACTCTCTTAGTTGACAAAGCATAGTTCGAGAACTAACACACAGTGCGGCGATGTTAAAATATGAAGAACTTTAAAGCCGCGTGAACTGTTATTGAACGATCAATTTTATTGGTTAGCTAGCATAAACGTAACCAATCTTAAAACTTTTTATAAGACGCGCGAAAATACGGTAGCGAGATGGTGAGTGGCAACAATAACTAACATTTTCAAAAGCTGGCAATTGGTATAGCACCAGAAGTAAGTTAGTAACACAGCGCTAAGAGCTGAACGCAAGCGGGCTGTGACGTCACCAGCAGACCTCGCGAGGCCGAAATTCGATGCCTTCCCTTAGTTATAAAAATCACATCTAACATTTTCAAAAGCTGGCTAGTGGTCATGGGGATGGAGATAACCAACGCTAATAGGCAAAGTTGGCCCCCTTTTGTGCTCGAGGTATTAGGGTTTGGCGACTTAAAATAATAGAATTAACCGATGAGAAAAGACAAAGAGAGAATTTGGCTGTTCCAATAAAAAAACGTCCACTTAATAGAGCTGGCGAGTTAACCAGGCTCAAGTTAAGTGGGTTCCACTGTATTTTTTATAGAATTGACTATGTATGACAGCAAAGTCATAGCAGCTAATGTGAGTTACGCCATGACATTGTTGATGAGCACTCAATTGAGACAACATTCACCTATATTATTAACACAACAGGACCAAGAAAACACAATTGTTATAACTTTTATGTGTCAGACCTCCACCCAAGTGAATGCACTGATAAATGTGTCATGAACTCAAGCCAACAATTGTTAACTATTTTCTAGGTGCTACCGCTAATGCTACTTGGTGCTCTTTTCTTCCTTCAGTTAAAATGTTTATACTTTTTAAAAATGTCTGTAGATATATTTTGTATATGTCACTTGGTATAGTTTTAAATGCAGTTGAAGTGTTGACTGGGCTGAATATGAATGTTTATTTTTAGACTTGTCAAAATTGAACAATGTGTATCACAGTATGTGGTCAGGGAAGATAATTATGTCATTTTTTTTAAATGGAGGTTTTCCTTTTATTTAATGCTCACCAATTTAACAGAATGAAAAAAACTTCTTAATTTATTTACACCTTTCAAATTGTTTATTTACACCTGTCACATTGTTCAAGCGGTTTCATTTTTAAAAAAATAAAACATTTTAAATTTTATTACCCAGTTTTTCTGTGTTGGTACATTCCTGAAATCTCTTTTTTTGGTACTGGTAACAGCACTTCAAACACATCATTAGCACATCCCCGCAAACACATCATTAGCACATCCCCGCAAACACATCATTAGCACATCCCCGCAAACACGTCATTAGCACATCCCCACAAACACGTCATTAGCACATCCCCGCAAACACGTTATTGCACATCCCCATAAAACTCATCATTAGCACATCCCCGCAAACACATCATTAGCACATCCCCGCAGACACATCATTAGCACATCCCCGCAAACACATCATTAGCACATCCCCGCAAACACAATATCACATCCCCGCAAACACATCATTAGCACATCCTCGCAAACACATCATTAGCACATCCCCGCAAACACATCATTAGCACATCCCCGCAAACACATCATAAGCACATCCCCGCGAACACGTCATTAGCACATCCCCGCAAACACGTCATTAGCACATCCCTGCAAAGACATTAGGACATCCCCGCAAACACATCATTAGCACATCCCTGCAAACACGTCTTTAGCACATCCCCGCAAACACGTCTTTAGCACATCCCCGCAAACTTGTCATTAGCACATCCCCGCAAACACGTCATTAGCACATCCCCACAAACACGTCATTAGCACATCCCCGCAAACACGTTATTAGCACATCCCCATAAAACTCATCATTAGCACATCCCCGCAAACACATCATTAGCACATCCCCGCAGACACATTAGCACATCCCCGCAGACACATCATTAGCACATCCCCGCAAACACATCATTAGCACATCCCCGCAGACACATCATTAGCACATCCCCGCAAACACATCATTAGCACATCCCCGCAAACACATTAGCACATCCCCGCAAACACATCATTAGCACATCCTCGCAAACACATCATTAGCACATCCCCGCAAACACATCATTAGCACATCCCCGCAAACACATTAGCACATCCCCGCAAACACATCATTAGCACATCCTCGCAAACACATCATTAGCACATCCCCGCAAACACATCATTAGCACATCCCCACAAACACATCATTAGCACATCCCTGCAAACACGTCATTAGCACATCCCCGCAAAGACATTAGGACATCCCCGCAAACACATCATTAGCACATCCCCGCAAACACGTCTTTAGCACATCCCCGCAAACACGTCATTAGCACATCCCCGCAAACACGTCATTAGCACATCCCCGCAAACACGTCATTAGCACATCCCCGCAAATACGTTATTAGCACATCCCCATAAAACTCATCATTAGCACATCCCCGCAAACACATCATTAGCACATCCCCGCAAACACATTAGCACATCCCCGCAAACACATCATTAGCACATCCCCGCAAACACATCATTAGCACATCCCCGTACTTATCTTGACTACTTGTCATCCCAGCTTTTAATCACATTCTTGTTACTTTTCATTAGACCTTAAATGTACTACATTGATATACATTGTGTGTTATATCAAATGAACTACATTGATATAGATTGTGTGTTATATCAAATGAACTACATTGATATACATTGTGTGTTGTATCAAATGAACTACATTGATATACATTGTGTGTTATATCAAATGAACTACATTGATATACAATGTGTGTTATATCAAATGAACTACATTGATATACATTGTGTGTTATATCAAATGAACTACATTGATATACATTGTGTGTTATGTGCTAGACACCACTCCCCTGTTACAGATGTTGAAAACTCAAATAATTTTTAAAATGTTTAATTTTTCAAAATTAAAAACAATCCTAATAAAATGTCAAGGTCATTTGTATTATAATTTATTTTAATGGATTATAAATCATGATACAACAGGACAAAGGGTGGTTGGTGTTTGTACACTGGTTTATTATGATCTCATTTTTCAGCTTACATAAATGACCTTGACATAACTTACTTACATTGAATGTCTTAAATTTAAATATCAATTTTTAAAGATTATTGCCATTTAAAATTGCTAAATATATTGATCAAGATTGTTTAGAAATATTTTAGATTAGTCAACAACTTTGTTGACCAACCTTTGTTTGTGTCTGCCAGGAATCATGTCAGCTAGAACTTAACCCATATACTTATTACTAGAGACCTGAAACTTGGCTTAAATAATCATTGGATGACTCATCATGATTAAATAATAATTGGATGACTCATGATTAAATAATCATTGGATGATGACTCATCATGGCTAAATAATCATTGGATGATATGACTCATCATGGCTAAATAATCATTGGATGATGACTCATCATGGCTAAAAACAAAACAAAATTTATTTTAAATAAATCAATTTTTATGAAAATAATGTTTCATAGCGTGAAAAACAAAAAATTTCATTTGAAGAGCCATCACTCCATGCATTTAAATTTGAGGAACATATTTTTATGTATGAAAACTCTTTAGGTCACAAAAGTGAAATACTTGCTTTCAAATGTTATGGTAAGGTAGTCTGTTAATCCACTTAAAAACATTACATTTTTCACAAATCATTTGTACAGGTTTAAGCCAAATAATTTCTGATGTTAATTTGATGGCTCAATAGTTCTCTTTATTTTAATTTGATGGCTCAATAGTTCTCTTTATTTTAATTTGATGGCTCAATAATTCTCTTTATTTCTTTGTTCAATCCTTGAAATGAGTTCAAAACTTGATAGTTTGCAAATATGAATTTGAAGGTGATTATCAGCCCACACCTTATGCAGCCATTAAATTAAATGTGTGGCTTAAGACAAAGGATTTTATGGGATATTTTTTTATTTCTTTCAGATGTTATTTCAATTCTATAGTGTACCAGTACCAAACAATCAATATTTTTTTTAACTAGCTGTTTTTTTAATGTTTTTTAGGGTTTTTTCCAAAAGTTTTATTAATACTTATATTTCTGCTGGTCCACCGCTCCAACATTGAAACAGAAACTCGTTTCCTCCCCCTAAGACGGTGAAGTGGTCATTGTTTAGCAAGAGCCAAATCTAGAAAGGCTCAATACTGCCTAAAACAATCTAGAACTGGAAGAAGGTTCCAAATAGAAATGTGTGTCTATTCTATTGCCTCCTCCATTCCTCCCCAGTTCCTGAGTAGCCCTGGCCACCACTGAGACAACCCTATCAATACCACAGAAATGTTGCCAACTCCTTGAATATAAATGGGAGAGACAGAATCATTTGTACATTTGATCAGCTTAACTTAGTTCAAGTTGTAGAAAAACATCCCGATCCCATTGAGTTTATTAAATCTGAATAGTTCTGTCTTTTCAATTTTATCCTGAAATGTTTACTTAGCTAAACTAAACCTCAGTTACAAATGATTTTAAAGCGCATGTGACTTTGTGACGTGAATCAGTTGCTTTAAAAATATTTTTTCTGATTAGTAATACAATTTTTGGGTTGAAACAACTTTGTATTATATTTTTAATATTCTAAGGATTCTAAGGGTTTCTAACACCAAGGTTATACTAAAAAATGTCCTAATGGTCCAAGCCTGTCAATTAATATTTTCAATGGGAAAACTCTGTGTGCTTGGTATGCAATAGATGTTTGAACAAATGTCTTTGTTTATTGATTTAGCTGGTAGTGGAAGAAGACATGTATGCTATATAACTTGTATTTGATTAAGGTATTTTTATTGCCAAATTTTAATGATGCCTTACTCCAGTAGATATTTCATGTCTACTGCATATTTTCCTGTCTTAAAACTTTCCTTCATTTTTTAACATCCTTGCAGAAAAAAATTGATGTTTTTTTGTTAATGAACCAATTATAAACATTTAAAAAACCATCCCAAACTACAAATAAATGAAATTTTAAAGTCAAGTGAAATTTTGTTTTTTCTTTATTCATAGATGAAATAATTCTGTAACATAACAAATTCAAGCTTGATTTCAGTAGGCAGCTTTCAAAATGTGAATATCAGATGAAAACTAGTTTTGCACACTCAATCTTTCTTAAAACCATACTTCATCTTGCACTCTCTGTAAGTTTCTCTGTGAATTCTCTAAAGTCATTAAAGATTTAAATTTTTAAACAAATGAAAATTCCTTATATTCATAATAGTCAGTGGAATGGCAGTCAACCATATAACAATTGTTACACTCTTTTATTAGCTTCATCTGAGTGTTGTGCAATGAATAAGCTTGCCTGACCTGTGTCAACATTAGCAGATATAAAACACAAGACCATTTTAAGACCAAGCATTATGTACAAATGATTCCACACAAAAATATACTGAGAATATCTCAATTGAATCACACACTTGTCCTCATTTAAAATCCTCTAAAGTTATTCCCCCTTGACACCCCACGACCCCGAGGGCTGAATGGTGCACCACGAACCGGAGCGCTGCCCCAGAATTGACTGCTCCCACGTCCTCCTCTTGTTGGGCCCCCTCTGCGTAAGCCCTGTGCTCTCCTCTGGGGTTGTCTCTGCTGTGGTGCTACTGGAGGAGTGCCAACTGTTGTACTACCAACTACACTTGGAATGGGAGATGGGCCTGAGGGTAAACCTGACCTGCTTGGATCAGATGCGTCCCAAACAATCTTCTTGATCTGAGGCTTGGCTAGGGGAGGAAAACAGTCAAAACTTGATGTGATATTATCACATTAATCAATTAACAAACACAGTCAGAACTTGAGATGACAAACTTGAACAAATTTTAAAAAGAGATAAACATTTAAAAAATTAATACATGTATTTTGTATGGCACAAAATGATGACACAATGGAAAATACATTGTAAAAAACCCGTAAAAAAAGAAGTTTTTGACTATAAATCCTTTATGTACGAGACATAACTAAAAGAATGTTCATTATAATACGCAGCGCAAGACCATCCAAAAATACAAAATTTTAGTTATGTCTTGTTTATTATAATGCGCACCGATCGGTAATATATTTTTAAACAGTATTGTCAATAAAATACGCACCTTATTGTGCGATAGAAAGGTTGTTCAAAATAATACGCACCGCGACACTCTAACACAAAAAATAACATGATACATAGAGATAAATTAAATAATCTAAAAATTCAATAATTTAATTACAATACATGCGATCGATCTGAAATTTCGATAAATCGTTTTTATCATCCGCACAAATCTGCCTGCAAAATTTCAGCTCGTTAGCTTACGAGGAAATGGGTTAAAAATAGATCCAAAGTTTTTTTGGCAAGCAAGCAATCAAGCAAACAGACACCACAAGTTAATATAAAGGATTTAAAAAAGACCTCAATCTTTTCTGCTAAGAAAACTGTATAGAAACATTATCATTAGTTACATTCAACTGTATAGAAACATTATCATTAGTTACATTCAACTGTATAGAAACATTATCATTAGTTACGTTCAACTGTATAGAAACCTTATCATTAGTTACGTTCAACTGTATAGAAACATTATCATTAGTTACGTTCAACTGTATAGAAACCTTATCATTAGTTACGTTCAACTGTATAGAAACCTTATCATTAGTTACATTCAACTGTATAGAAACCTTATCATTAGTTACGTTCAACTGTATAGAAACCTTATCATTAGTTACGTTCAACTGTATAGAAACCTTATCATTAGTTACATTCAACTGTATAGAAACCTTATCATTAGTTACATTCAACTGTATAGAAACCTTATCATTAGTTACATTCAACTGTATAGAAACCTTATCATTAGTTACATTCAACTGTATAGAAACCTTATCATTAGTTACATTCAACTGTATAGAAACCTTATCATTAGTTACATTCAACTGTATAGAAACCTTATCATTAGTTACATTCAACTGTATAGAAACCTTATCATTAGTTACATTCAACTGTATAGAAACCTTATCATTAGTTACATTCAACTGTATAGAAACCTTATCATTAGTTACATTCAACTGTATAGAAACCTTATCATTAGTTACATTCAACTGTATAGAAACCTTATCATTAGTTACATTCAACTGTATAGAAACCTTATCATTAGTTACTTTCATAGAAACCTTATCATTAGTTACTTTCATAGAAACCTTATCATTAGTTACGTTCAACTGTATAGAAACCTTATCATTAGTTACATTCAACTGTATAGAAACCTTATCATTAGTTACATTCAACTGTATAGAAACCTTATCATTAGTTACATTCAACTGTATAGAAACCTTATCATTAGTTACGTTCAACTGTATAGAAACCTTATCATTAGTTACGTTCATAGAAACCTTATCATTAGTTACTTTCATCAAAAACACAGTGAAAATAAAGGTCATAAGGACTTTCTTTCTATGAAACTTTCTTATTTTAATATGGCTTCTATTAGGGCTTTTGACAATTAAATCTTTTATGAGTTACTTAGATACACCTTTTATTTCTAGATCAACATTATTTGTATTTCCATTATCAACTTCTACATCTATTGACATAAACTACATTAATATCAACTCTAAAACCCAAAATACTTGTGATATTAAGCTAAAAACATTAACCTTCTTAACTCTACATTCAATAAAACACTATTTCATTTTGAAATAAATAAATAGAGGTAAAAAAAGATTGTTAAAAACCACGTTTTTATAAGTGTACGAAAAAGAAGAACATAATTTAAAACTAATAAGTTGAAGTACTTTCATATAATATGACTAAAAACGTTTGGCGGGCGCTTATGAGGTTTTACATATGCAGTTCGCTCATTCTCTCACTTATAGATATCTTTTTTGCCTTCTTAATTATAAATCTTTAATTTTTATACCAGACACCCGCCCCACGTTTTTAGTCATATTATGTGAAAGTACTTTATTTTCTTCTTTTTAGTACACTTATAAAAAACATGGTTTTTAAAAATATTTTTTTTACCTCTATTTTTTTAATACCAAACACCTCATAAGCGCCCGCCCAACGTTTTAAAAACACGGTGATGTGGTCACGGGGTGAACTCATGGATGTCAACAAAAGCAGACGGTACAGATGCTTATATATATATATAAACAAAAGAGTTCAATAATTTAATAACGGTACATTCGATCGATCTGAAATTTTGATACAATACATTGTCATCCAAGATCTATCTGTGGTAAAATTTTGAGATCTCTAGGACCATCAGAAGTGGTTTAATTTTACGTTGGCAGATTTGAAAAATTGTGGACAGACAAACAAATCCACAGGAACGAAAGCGAGTTAATAAAACATGGTTAAAAATAGAATAAAATCAAGAGCTGGAAAATTCTTCTTTAATAAAGTGTTATTTATAATGCCATTCTAACCAGAGTTACATTCACTAAGCAATGCTGAAAATGGTGTTAATGGATGGACAGGGCAGTAATGCCGCTAAGATGTAAGGGCAGGAGAGCTGTATTGGGAGTGCACCCACAGTTGACCATATAACCAACAGCCATTGCCATATAGTAACTAAAATGTCTTAGTCTCTTACCAGCACCTTCAGATCTGTCTTGGCTGCTGTCTGTATCATCTCTACTTGAGCCTGGCTGACCTTCACCTCCACCTTGATCTAAACAAAACAATCAAACAACACAAGATAAGAAATCTAATGCAGGTGCTAAATAAAACATAATTCAAACTTAATCATTTTTCAATTGGAAAATATTAGTTGACACTTTCCATGAATTGTCAATTGTCTGACATTGTCGGTGTCTGACAAAGAAATATTTCTGTTTTCGTTGGTGCTTGATGAAATGCTGGGAAAGTCGTTTCATTGTGTTTGTTTTTTTACATTTTAAACCAATATGAATTCTTAAGATTTTGTTGTTTTTTTAATAATTGAATATGTGCAAATTAACAAGTGTATTCAAAAGCTCTTTTGTAGAAAAGGTTTATTTAGTTCATACATTTTAAAATACATTATTCATTTTTTAAGTATGCAAAAAAAAATATTTTTTAAATAAATGAAATGATGGATGAAAACTTTCGTTTGGATGTAAACCCTTGTTGTTTGGATGTAAACCCTTCATGTTTGGATGTAAACCCTTCATGTTTGGATGTAAACCCTTCATGTTTGGATGTAAACCCTTCATGTTTGGATGTAAACCCTTCATGTTTGGATGTAAACCCTTCATGTTTGGATGTAAACCCTTCATGTTTGGATGTAAACCCTTCATGTTTGGATGTAAACCCTTCATGTTTGGATGTAAACCCTTCATGTTTGGATGTAAACCCTTCATGTTTGGATGTAAACCCTTCATGTTTGGATGTAAACCCTTCATGTTTGGATGTAAACCCTTCATGTTTGGATGTAAACCCTTCATGTTTGGATGTAAACCCTTCATGTTTGGATGTAAACCCTTGTTTCTTGTTGACTAACCTCCTGTCTCTGTGTACTCGTCGTCTCCAGGAGCCCCGTCACCTTCTATCTGCTCATTGTCCCCCTCCAACAAGGCGTCTTCTTCCTCAGCTTCTCCGTGTTCACCACTAAAATATATGACAGCAATAAAATATATGACAGCCAATAAAATATATGACAGCCAATAAAATATATGACAGCCAATAAAATATATGACAGCCAATAAAATATATGACAGCCAATAAAATATATGACAGCCAATAAAATATATGACAGCCAATAAAATATATGACAGCCAATAAAATATATGACAGCCAATAAAATATATGACAGCAATAAAATATATGACAGCCAATAAAATATATGACAGCCAATAAAATATATGACAGCCAATAAAATATATGACAGCCAATAAAATATATGACAGCCAATAAAATATATGACAGCCAATAAAATATATGACAGCCAATAAAATATATGACAGCCAATAAAATATATGACAGCCAATAAAATATATGACAGCCAATAAAATATATGACAGCCAATAAAATATATGACAGCCAATAAAATATATGACAGCCAATAAAATATATGACAGCCAATAAAATATTGTCATTGTGGGGTCTACAACCAAAATCATCATTCCTTTGATGAGAAAAGACATTTTATTTTTAACTGAAACTTTTATTACAGGGTAAAGCAAAACGAAATGCTGGCTAATAAGATGTTGTAATGAAGGGGCAACAGAGGGGGAATGTGTAAGACAATCCCAGTAGGTGTTCATCCAATTGACAAATGTATAACACATAAACAGGGTATGAGTTAGCCTGACAGGACGTAACAAAACAGCAAACGTTTCGGCAAAGAGCCCCTCAACTGACAAATAGGACACAAAACGAATATAACGAAATAAAAAATAAAATAAAAACTTAGCTGTGGTGAAATCCTTTGAAATAAATTTTTAGAAAACATTTTATATCAATGTGGTCATTCTAAGTCAAATGCCTTTGACGTGCACGTACTTAACATGAAAACTGTCGATATAAGACTGAAATGGATTTTGAGGACCGGTAAACACTCTGTTAGTACTGTTAGGTGTATCTTTCCTCTTGTAATATAGATAGTAACACTCGCGGCCTTGACCGTTGTTCACATTTTGACATCGCCGCGCTGTGTTAGTGCTGGTTCTATGTTTCGTCAACTAAGAGAATTTTTTTTAAAAATCTTTCATTAGCTCAGTGTTTCTCAATTATTTTCTGTCATGCCCCCCCCCCTAGGAAGAAAGAAAACATTTCGCGCCCCCCCCACGCGACTGTAAATAGTATCATTTGTCTATAAAATTGTTATAAGTACATCTCTGCATAACTGTCGAACGAGCCCCCCTTTATGGAGCCCTGGGGGGCGCACCCCACTATTTGAGAAACACTGCATTAGCTGAACTCCACTAACAGTGATGACGTGCATTAGTATACAGTCGAACCCACTTAACTCGCCCACCCCATTATGTCGACGTTTTTTATTGGAACCGCCAAATTCTCTCTTTGTCTTAGCATTTTCTCGTCGTTTAATTCGATTTTTTTAAGTCGCCGAAACCTCATAACACGAGCACAGAAAAGGGTCAAATTTGCCACTTAACGTTGGTTATCTCGATCCCCATGACCAATCGCCAGCTTTTGAAAATGTTAGCTATGATTTTTTTATAACCAAGGGAAGGGAACAATTTTCTGCCTCACCAGGATCTGCTGGTGACGTCACAGCCCGCTTGCTTTTAGCTCTCAGCGCTGTGTTGCTTCTGGTACTAAGGCAATCACCAGCTTTTGAAATTCTTAGTTATTTTATAACCAACAAGGCCACGCGTCAAATTTCAGCCTTGCATGGTGTGCTGGTGATGTCACAGCCCGCTTGCGTTCAGTCCTGTGTTGCTTCTGGTACTATGCCAATCACCAGCTTTTGTTGTTCTTAGTTATTTTATAATCAACAAGGCCACGCAAAAAGTTTCAGCCTTCAAGGTGTGCTGGTGACGTCACAGCCTGCTTGCGTTCAGACACTTTTCAGAGCTGTGTCAGAGTGAAATGACTCGCGAATTTTGTGTTTGCAATGTTGGAGAATATAATAAAAGTTTGTATCGATAATCGACGTTGGTTTTTATTTTAAATTTGTAAATTTCTGCTGTTAGTTGGTGCACATATACCTTTTGTTGTTAGCAAACATGTATGTACATTTTATAGCATGCCGTTAACTTCATCAAACAAATAACGGTAAAAAAACAGACAGTTTACCCACCCCCACTCTAAGTCCATTGTAAGCTGAGGGGATCGTATGGAATAAAAAAATGTACTGTGTGCAGACTTGTTGTCATTGGCAACCATTCATCCTTCAACCTCATTTTGACTCATTACTACTGCTTTGTTCTCATTGTTTCATTCATAAGAAGTGGTCGTGTGCAAAAGCCATTTAACTATTGGTTAGAATTAATTAAAATGTGTCAAAGTTGAAGGTTCAAAAGTTCAAAAGGAGTTCCTAATTTATTTGTGTACGCTTTTATAGAGAAGAGTTCGCTTTGTCATGAGTCATATAGACTTTGTCATGAGTCATATAGACTTTGTCATTTCTAAGACCGTTTCATAACTCATTCGGTCATTTGGGCTATTTTTAGATTCAGGTCTAACATTTCCGAAAGGTCCATTACAACAGTGTATTTTGATACTCTTATCTCACTAAAAACGATATTCTAGGTGCAATTGTTTTGCAAAATAATATTTCTTTACACTTAGTTTTGCAGCTGAATAAATAATTTAAATTCCGAAGACTTAAAACTTAAATAAGCCTAAACATTTTTAAAGATGAGTGTAAGCGGTCGTTCGATAGTCGTAACTACGGCTACGGTAAACACTAGTCCTAGCGTAATAGTAGTCAATTATTAACAAATATATTTATTTGAATATTGATTGTTTTCCTTGGTCCTTATACAAATAAATGCCTTGGTATTTATCAGTAATAAACTTACACTAAGATTATGACTTTAATTATAATTACATCATTAGTATTAGTAGTAAATAGCATGAAATAATAAAGTTCAAGGACGAACGCGCAAATGAACTAGAACTAGAGGGGGAGAGCCTCAGTCAGAGCCGAGTCACTAATTCATTTACATAAATCATACTCGCAAGGACGTTCCATTTCGCATAATATAATATATCACATAATTTAACATTATATTGATATTTCGTTTATTCCGATACGATTCTGATTAATCGTCCCATCACTAATTAACGCACAACACGTATATAAAGAAATTTTAAGCGCATGTTAATATTTTGCCGCCATATTGGTTTTCGTTTTAACTCGATCATCGGTTATCTCGATGCCATTTTTCATACCCCAACGCCATCGACTTAACCAGTTTCGACTGTATTATTTATAGACTGGAATATTAAGAACACGCTTTGATGTCACGGTCGCTCACGTATTGGCTCTGGTATGCTGCCGTAACACAACAAAAAATTAACTCCTGAATAAGTCAATACCCACTAATTGAAGTTACGGTTAACCGGTCCTGATTAAATGGGACCGGACGTGATCTGAGGACCGGTTAACCATTAACAACCTTAAAAGAAAGCCAAATTCTAGGGTTTTTTTTTACATATTCCAAGATATGCATCGAGCTGCAAAAAACCGGCAGGACTGGAAAACGCAAATATCCACCCTATAAGTCTTCTGGCCCGAATGGAAAATCAATCAATCTACTACAAGTAAAGGGGTTATTTCAAGAATTTTAATGAGCTTTCTTTACCCTCCCTACTGATATAGAATCATCTCTCCAAAAAGAGGCTGTCAAGCTTGATGTATAAAGTAAACTACTGGACGCACATGGACAATACAACTGACAAACCTGGATGCACATGGACAATACAACTGACAAACCTGGATGCACATGGACAATACAACTGACAAACCTGGATGCACATGGACAATACAACTGACAAACCTGGATGCACATGGACAATACAACTGACAAACCTGGATGCACATGGACAATACAACTGACAAACCTGGATGCACATGGACAATACAACTGACAAACCTGGATGCACATGGACAATACAACTGACAAACCTGGATGCACATGGACAATACAACTGACAAACCTGGATGCACATGGACAATACAACTGACAAACCTGGATGCACATGGACAATACAACTGACAAACCTGGATGCACATGGACAATACAACTGACAAACCTGGATGCACATGGACAATACAACTGACAAACCTTGTTGGGTTCTGAGATTCCTCTGTTCCTCTCTCTGTTGTTTGGAAACTATCCTCTGGTAAGGACTCCACAGTTTCTACACTTACTTCTGGAATGAACCGTTACAGATTAGGTCAACTGAATTGTCACATTTTTAAGTTTGACCACATTTTGCAAGAGATTAAAAAACTGAATGTTTGTTGTTGTTTTGTTTTTTAAAGGTATGGTTTTGGAAAATTCTATAACAAATTGAAAATGATGTAATGTAAAAATAGTATTTTTAAAAAAGTGAAAAATGTATTAATAAAATATTTTAAAGTAAATAAATAAGGTTGCAAAAGGTTACATGTATTAAAAATAAATTTAACAAATCAAATTATCTTAGTTTTAAAAATTCCTTTTTTCAATATCAATAAGAGTTTTCATCTGCTGCAGCTAAATGGTTTCATTGACAAGTAACAGAAAACTTTTGTTTTTAAGGAGCCTTTACATACTTCAAAACTGACATAGATCCATGCCTCATACACATAACATGTTTGTTTACCTGTGCTGTGGGGGATTGGTGTTGTAGGGACACTACGTGCACCTCCTTCATCAAACTGAGACAAGTCCATTCTTGTGTCATCCATCCCCAATGCTGGAATAAACTTGGTCAAATTAACATTGTACCTCATGGAATACACAAGTGCACTTCTAAACTTGGTCAAATTAACATTGTACCTCATGGAATACACAAGTGCACTTCTAAACTTGGTCAAATTAACATTGTACCTCATGGAATACACAGTGCACTTCTAAACTTGGTCAAATTAACATTGTACCTCATGGAATACACAAGTGCACTTTTAAACTTGGTCAAATTAACATTGTACCTCATGGAATACACAAGTGCACTTTTAAACTTGGTCAAATTAGCATTCTACCTCATGGAATACACAAGTGCACTTCTAAACTTGGTCAAATTAGCATTGTACCTCATGGAATACACAAGTGCACTTCTAAACTTGGCCAAATTAACAATGTACCTCATGGATTACACAAGTGCACTTCTAAACTTGGTCAAATTAGCATTTTACCTCATGGAATACACAAGTGCACTTCTAAACTTGGTCAAATTAGCATTGTACCTCATGGAATACACAAGTGCACTTCTAAACTTGGTCAAATTAACAATGTACCTCATGGATTACACAAGTGCACTTCTAAACTTGGTCAAATTAGCATTTTACCTCATGGAATACACAAGTGCACTTCTAAACTTGGTCAAATTAACATTGTACCTCATGGAATACACAAGTGCACTTCTAAACTTGGTCAAATTAACATTGTACCTCATGGAATACACAAGTGCACTTCTAAACTTGGTCAAATTAGCATTTTACCTCATGCAATACACAAGTGCACTTCTAAACTTGGTCAAATTAGCATTTTACCTCATGGAATACACAAGTGCACTTTTAAACTTGGTCAAATTAGCATTGTACCTCATGGAATACACAAGTGCACTTCTAAACTTGGTCAAATTAGCATTGTACCTCATGGAATACACAAGTGCACTTCTAAACTTGACCAAATTAACAATGTACCTCATGGAATACACAAGTGCACTTCTAAACTTATCCAAATTAACAATGTACCACATGGAATACACAAGTGCACTTCTAAACTTGGTCAAATTAACATTGTACCTCATAGAATACACAAGTGCACTTCTAAACTTGGTCAAATAAATATTGTACCTCATGGAATCAAAAGTTTATTCAAGAAAAAGTTGAGAGTAGCCTAGTAAAAACTTTTATAAAATTGACACGGCAAACAATTTACCTATGATAGATTTTTCCTGGAAATTTCTTTCTTTTTTTAAAAAGTATTTTTTAAGTTCTGCTCAAGGAATTGAAAAGCTCAATAGCAACTTAATTGTTTTTTTAAAAAAACACTATCACATATTTTAATTATAAAATTATTGAATTCAGGATTGTATACTTTACAATATTTGTTATAACTTTTGTAACTACCATAAATACTCAACCCCCTGATTTGTCACTTGAAAAGTGGATTATAACATTTCTTAAACGATAGCAACAGTAATTACATTTCTTAAACGATAGCAACAGTAAAATCATGGTATGTCAGCCGTGTGTATGTAACTGAATTTGCTACGCACACTAAAGTTTCACAATAGCATAGTCACTTTTTAAGTGTAATTATAACATTCCGATATAAATTTACTTTATTTACTTACTGTACTGTCTTTAATAAAAAATATATTTTGTTGCACTTTCAATTTGAATGTTTGCAGCTTTTCCCCATTTCCGGCCACATCAATTACTACTAAATTGTGCATACATGTCTAGAATTATTTCTAACCTGATCTATAAGTTTGAGTTAATATTTGATTTTTTATGAGAAAAATTTCTTATCTTATATTATAAAATTATTATATCCGAGATTGAAATGTTCAAAAATGTTAAGTTGTTAGTTTTATTATGTTCAATACAGGAAGTAGAGGATTCTTTTAAATGGTCATTGAAACATCAGAAGCTTATTGGAGCAGAAATATAGCATCTATGGTGTTGATAAAAATATATCATTTATGGTGTTGATAAAAATATATCATTTATGGTGTTGATAAAAAATATAGCATCTATGGTGTTGATAAAAATATAGAATTTATGGTGTTGATAAAAAATATAGCATCTATGGTGTTGATAAAAATATATCATTTATGGTGTTGATAAAAATATATCATTTATGGTGTTGATAAAAATATATCATTTATGGTGTTGATAAAAATATAAAATTTATGATGTTGATAAAAATATAGAACTTATGGTGTTGATAAAAATATATCATTTATGGTGTTGATAAAAATATATCATTTATGGTGTTGATAAAAATATATCATTTATGGTGTTGATAAATGAGTTATGAATGTATAAGTCAACCCCCTGAGTTTGGCCTTAAAATTTTGAAGAAGAAAAACTTGACTTAAGAGTATACAGTGGAACCTCTGTATAGACAAAAGTATACAGTAGAACCTCTGTATAGACAAAAGTATACAGTAGAACCTCTGTATAGACAAAAGTATACAGTAGAACCTCTGTATAGACAAAAGTATACAGTAGAACCTCTGTATAGACTAGAGTATACAGTAGAACCTCTGTATAGACTAGAGTATACAGTAGAACCTCTGTATAGACTAGAGTATACAGTGGAACCTCTGTATATGTCGTTAATCCGTTCCAGACCTTTGGATGTACAGTGATACCCCGCTTAACAAACGGATCATGCAAGGAACGATCCGTACAACGAACGCTGCTGCGAACACCCTGTGACTCGCAGAGCAAACGCTGCCTCATTGTTTTACATAAACAAAATATTTTGATACCCTTTAACAGTTGACACTTTTTGGGTGGAAAGCCATACTCCAGTTAGTTTCCCATTTTGTTAATTCATCTAAGTCTTTTTGTAAGATTTTGCGATTTTGTTCTGATTTAATTCCATTTACATGTCAATAAATTTTAATGATTAAATTATTTTGTACCCTTGAAAAAAATTTGAGGTTGTTCTCTATATACATTTGGTAGAAATGAGAGTGAGTAAGTGGGTATAAGTAAAACAATATTACAGATATAGCCTTGCAATTAAACAAACCTTAAAAACAAAGTTTTTGACTATAAATCCCTTCTAAAACTATTGATTATGTTCAATATAAAAAGCACCGCGTCGCAGACTAGCATAAACATTTACATTATGTGCAAAATTTCAGCTGGATAGGATCACGAGAAGTGGTTCATTTTTTACTTTTGTTTTTCCGCGGGACCACAACAAGACAGTGAAGTTAATATAAGGGATTTTAAAATAGAACATTTAAGGGCGGCGAAAATAACGAAAAAACCTGAACTTCAAATGCTCATAACTTATCATTTATGAAGATAGATGAAACAAATTTTGGGTTGACATTCTTAGAATTATTAGTACTTTAAAATGAAACATCTAAAAAAAGCCGTGGGACCATTTTGATATTTCAGTTTGTGGTACCTACTGTGCTTCAACCACAGCGATACCCATCACATGAGACTTACCTCTCTGTGATTCTAGCTGAGCCAGGTCTGGGTTGTTTTCTCCTTCTGATCCAAACAGAAACTGAAGGGGGACAGCAGGAGAGCTGGGGAGAAGTCACACATGTTAGAGCCACTGGTGGCAATGGGATTAGTGCTACCGGTGGCAATGGGATTAGTGCTACCGGTGGCAATGGGATTAGTGTCACCGGTGGCAATGGGATTAGTGTCACCGGTGGCAATGGGATTAGTGTCACCGGTGGCAATGGGATTAGTGTCACCGGTGGCAATGGGATTAGTGTCACCGGTGGCAATGGGATTAGTGTCACCGGTGGCAATGGGATTAGTGTCACCAGTGGCAATGGGATTAGTGTCACCTGTGGCAATGGGATTAGTGTCACCTGTGGCAATGGGATTAGTGCCACCAGTGGCAATGGGATTAGTGCCACCTGTGGCAATGGGATTGGTGCCACCTGTGGCAATGGGATTGGTGCCACCGGTGGCAATGGGATTGGTGCCACCCATGGCAATGGGATTGGTGTCACCGGTGGCAATGGGATTGGTGCCACCGGTGGCAATGGGATTAGTGCTACCGGTGGCAATGGGATTAGTGCTACCGGTGGCAATGGGATTAGTGCCACTGGTGGCAATGGGATTAGTGCTACCGGTGGCAATGGGATTAGTGCTACCGGTGGCAATGGGATTAGTGCTACCGGTGGCAATGGGATTAGTGCTACCGGTGGCAATGGGATTAGTGTCACCGGTGGCAATGGGATTAGTGCTACCTGTGGCAATGGGATTAGTGCTACCGGTGGCAATGGGATTAGTGCTACCGGTGGCAATGGGATTAGTGCCACCGGTGGCGATGGGATTGGTGCCACCGGTGGCGATGGGATTGGTGCCACCGGTGGCGATGGGATTGGTGCCACTGGTGGCGATGGGATTGGTGCTACCCGTGGCAATGGGATTAGTGCCACCGGTGGCAATGGGATTAGTGCCACCGGTGGCAATGGGATTAGTGTCACTGGTGGCAATGGGATTAGTGTCACCGGTGGCAATGGGATTAGTGCCACCGGTGGCAATGGGATTGGTGCCACCTGTGGCAATGGGATTGGTGCCACCGGTGGCAATGGGATTGGTGCCACCCATGGCAATGGGATTGGTGTCACCGGTGGCAATGGGATTGGTGCCACCGGTGGCAATGGGATTAGTGCTACCGGTGGCAATGGGATTAGTGCCACCGGTGGCAATGGGATTAGTGCCACTGGTGGCAATGGGATTAGTGCTACCGGTGGCAATGGGATTAGTGCTACCGGTGGCAATGGGATTAGTGCTACCGGTGGCAATGGGATTAGTGCTACCGGTGGCAATGGGATTAGTGTCACCGGTGGCAATGGGATTAGTGCTACCTGTGGCAATGGGATTAGTGCTACCGGTGGCAATGGGATTAGTGCTACCGGTGGCAATGGGATTAGTGCTACCGGTGGCGATGGGATTGGTACCACCGGTGGCGATGGGATTGGTGCCACCGGTGGCGATGGGATTGGTGCCACTGGTGGCGATGGGATTGGTGCTACCCGTGGCAATGGGATTAGTGCCACCAGTGGCAATGGGATTAGTGCCACCGGTGGCAATGGGATTAGTGTCACTGGTGGCAATGGGATTAGTGTCACCGGTGGCAATGGGATTAGTGCCACTGGTGGCAATGGGATTAGTGCCACCGGTGGCAATGGGATTAGTGTCACTGGTGGCAATGGGATTTAGTGCCACTGGTGGCAATGGGATTAGTGCTACCGGTGGCAATGGGATTGGTGCCACCGGTGGCAATGGGATTAGTGCCACCGGTGGCGATGGGACTAGTGCAACTGGTGGCAATGGGATTTGAGTACTGGCGGCAATATAATTACCGTATTTATTCGTGTATAACACGCACAATTTTATACAGAAAACAATTACCAAAAGGGTAGATGCGTGATATACACGAGGTATTACACAGGCTCCATAAATATTTCAAATTTGAAGATGAAATTTTGGTCCACCATTTTTGTTTACATCCGAGACGAAGCCCTCTTGAAATCGGAGCACTGATTGGTCAGTTTTTTTGTAAAAGCCGAATGCGAACGAAGAAACAGATGTTCTCGCCAATTGGGACACTGACGAAAAAAACGAAGAAACAGATGTTCTCGCCAATTGGGACACTGACGAAAAACTAACTCGAGAAGAATGTGAACAACTGTTTGCTGCATCTGATGATGAATCACCCTTGAAAGGGTTTTAAATTGTTTGTAAATTTCATTTGGAAATTGTGTTTGTACTGGTAAATTACTTTACCATGGTATGCTGTCAATAAATATTTTGTCACATGTTTCCAACATTTGTCACTGAAAATCATTGGTCTGAGCTGGGAGAAAGTGAAAAAAATTTTTAACCAATTTTCAACCAAAAAATTTAGGGTGCGCATTATACACCAGTGCGTGCTATACACCAATAAATACAGTAAGTTACTTTTGATTTCTCAAAATTTGCCAATGTTCATAAAAATAATTTAGGTAGTGTTGTTAAAATATTTTAAACGATAAGAAATATAAAGAGAAGCCAGTTTAATCCTACTAAACATGTGAACAAAATAAATTGGTTATAGAAGTGGTTATTTTTGTATTTGTAGTAGGGCTGCGGAAATTTACTATTAATTTCTCGATTAATCATTAAAAATTTTAACAATTAACTTTTTTTTAACGATTAATCTACCCACCATTTATAAATGTACTTGAAGTCAAAAAGTAAAATATTTCGGCCGATAAATATTAACTAATTTACGGACAATTACACTAAAATTTTGGTTTTAAACAATTGACTGACGTGAATGTTCAAAATGTTGATAAAGGTTATTGTTTCCATTGAGAGAAATCCTTTGCCTACCATGCAATGTTCCCTCTAAGTCTAAGCTTCGTTGGTCAGGGTGCAAAGTTTTTTTTTAAATGTGCAAAGTTGCACAAAGTCCATTTTTTTTACAATATTTTACAAATTTGCTGCGCGTTGATTCTAAACTCCAGCGTGGCGTCTGTCAAATATCTGAGCAGCCGCGCTGCTTAAGGGGAAAATTGCTACCATGGTTCTAACACTCCGCTTACATATCACCTGCAAACCAAACATCCACTACAGTATCGGAAACTTCAGCTGAGACAATCTAAAGCTATGTGAACGATTGTTTAGCTCGACTGGTTATATTGTCAATAAGACCCGCTCATCACTTGAACCAAACAATGTCAATACACTTGTCTGATTGCGTTGTTGGTTAAAAGATGTCATATATAGAAGACATTCCAGTATTATTTCGATTTGCGACAAGTATTTTAATAAATGTCACTTATGACACCATAAATTTCAATTTTTGGCTTTAAATTACAGTCGCACCCACTTACCTCGAGCTCGGTTAGCTCGACCACTCCACTAACTCGACGTTTTTTATTGGAACCGCCAAATTCTCTCTTTGTCTTAGCTCGATTTTTCTAAGTCGCCGAAACCTAGTACCTCGAGCACAAAAGAGGGCCAAATTTGCAACTTAACTTGGTTAGCTCGATCCTCGTCGGTTGGCCTAGCAATGCACTCTGGCATTTTTAGTTCAAAACAGTGTTGACATCTCGCTTTTCTTCGAGACTTCCGGCTATTGTGTGATTCTACGAGATTTCAATAAAAATTACCGGATGTTTTGCGTGTGTGAATTATTAGTTCGACGTGTATCCATGGAGTATGTATTCACCCGAGGTACTGGACAATCGCGTTAGAGGTCGTTAATCGTCATTTCGCAGTGCATGTCATATTATCATTAAACTTAATTCATTTTCTGATGTATTAATCATTTTATTTTTTAAGATAAACGAATATCTTTAGAAATGAAAATAAAGGTTTGTATCGAGAATCCACGGTGGTTTTTATTTAATCAAATAAAAAATTATTATTCTTTTAAAAGTTTGTTGTTGCTTTGTTACCAGTAAGATACGTGACTGTGACTAACACGCGCGTGACGATGAAATCAAATCATTTCTGATAAGGAATGATTTTTTTAAAAATTCGATTAGACTTATTTGCCGGCCGAGGTCTAACACAGTACACACAGCCCACAGCGTGCTGTGATCAAGGGTCAAGGCCACAATAGTTTTATTTATATTACAAGTTTGATTGACTGAGGAAATTCAAGAGCGTTCTGATAGTAACAGATATCCTGCACGTCAAAAGCATTAAACTTAAAATAACCATATTGATTTGTTTATTTGTATTTTAAATTCGCTGATACGACGGCAAACGCGAGCGGCTATACCATGCCACACGCAGGTGACACGCAGCATGTGGCGAGGCGAAAAATTTGACCTTTTAACGCATGCTCAGACAATTATAAACTGGTAACTTTTTTTTTATTAAATGGAATGGAAACATACCACTACCACAGAGTCGTAATCAAAGTCCTTTACTTCGGCATAAATATATATCTATAAATAATAAAATATATATATAAAAACTGGGCCGAGAAATTTTTTTTAAGAATTCCCGACTTTTTCCCGTTTTCCTGAGTGGGAACCATGGTTATATTAAAAACGAACTGTCATTACAACCTTAGGAAAGAGTGATGAAATATTAGGGTTCCGATACGATTCCGATTGATCGTCCCATCACTAATTAACGCTAACTAATTAATCATGTACTTAAAGAAATTTCAAGCATATGTTAATATTTTGTCGCCATATTGGTTTTCGTTTTAACTCGATCATCGGTTATCTCGACGCCATTTTTCATACCCCAACACCGTCGACTTAACCGGTTTCGACTGTAATCGTTAACAGCCCTAAATTTTAGTAATAACATTGATTCCAAAAACCAGTAACAAATAAACCTCACATCCTTGCATGTGAAAGGTCAATTTTATGTGGGTCTAATAAATTGAGGTAATATTAATGCAAAACATTACATTGAACAACAATTGACATTCAAATGTTTGAGAATAAAGAATGATTTATAAATGAGATTTTGTTGGTTCATTTACTTGAGTGCCTCAGCAAACCCATCTGCACGTCTTGGCTGAGATAACGTTGGTGTGCTGGGTACAGTACAGTCATCCTCATCAAACACATTGCCCTGACCCTGGGGGGGAGACACAAGTGTAGCGAGTGTTAGAGGTGAAGACAGGATTCTACTTGGACCAACATGGAAGACTAATGTCATAATTAATGAGTACATGGTATAGTAGAGATGGCACGTCAGAATAAATTACAACAGAAGAATCTATACACGTGAGCTAAGTCAAGTATCCATCAAACACTCGTACAAATTTATTGATGTACATACATTCATATTTTTTTGGTGAAACGTTTTCTAAATAAAAAATGTTTAGCAAGCTCAGAAGGCATTCGTTCCCTTATAGCTGAAACTGTGATTTGCCATGACAATCAACAAGTCACAGGGCCAGTCTCTTGGGATTGCTGGTATAGACTTGCAGACACCATGCTTTTCTCATGGACAGTTGTATGTGGCCTGCTCCAGAGTGGGCAAATAGGAAAATCTTTTTGTACACACTCCATATGGAACTGCCAAAAATGTTGTCTATCACATTCATCATCATTTGTCCTTTGAGTTCCTTGTGGAACATAGGGCCTCTGTCAAAGCTCGCCACTCTACACGGTCCCTTGCCAGTCGCTTCAGTTCTTCCCAGCTCTTCCCAGTCCTTCCAGACTCGTCCAACATGCTCCGTCTCCATGTACGCTTGGGTCTTCCTCATTGTCGCTTGCCCTGGGGGTTCCAATCTAAGGCCTGCCTAGCCCTGCTGTTATCTTTCCTGAGGGTGTGTCCAATCCATCTCCACTTTCTTTCCATGATTTGTTGTTCTACTGTTCTTTGACCACACCTCTCCCACAGCTTGGAGTTTTCGACCTTATCGAACCATTTTATTTTCAGAATATTTCTAAGGCATCTGTTAACAAAGGTCTGGAGTCTATTTTTTGCTGTCTCTGTCGTCCGCCATGTTTCGGATCCATAAAGTAGGACCGTTTTAACATTGGTGTTAAAGATCCTTACTTTTGTTTTGACAGAGATGTGTGTAGATCTCCAGACCTGTTTCAGATTGGCAAAAGCCTGTCGCGCCAAATTTATTCTTCATTCGATGTCCTCATCTGTTCCCCCTGCTACACTGACCACACTCCCAAGGTATACAAAGTTGTTAACTTGCTCCAGGTTGCGGTTTTCTACTTGGATGACTCCATCTTGTAGGAAGTTTATTTTCAAAAATTTTGTTTTTTGAATGTTTATCTTGAGTCCTACTCTTTTCCCAGTCTCGCTCAAGGCTGTGACTTTGTCTTGCATGTCTTGGAGTCTGTGGGACAGAATGGCCAAGTCATCAGCAAACTCCAAATCTTCTAGTTTTTGCATTAGGTTCCACTGGATTCCTTTTCCTGAGCTTGCATAAGCTTCTTTTGTGACCCAGTCTAACACAAGAAGAAACAGAAGTGGTGAAAGGAGGCATCCTTGTTTCATGTTTGACTCCAGTTGTGACATGGAATTCATCTGTTAGTCTACCATTATGTACTACTTGGCAGGTGAAGTTTTCGTACAGATTTCGGATGATGTTAGTTATTTTATTTGGTATTCCATAGTGCCTCATTATTGACCATATAGTTTCTCTATTTATGCTATCAAAGGCCTTTTCAAAGTCCACAAATGTGGCATAGAGTGGAGATTGTCTATCACATTGCTTTAAGATAAATGTACCCTTTTATTGCATGCAAATTAACAGTTTTGTACGCTTCTACAGAAAACCTTATTTTAAACCCGTGAAAGCCGGGTACTTGCACCTAGTATTCTATAAAACAACAGCAACCAATAGAAATCAATCATATTAAAATTATATGAATTGCAAATAATTGAAAGTGAGATTCAAGATACATTTTTCTTATCAGTCAAAGATCATTTTTGCATAAATGACATTTATTCATATGTAACTATATTTTCAACAAAACCTGAAGATTTTTTTCTTTAATTGTTATACAGAGAACTAAATTTTAGCTTTGTATCTTATACATACAAGTTTTAATTAATATATAGCCTATGTAATTGAAGTAGTTGAATTTGTTGTCAGTCAGAGGTGTCACTACGGTTGGTGTTACCCGGGCGGTAGCTCATGGTGTCACCCCCTCACAATTTAACACATAGAACTCCTCCGAGTCTTTTAGTGCCAAATAACAGGAATATACAGAACTTTACATTTTGTTGTCACCCCTTGTGATGGTGTCACCCTGGGCGCCCCGCCCCCACCGCACCCCCCTAGTGACGCCACTGATGTCAGTATCACAGGATCCCATCATGTTCAATATTTTAACTTGGACAGAGGTTGTAAAGATTTTTTGTTCTAATATTTGTTTACAATGCCAGTAGGAGGCATTTATTTGGGAGTACAAAATATGCCCCAGGATGAAAGAGTAGTGTCACAAACAAGACCCATATGCCCCAGGATGAAAGAGTAGTGTCACAAACAAGACCCATATGCCCCAGGATGAAAGAGTAGTGTCACAAACAAGACCCATATGCCCCAGGATGAAAGAGTAGTGTCACAAACAAGACCCATATGTCCCAGGATGAAAGAGTAGTGTCACAAACAAGCCCCATATGCCCCAGGATGAAAGAGTAGTGTCACAAACAAGACCCATATGCCCCCGGATGAAAGAGTAGTGTCACAAACAAGACCCATATGCCCCAGGATGAAAGAGTAGTGTCACAAACAAGACCCATATGTCCCAGGATGAAAGAGTAGTGTCACAAACAAGCCCCATATGTCCCAGGATGAAAGAGTAGTGTCACAAACAAGACCCATATGTCCCAGGATGAAAGAGTAGTGTCACAAACAAGCCCCATATGCCCCAGGATGAAAGAGTAGTTGCACAAACAAGACCCATATGTCCCAGGATGAAAGAGTAGTGTCACAAACAAGACCCATATGTCCCAGGATGAAAGAGTAGTGTCAAAAACAAGACCCATATGCCCCAGGATGAAAGAGTAGTGTCACAAACAAGACCCATATGTCCCAGGATGAAAGAGTAGTGTCAAAAACAAGACCCATATGACCCAGGATGAAAGAGTAGTGTCACAAACAAGACCCATATGTCCCAGGATGAAAGAGTAGTGTCACAAACAAGCCCCATATGCCCCAGGATGAAAGAGTAGTGTCACAAACAAGACCCATATGTCCCAGGATGAAAGAGTCGTGTCACAAACAAGACCCATATGCCCCAGGATGAAAGAGTAGTGTCACAAACAAGACCCATATGTCCCATGATGAAAGAGTAGTGTAACAAACAAGCCCCATATGTCCCAGGATGAAAGAGTAGTGTCACAAACAAGACCCATATGTCCCAGGATGAAAGAGTAGTGTCACAAACAAGACCCATATGTCCCAGGATGAAAGAGTAGTGTCACAAACAAGACCCATATGTCCAAGGATGAAAGAGTAGTGTCACAAACAAGCCCCATATGTCCCAGGATGAAAGAGTAGTGTCACAAACAATACCCATATGCCCCAGGATGAAAGAGTAGTGTCACAAACAAGACCCATATGCCCCAGGATGAAAGAGTAGTGTCACAAACAAGACCCATATGCCCCAGGATGAAAGAGTAGTGTCACAAACAAGACCCATATGCCCCAGGATGAAAGAGTAGTGTCACAAACAAGACCCACATGCCCCAGGATGAAAGAGTAGTGTCACAAACAAGACCCATATGTCCCAGGATGAAAGAGTAGTGTCACAAACAAGACCCACATGTCCCAGGATGAAAGAGTAGTGTCACAAACAAGACCCATATGCCCCAGGATGAAAGAGTAGTGTCACAAACAAGACCCATATGCCCCAGGATGAAAGAGTAGTGTCACAAACAAGACCCATATGCCCCAGGATGAAAGAGTAGTTTCACAAACAAGACCCATATGCCCCAGGATGAAAGAGTAGTGTCACAAACAAGACCCATATGTCCCAGGATGAAAGAGTAGTGTCACAAACAAGACCCATATGTCCCAGGATGAAAGAGTAGTGTCACAAACAAGACCCATATGCCCCAGGATGAAAGAGTAGTGTCACAAACAAGCCCCATATGTCCCAGGATGAAAGAGTAGTGTCACAAACAAGCCCCATATGTCCCAGGATGAAACAGTAGTGTCACAAACAAGACCCATATGCCCCAGGATGAAAGAGTAGTGTCACAAACAAGACCCATATGTCCCGGGATGAAAGAGTAGTGTCACAAACAAGCCCCATATGTCCCAGGATGAAAAAGTAGTGTCACAAACCAGACCCATATGTCCCAGGATGAAAGAGTAGTGTCACAAACAAGCCCCATATGTCCCAGGATGAAAGAGTAGTGTCACAAAAAAGACCCATTTTAAAATACCAAAAAGTTAATATCAAATAACTATTCAGCCAGTATAAGCAAAACAATCTGGGACAGCATTTTTCCATTACATCTTTACACTCCGTCAGTCATTTTGTTTTAATATTGCAAATTAAGGCAATTATAACAGCTGTAAGGCAAGAGTTTTCATTTGTTGGATGAGAGATCCTTACACTAAAGAGAAAGTTTCTTATATTCATGGTCAACAGTAAATACCACTTAACGTTTACAACATACATAGTCATTCTTGATTGAAAATATGTTTTACATCGTTGCATCTTCTCAAATCTCGACTGATGCACTGACCAGAAGTATGAGATTTTACCACGGCAAACAATGAAAAATGTATGTTATGATATGCTCCATTTTGGTTCTGATTTATACCCAAACATGTAATATCTCAGTTTTTGGTATTTACTTTTATCTTCTATGTTAATATATCTGGTTATCTGTTTCTATGTTAATATATCTGGTTATCTGTTTCTATGTTAATATATCTGGTTATCTGTTTCTATGTTAATATATCTGGTTATCTGTTTCTATGTTAATATATCTGGTTATCTGTTTCTATGTTAATATATCTGGTTATCTGTTTCTATGTTAATATATCTGGTTATCTGTTTCTATGTTAATATATCTGGTTATCTGTTTCTATGTTAATATATCTGGTTATCTGTTTCTATGTTAATATATCTGGTTATCTGTTTCTATGTTAATATATCTGGTTATCTGTTTCTATGTTAATATATCTGGTTATCTGTTTCTATGTTAATATATCTGGTTATCTGTTTCTATGATAATATATCTGGTTATCTGTTTCTATGTTAATATATCTGGTTATCTGTTTCTATGTTAATATATCTGGTTATCTGTTTCTATGTTAATATATCTGGTTATCTGTTTCTATGTTAATATATCTGGTTATCTGTTTCCTAAATAAATATTTCAATAATAACAAGTAAAATTGTTTGTAGTTATTTTAAGAAGTTTAAAATACTCAGAACCTGATCAGTTATAAATGAATACATTTGATTGATATTAAAACATTGACAAACATCTTGACAATTATGGATGTATATCTAGTCCACATTAGATAGAACTTTGACAACAATCTAGACAATTATGGATGTATATCTAGTCCACATTTTGTACCTGTAATAAAAATGGCGTGAGTTGAGATCTGCCGACTGAAGGCAATCTTTCATGTGGAATAGGTTGGAGTGGTGGGGGGGGGTCTCGGTGCCGTCACTCCCCCGGCAGTATGAGCTGGAGCTCTCTGAGCCATCGGTCCACTGGCACTGGGAGCTTGACCTTCATGTTGTTGAGACTCATCCATGTCTGCATGAAAACAAACAACTTAGTCACGCTGGTAAACAAACGACTTAGTCACGCTGGTAAACAAACAACTTAGTCACGCTGGTAAACAAACGACTTAGTCACGCTGGTAAACAAACGAATAAGTCACGCTGGTAAACAAAGGACTTAGTCACGCTGGTTAAGAAAACGATTTAGTCACGCTGGTAAACAAAGAACTTAGTCACGCTGGTAAACAAAGGACTTAGTCACGCTGGTAAACAAAGGACTTAGTCACTCTGGTAAACAAAGGACTTAGTCACGCTGGTTAACAAACGATTTAGTCACGGTGGTAAACAAAGGACTTAGTCACGCTGGTGTCTAGAAACTGTCTCCAATCATGTTTCATTATTCCTCTAAAGATACGACCTAGCTGATAAGAAACAACCTATGAATGACATGTTGGTTGAAAGTACATCTACAAATCTTGTCTCATCGTGTCTCATCTTGTCTCATCGTGTCTCATCATGTCTCTTCGTGTCTCATCTTGTCTCATCGTGTCTCATCATGTCTCTTCGTGTCTCATCTTGTCTCATCGTGTCTCATCATCATGTCTCATCATCGTGTCTCATCTTGTCTCTTCGTGCCTCATCTTGTCTCATCGTGTCTCATCATCATGTTTCATCATCGTGTCTCATCTTGTCTCTTCGTGTCTCATCTTGTCTCATTGTGTCTCATCATCATGTCTCATCATGTCTCATCATCATGTCTCATCATCGTGTCTCATCTTGTCTCATCGTGTTTCATCATAGTGTCTCATCTTGTCTCATTGTGTCTCATCGTGTCTGATCGTGTCTCATCTTGTCTTATCTTGTCTCATCATCGTGTCTCATCATCGTATCTCATCATCGTGTCTCATCTTGTCTCTTGTCTCATCTTGTCTTATCATGTGTCATCTTGTCTCATCGTGTTTCATCATAGTGTCTCATCTTGTCTCATCGTGTTTCATCATGTCTCATTGTGTCTGATCGTGTCTCATCTTGTCTCAATCGTGTCTCATCTTGTCTCACCGTGTCTCATCTTGTCTCACCGTGTCTCATCGTGTCTCATCTTGTCTTATCGTGTCTCATCGTGTCTCATCTTGTCTTATCGTGTCTCATCGTGTCTCATCGTGTCTCATCGTGTCTCATCGTGTCTCATCTTGTCTTATCGTGTCTCATCGTGTCTCATCTTGTCTTATCGTGTCTCATCGTGTCTCATCTTGTCTTATCGTGTCTCATCGTGTCTCATCTTGTCTCATCTTGTCTCATCGTGTCTCATCGTGTCTCATCTTGTCTCATCGTGTTACTGGGGTAACAAATTAAGCTAAATACAATATTATTTTAAGATCTGACCTCCAATATCATCAAACCTTTATCTATAATAACATCTTCACCTTTTCTATAATGAAATTAATATCTTACCCTTAACAACATTATAAAAATGTAGCTCAAGATAAGATAAGATAAGATTCTTACCTATAATGACAACATCATCAACATCTCCTTCCTCTTCAATATCATCATCTTCCTCTTCATCATCCTCATCATCATCGTCATCTTCATAATCTTCATCTTCTTCTTCTGCATGCTCTTCATTTCCTCTCTGGAATAATCAATTATAAGATTTTAATGATTTAGCCATTAAAAAAAGTATGTCACTCTTCAGAAAAACAACAAAAACATTAGTTTAAAAAGTTATCAGTAATTAACAAAAGTTATCAGTAATCAACAAAAGTTATCGGTAATCAACAAGTTATAAGTAATCAACAAAAGTTATTGGTAATAAAGAGAAGTTATCAGTAATCTCAACTTTCCAAAATTGATAAAACTCGACATTGTCATAGGATGAAATTATTATATCAACCAATTACTTATTTATAGCACTCAATGTTCATTGGTTGATTACCTCAACAAAACTTATGTCTAATGAAATAAGTAACCAGCTGATTGAGTACCTGTTGATCTTCCTCATCACTAAGAACCATAATGACATCATCACCTGATTGTTGACCTGTTTCAGCCTATGTCAAAGAACAAAACACAAATATTACAAATCATTTTTTTCAACAGTTTTGATTCATTTTTACTCAGTATTGAAGAGTAATTAAAAATTGTATGCAAAAAAAAACAGAGATTGGAAACTTAGAGCTGCTTCAGAATTTTCAAACTATTTAATTTGTGCAGCTTTCTGTTTGTAACTAAAACGTATGTAGTATTATATAATACAACATTTAAATCATGTCTTTACGTGGTTGTGTGGATGCATTCATTTCATACAATAGTTTTTTTAATATGGCAACTAATGATCCTATACGTGGAAGAAAATCAGCAGTCCCGAGCCTGCGCTCTTCATGGGGCTTCCAGAAAGATACCCTAAGCTGTCTGGCCCCCTAGGGCAGTGCTTCTCAAACTTTTTAGTATTGCGGACCGGCAGGAATTTTTCCATTGCACCAGAGACCGGTGAACTATTTTGCCTGTACTGACGTGGTAGCGAAATGTCCTTTCTTGGTAACTTCTGCGGACCGGCATCGGATGGCCCACGGACCGGCACCAGTCCGCGGACCACCACTTTGAGAAGCACCGCCCTAGGGGACGTAACAGCTGAGAAACCCCCCGGAGCGGTCGCTTTTGAAGCGGCCACCCGGGACGTAGAGCCGAAAATGCGTCCCACTAAATTGGCCTCACAAGGACGGGTGGAATTCCCTACTACGACCCGCTACCACTTTGGCGCCACCCCGGCAAAGCATACGGGTCTCCATGGTTAGGACCGCGGCCAAGCGGGGGATCATCAATGGCAACAAACTAACAGGTTTGATTTTATTTCCTTTAAACTTTAAAAATCTACGATGGTCTTAAAATATTATTTCATGCTAAAATTAGAAAATCCTCAATATGAGTTTTAAAACCATCTATGGTCTGGACTGCAAGGCTATAGTCTGTTGATAACAAGTTGTTTAATATGTTAAATACATGAATGGTATACAATAAACAATAAGTAATGAGCTGTCAGTTTATCTGATGAGGCTAGATGTATGTCAGGCTAGATGTATGTCAGGCTAGATGTATGTCAGGCTAGATGTATGTCAGGCTAGATGTATGTCAGGCTAGATGTATGTCAGGCTAGATGTATGTCAGGCTAGATGTATGTCAGGCTAGATGTATGTCAGGCTAGATGTATGTCAGGCTAGATGTATGTCAGGCTAGATGTATGTCAGGCTAGATGTATGTCAGGCTAGATGTATGTCAGGCTAGATGTATGTCAGGCTAGATGTATGTCAGGCTAGATGTATGTCAGGCTAGATGTATGTCAGTCTAGATGTATGTCAGGCTAGATGTATGTCAAGTCAAGATTAAAACCTTGGGGACTTTCAAATTAGAAAAAGACATCACTTTTTCTCTTTGTCTCTTGGCCACAGTTAAGGAGATACTAAAGAGAAATGAACAAAGGTGACCAACCTTTCCCTGGTCTGTGTGACGATGGCCACCACTGGAGGAGATAGGGACAGCTACTCCTGGCTTGACTTGACCTTGTGAGTGGCTGGTGGAGGGCTGAATTTGTGTGACCACTTGCTGGTTCTCATCTATCACATTGATGGTAGGGATCAGGTGTTCCTGATGGTAGCATACAACGGAAACATTATAATCATACAACATTACTGCAAGTCATGACTTCTTATGTGGGCAAGCTGTACGTCATGTCAGCACACACCATGAGGTTAAATATGAGGATGTACATATGTTATCAGACAACATACTGATACATCCTGACATCTTTTTTAAAAAGACTAAATTTTACATAAATATGATTTTAGAAGTTTATCAGGGTTTTAATTAAGCTTTAGTTTTATACACGGTTCATAAATGAGGAGTCCACATTAAACTTTAGTTTTATACACAGTTCATAAATGAGGAGTCCACATTAAACTTTAGTTTTATACACAGTTCATAAATGAGGAGACCACTTGCAAAACACACACAGTCAATTTTTTAGTCATTTTGAGAAAAAAGGCTTTTCTAAATACACCATGAAAACTTTATTCTAGGAACCTGTATTTTTGTATGGTAAAATTTGTTCCATAAGATTATATAGTAGACAGCTATATGTCTACAAAATCTGCTGGCACCCTGTAACCTGAAAATGTCTTTATTTAATCTTGGAGAGAGAAACAATCTGCCAAACACAGCCCTTCAAGTACAGTTGTTAATACCTTTCTAAATAACAAAATATAGTAGGCTATCTGATCAAGTATTTAGAGCTGTCTACCATAGTAGGCTATCTGATTAGGTACTTTAGGAAGCACTTGATTTTGCCTTGTGGTTGAAACATAAAACTTTCAAGCCTTGCCTTTTTTTGTTTAATAATTCGTAAACAGCATTAGCCGCCAATTTATGATTCTTAATCCAGTTATAATATAACCCGTTATAATATAATCAGTTATAATATGTATGTATGGCAACCGTCCGTCCTCATGGGACGATGGCGTGTACTCCTGCTCCTCTGCTCCCCCTGCCCTTTCTCCTGGCCCTTCTGCTGCCTTGGTCTGTTTGATGGTAGTCCTTGCCAGACCAATGTGTAGTTGGCCTCAACCACTTTGCCGTTATCAGCCAGCCGCGTCTCCTGAACGCATGCAATGTCGATGCCGAATCGAGAAGGTTCCCTGTCAATGACCGCAGTGTTCCTTATATCTTCTGTACATGAAGGGTCAGAATTAAAAGCAGTGAACAGAGTTCTGACATTCCAGCTCGCCAATTGAAGTGCTGGCAACCTCTTTCTTCTTTGTTCAAGTTGTGCTTGGGTTTTGGCTCGCTTGTTGAGTTGATATCTCTGATCCACATTACCTACTTGGGCAGGCGAGTCATGGTGGAACATCATCTTACTGTCGTTGCACGTGTTGTGCTTACACCTTGTTATAATATAACCAGTTATAATGTAACCAGTTATAATATAACCAGTTATAATATAAGAGAAGGTTTTTAAAAAAGATCATTCTCTGCTTTTATTTTGTGTCTCAATCTTTTACAATAGGAGCATGCATCAATCTTTTACAATAGGAGCATACATCAATCTTTTACAGTAGGAGCATACATCAATCTTTTACAGTAGGAGCATACATCAATCTTTTACAATAGGAGCATACATCAATCTTTTACAGTAGGAGCATACATCAATCTTTTACAGTAGGAGCATACATCAATCTTTTACAATAGGAGCATACATCAATATTTTACAATAGGAGCATACATCAATATTTTACAATAGGAGCATACATCAATATTTTACAATAGGAGCATACATCAATATTTTACAATAGGAGCATACATCAATCTTTTACAGTAGGAGCATACATCAATCTTTTACAATAGGAGCATACATCAATCTTTTACAGTAGGAGCATACATCAATCTTTTACAATAGGAGCATACATCAATATTTTACAATAGGAGCATGCATCAGTCTTTTACAATAGGAGCATGCATCAGTCTTTTACAATAGGAGCATGCATCAATCTTTTACAGTAGGAGCATACATCAATCTTTTACAATAGGAGCATACATCAATATTTTACAGTAGGAGCATACATCAATATTTTACAATAGGAGCATACATCAATCTTTTACAGTAGGAGCATACATCAATCTTTTACAATAGGAGCATACATCAATCTTTTACAATAGGAGCATACATCAATCTTTTACAATAGGAGCATACATCAATCTTTTACAATAGGAGCATACATCAATCTTTTACAATAGGAGCATACATCAATCTTTTACAATAGGAGCATACATCTGTCTTTTACAATAGGAGCATACATCAATCTTTTACAATAGGAGCATACATCAATCTTTTACAATAGGAGCATACATCAATCTTTTACAATAGGAGCATACATCAATATTTTACAATAGGAGCATACATCAATCTTTTACAATAGGAGCATACATCTGTCTTTTACAATAGGAGCATACATCAATCTTTTACAATAGGAGCATACATCTGTCTTTTACAATAGGAGCATACATCAATCTTTTACAATAGGAGCATACATCAATCTTTTACAATAGGAGCATACATCAATCTTTTACAATAGGAGCATACATCAATCTTTTACAATAGGAGCATACATCAATCTTTTACAGTAGGAGCATACATCAATCTTTTACAATAGGAGCATACATCAATCTTTTACAATAGGAGCATACATCAATCTTTTACAGTAGGAGCATGCATCAATCTTTTACAATAGGAGCATACATCAATCTTTTACAATAGGAGCATACATCAATCTTTTACAATAGGAGCATACATCAATCTTTTACAATAGGAGCATACATCAATATTTTACAATAGGAGCATACATCAATCTTTTACAATAGGAGCATACATCTGTCTTTTACAATAGGAGCATACATCAATCTTTTACAATAGGAGCATACATCAATCTTTTACAATAGGAGCATACATCTGTCTTTTACAATAGGAGCATACATCAATCTTTTACAATAGGAGCATACATCAATCTTTTACAATAGGAGCATACATCAATATTTTACAGTAGGAGCATACATCAATATTTTACAATAGGAGCATACATCAATATTTTACAATAGGAGCATACATCAATATTTTACAATAGGAGCATACATCAATCTTTTACAATAGGAGCATACATCAATATTTTACAATAGGAGCATACATCAATATTTTACAATAGGAGCATACATCAATCTTTTACAATAGGAGCATACATCAATATTTTACAATAGGAGCATACATCAATCTTTTACAATAGGAGCATACATCTGTCTTTTACAATAGGAGCATGCATCAATCTTTTACAATAGGAGCATACATCAATCTTTTACAATAGGAGCATACATCTGTCTTTTACAATAGGAGCATACATCAATCTTTTACAATAGGAGCATACATCAATCTTTTACAGTAGGAGCATACATCAATATTTTACAATAGGAGCATACATCAATATTTTACAATAGGAGCATACATCAATCTTTTACAATAGGAGCATACATCTGTCTTTTACAATAGGAGCATACATCAATCTTTTACAATAGGAGCATACATCAATCTTTTACAATAGGAGCATACATCTGTCTTTTACAATAGGAGCATACATCAATCTTTTACAATAGGAGCATACATCAATCTTTTACAATAGGAGCATACATCAATCTTTTACAATAGGAGCATACATCAATATTTTACAATAGGAGCATACATCAATCTTTTACAATAGGAGCATACATCAATCTTTTACAATAGGAGCATACATCTGTCTTTTACAATAGGAGCATACATCAATCTTTTACAATAGGAGCATACATCAATATTTTACAATAGGAGCATACATCAATCTTTTACAATAGGAGCATACATCAATCTTTTACAATAGGAGCATACATCAATCTTTTACAATAGGAGCATACATCAATCTTTTACAATAGGAGCATACATCAATCTTTTACAATAGGAGCATACATCAATCTTTTACAATAGGAGCATACATCAATCTTTTACAATAGGAGCATACATCAATCTTTTACAGTAGGAGCATACATCTGTCTTTTACAATAGGAGCATACATCAATATTTTACAATAGGAGCATACATCAATATTTTACAATAGGAGCATACATCAATCTTTTACAATAGGAGCATACATCAATATTTTACAATAGGAGCATACATCAATATTTTACAATAGGAGCATACATCAATCTTTTACAATAGGAGCATACATCAATCTTTTACAATAGGAGCATACATCAATCTTTTACAATAGGAGCATACATCAATATTTTACAATAGGAGCATACATCAATCTTTTACAATAGGAGCATACATCAATATTTTACAATAGGAGCATACATCAATCTTTTACAATAGGAGCATACATCAATATTTTACAATAGGAGCATACATCAATCTTTTACAATAGGAGCATACATCAATCTTTTACAATAGGAGCATACATCAATCTTTTACAATAGGAGCATACATCAATCTTTTACAATAGGAGCATACATCAATCTTTTACAATAGGAGCATACATCAATCTTTTACAGTAGGAGCATACATCAATCTTTTACAATAGGAGCATACATCAATCTTTTACAGTAGGAGCATACATCAATCTTTTACAATAGGAGCATACATCAATCTTTTACAGTAGGAGCATACATCAATCTTTTACAATAGGAGCATACATCAATATTTTACAATAGGAGCATACATCAATCTTTTACAATAGGAGCATACATCAATCTTTTACAGTAGGAGCATACATCAATCTTTTACAGTAGGAGCATACATCAATATTTTACAATAGGAGCATACATCAATATTTTACAATAGGAGCATACATCAATCTTTTACAATAGGAGCATGCATCTGTCTTTTACTGTAGGAGCATGCATCAGTCTTTGGGGAGCCAAATCCAATCGGAAAGTCTCTTTAAAAAATTCTCCTAAAAATGTATACTTTAACAAGATTTGCACCATTCATGGAGTCGTACATTTTCCACAATTGGTTCATTGAAGAAATGATTGATGAAAGAAACATTTACTTAGACTTCAATCTTCCATAATCTTTCAGCACACAGCATTACTTTGATGACCATACAACAAACATTTTTGTCACCACTTGTTTTCTTTTAATAATTGCCCTTTAACTAGAAAATTCCTTGCAATGTTTTCTACACGTGGTCGTCCGACGCAGAGTTTCAGAAAAAAGTCCTTACAGACACCCAACTTTGACGAATCTTTCATGACAAAATATTTTATCTCAAAAACATTTCTTTTTCGTTTAAGAGTCGTTTCCCTGCTAGCTGTCATTTGCTTCCCTACTTTAAGAAACTTTGCAATAACATTATCCTGGTCATTTTTAGATGTGTGACTGTAGAACATGGCATTAAAAGTTTCCATGTCCATGTCTGTAAACTGTGTACACTTGTATGCAGCCTTGTTAGTGCCATTACAATTATTCTCTGTAAACTGTGTACACTTGTATGCAGCCTTGTTAGTGCCATTACAATTATTCTCTGTAAACTGTGTACACTTGTATGCAGCCTTGTTAGTGCCATTACAATTATTCTCTGTAAACTGTGTACACTTGTATGCAGCCTTGTTAGTGCCATTACAATTATTCTCTGTAAACTGTGTACACTTGTATGCAGCCTTGTTAGTGCCATTACAATTATTCTCACCACTGGTTTTATTGAAAGCCTGTCAAGTATTTCAATCATTTCCATTAGTTATATACAATTACATACAATTGTTTTGATTAAATATGTATATTATTAAATAGCTTTTATTAAATAGCTCATCTATTTTTAGTACATAACATGGAAAAAAATAACAGCAGGTAAAATGTGTATGTTTTGTAAGTAGGTCACTAAGTTGTATGACTAAGCATAGTCTAAACTACACATAAATAACAATAAGTACAATATATATTTTATTATAATTACCTCCTTATCTGTAGTTGTTTTCTTTTTGAACCCATGACGGGGAATTTGTTAGCTATTTCACCGATTTTAATGAAGCCAGCATTATATTCAGCCATCTTCATTGATATTAAGAGAGGATCAAGTGCTTATGAACTAATTTGTTCATTGGTTCCTTCACAAAGTGATGGCAGTTACAATTGGTTGGTTACTTAGCAGGGTTTGTTAGTGTAAGGCAGAAATTCATTAGTAAGTTTTGCAAGGGTTTCATATTTAAACAAGTAATAAAAACTCAAATGAGTATTTAAACGCAATTTCCAACAAAAAATTTCCATTTTTTTTATTCAAGGCAAATCATTCTAGATTACATTAAAAGTCATTTCCAATCAATAATTCTGAAACTAAACAAAACAATGGCTATCTACAAATTGCTGCTAAAATTACAGGAATCGAACGAAAAGAGATTTTTCAAAAATTCCCTCTCCAACCTTGTTCTAAATATTATTAGCTATCATTTGGCGCTTGTTTTAACTTGATAGATGTTATGGTTGGCGAGAAATTGACAAAATACTGATATTTGTTTTCCTTATTTTCCAGGAAATCCAGTAAACCTTTTTGATATTTTTTTGGCCCGTGCACATCCTTGGGACCTCCTTAACATATTTGCAAAAGACCTGAATCGTCTATCTGGTATGGTTCAGGAGGAGTTGCTTGTGCAAGCTCGAACAGACAGCACAGACATTTCAAATATATAATCGCAATTTTTTCCATAAGGAAATTGTGTTAAAAAAATAAAATATATATCGTATTTATAGGGTTTCGAATGACATATTGTAAAAAAAAACCAAATAGGGGCACAACTCATTTTGCCGCCTTAGTAGAGGATTCCTCAAATAATATATTATATTTTACTTGACGGATTAAAAAAATTTTTTGCCACATCTTTTTTTCTTTTTCTTTTTGTTTAAAATTGTCAATATCTTGATGTGTCATAAACAAAAGACTTTTAGATGTTTACCTGTGTAGTCATTCTAGTTCTCTTTGAATCCACCTCCTCTGTTGGGAAGCTGAAAATATGAACACGAACATTAAACACATTTTTTTAAAACAAAAGATTTAAGTTAATGGAAATAAAATATTAAAATACTGCTTGTGTTTCAGTGTTGGTGAATGCTGTTGATATTTGTACAAAAATGTTTTGGGTGGCAATTACTGTTTGGTCTCTCGCTGTCTTATCACTGTCACACCTCCGGCCCTAATATCAATACTCTGATAAGGGGTGGACTAGACACATGTTAGAGAAAAATCAATGAAACAAGAAATTGTAATACTGGTACCATCATCAATTCAGTGAACAATAAAGCTGATATAAAAATAAAATAATTAGCTGCGGTGTTAATCTTTTTTACAGTTTTGGTTATTTAGTGGCCATCCATATATTACATTCGCAAGGAGGGGGGTCTTTAATTAACGGCAATTTGCGTATGGATGCGTACGGGGGGAGGGCCCCCTGAATGTGTACTGACGCACAACATAAACCGCTCATGCTGCAAATGGCATTCGAGACTGACTGAGTGAAGACTGATATGTAATAATGTTTTATAATTTAATTCATACGAAATTCTGAACTTTTAATTACTAGGAAGTAATTCTATTTGATTCAGACCAAACATTCACACATAGCTAAAATATATCCATCTGATTTATATTTCCACTTCTTGAAATTAGTAGACTTTTCTCTTTGGCCCACAGGTGCCTCAGCCGTTATATATGCATAACAGGAAGGCGATTTCACCGTTTATATTGCTCTATTTATTTATTTTTTTCGGGGCGTCCATGCATGACGTCATGCAACTTTGGCCAATTTTTACCCGCTCCCCTCTCGTCCCACTTCGTTACAAAAAATTATACCCCCTTTCAAAATGACGTCACAAAGCTTTGACATACCCCCCCCCCACGTAAAATTATTCTGATAGAAAATTAGCATGCTGCAAATTACTTTTTTTGTCATTTAAATATGTTTTTATTGCAAGTCTGCACTCTAATATCGTAACACATGTGAAGCCATTGAAAATGTAATTAAATAAATTGAAAGCAATCAAATATTTAAGTGGAACTTTTATTTAAAGTAGTGCATTTTGATGTGACGTCATATTTCTTTAACACCCCCCTCATCCTCGTCACAAATGTGTGACCCCCCTCCCCCCCTAGGCGCATGATGTCATTTATGGATGGCCCTTTCTGCAGTGTTGCACACAATAAAATTTTAATGTTCTATTGTATTTCTTCAATAATTTCATCATTAAAAACAGGATATTACAAAAAAATAAAGGTGCCCTCCATATATGACGTCATGCTATTTTGGCAGATTTCCCTCCCCCGCCACCAATCGTCACACTTCATCATAAAAACTTAACCTCAAATATGACGTCACAAATTTTGGAACAAAAAAAAAGCCGTATTTTCTTATTGAAATTAGCATATTGCAAATAACTTTTATCATTTAAGTATGTATGTAGTGTAAGTCTGCACTCTAATATCGAAACACATGTGAAGCCATTGAAAATGTCATTAAATAAATTGAAAGCAATCAAATATTTTATTGTAACTTTTATTTAAAGTTGTGCATTTTGATGTGACGTCATATTTTTTGACCCCTCTCCCCCTAGGCGCATGAGGTCATTTATGGACGGCCCCAAAGAGTCAAACCAATATCTTTTGACTCTGGCTAAGAATTAATTTTTCTGGGGGTGGGGGGTGCACAAATTTGTACGTACGCAAATGGGAATGGGTCCCAAAAATGTATGGGGTGCAACAGGGGGGAATACAACTTTTGTGCGTACGTAATATATGGATGGCCCCTTAACTTTATTTCTGATGCTTCCTTCGTGTTATGCCAAAACTTTGACACATGTATTAGTTAGGGGTCTACCGATATATCGGCCAGTGGCCGATATATTGGCATCGATATCAGGATATAGGTAATATCGGTATCGGTAGCATGTGAAGGTCCCGATATTGACGTCACCGATACTTCATGATAAATGACATTTTGACCCAAAAAAATCATTAAAAAAATAGTTAAGATTTTTAAATATCTCGACAAATTAATATATCGATTGCGATACCGGTATTGAAAGAACTAAAAGAGTCTGAGTATTAATATTACAGACACGATACAGCGGGACATGTGCTAATTTTGACACAGTTTAGGTATCGGCCGATTTTTGAATACTCGGAAATACTGTGTAAGTGATGCCGAGTATACCATAATTGCTCTAATAGCCAAGATGCACGCAGATGTTTCAAACATTTCGTTTCATATGGAATAACAAAATGTACAGTGTGCAGACTTGTCATTGGCAACCATTCATCCTTCAACCTCATTTTGACTATATTACTATTCCTTTATTCTCATTGTTTCATTCATAAAAGGTGGACGTGTGCAAAAGGCATTTAACTATTGGTTAAAATTAATTATGAGTCAAAGTTGAAGGTTCAAGAGGAGTTCCTAATTTTATGCAGGGCCGTGTTAACGCATAGGCCCGTTGGGCATTTGCCCGGGGGCCCACAAGCATAGGGGCCCCATGGGAATATGTTTATTTATATATATTAAGTATATTTATTTTTTATTCCTGCAGGGGAGGGGCCCAACACTATTTCTTTGACCGGGGGCCCAAACAGGTGTAAAGACGGCTCTGATTTTATGTGTACATTTTTATAGCGGACAGTTTGTTTTGTCATGAGTCATAATGTAGGTCATGAGTCATAATGTAGGTTATGAGTCATAATGTAGGTCATGAGTCATAATGTAGGTCATGAGTCATAATGTAGGTCATGAGTCATAATGTAGTCATGATCTGGAACTTGTATACACATCAGAAACTTCGTTTAAAGATAAATTTTACGTTTATACAAAGTCAAATGAGTTATTAATAAAGAATATTTTAAAAACAAAATAAAGAAATAATAATTATATTGATAGCATTGATCCTGAAAATAAAATCATGATTAAAACGAGAGAAAAAAATGCGTGACGCGAACAGCGGTATTAAGGTCACAAAATGTGGAGGTAAATTTGACCGCTGGTTTTTATCCAAACAAATACTCATATTGGCAAAAAAAATTATTGTTTTTTAAATATCAGTAATGTCGACAAAAATGCATACCAGCAGACCTCTAATGTAAAATTTAAATAATTACGAGTGATAAATTTAAGAATGACTTCATCAAATATGACAGCTGGTGTTTGTCCTAACAAATACTCATATCGGCAAAAAAATATCGGTAATATCGGTATCTGCAATATCAGCAAACATCCATATCGGTGGACTCCTAGTATTAGTACACTAGGGGTTGTAGGGCGCCTACGGCGCCCACTTTTATTTGGTCAAAAGCCTAAGTAACTTATCCTTGTTTGATAAATACGAATTATTAAACTTCCTGAAATGTACACAAAGTATTTTATAATTATAAATCATCAAATCCTCTTTTTACATCGTTCCCTTTTCCAAAATTAAAATATACGCTAAAACAGTGAGGTCATATAATATTTTTTTACGGCGAGAATCTTTAATTTATAAAATAAATCTTTAATTTATAACTATTTTGCGCACTTCCCGATGCACACCTTGTATATATATTTAAATATAAGCTCAAACAATGACGTTATAGCGTTACTGATCCATCCAACCAACCTGTGACTTGGGCTATTATATTGTTTATAATATAGCTTTACATTTATGTTTTAATGGCACCACTTGTTTGTGTCATGTTTTAATGGAACCAATTGTTTGTGTCATGTTTTAATGGCACCAATTGTTTGTGTTATGCAGGCCTGCCAGCCTGCCAACCTGCCAAGAAAAAAAATCTGTAGAGGGGTCCACGCGCGGCGTTGCAGCACCCCACGGCGCTGGTTTAAGAACTACATACTAAATAAATATAAAGTAATTAGTTAAATCCATTATCTTTTAATTTAAGTGTCTACAGAACACCACAGAATACTGGAAATGTTTACATTGCATTCAGATACACGAGAGAATAACCATGTTTTTCACATATGAACAGAGGCTGCATAGAGTTCAGCTTTCCAGCATTTCCATAGTGGCCTTTTTGAACTTGAACAGTTCTTTCGTCAATTGAAGTTAGCTTTATTTTAGATAAATATTAGTTTTTAGTTAGAAACTTTAGAAAGAGTATCATTCATCTGAATTAACCGAATTAATGATTGCTCTTGTTTCATTGTAGGCCTAATTTTTCTGGAAACATTTCTGTGAATCTGGCATTAAAAAGATAGGTATTAGAAAAATCTTTATTTCTTCCAAAAAGTAGGATGGTAAATAAAACTTTCCATCTCATATCTGAATTTCCTATTCCTTCAACAATAATAACAAACTTTAACAAAGTAATACTAATTGTTAACAGATGTATGTAGATTCACTACTTTTACTTTACTAATCAGCAGTTGTAATTTTTTCATTAAACTATTTTTTATTGTTATTGAACCCACCACTTTCAAAAGATAATTAGGTCTGGCACAGATTGCAAATGTTTTGCCACGGCCACAGGTGAGTGTTTTTCCAAATAATGATACTGTTTCGAAAACATATGTCCCAATGACGTCTTTTCTTTATTTGTTTAGTTAGACTAGTCTTAGTACTAGTACAAACACTCTGAAGCTCAGTCACTGGAAAACCGTTTTTAGCAGCGTTCCTTACAAATGCATCCTTTTTTTTTAAAGTCACAGAACAGCTGAATTTTATATATTTTTTTATTAGGCTGGTAAAAGGAATAATGTACGATCGGATGGCCAACGAAGAAATAGTAAGATATAGCGGTTCGCTTGGATAACGGAAGTACAGGAAAAAACCTAGGAAGTGGCATTTTCATTTTAGAAATACATCACGCCATTATTAGTATTAGCTTTTTCTTTTTATAATTTTTTCGCATTCGGATTTTTCATGGTGAATTTTTTTTTCTTTCGGAAAATCGGGAGATTAAGGGTCTTATCGGGATTTCGTGAGCATGGGTAAAAAATCCGTATAATCCCGAAAAAATCGGGAGGGTTGGCAGGCCTGGTTATGTTTTAATGGCACCACTTGTTTGTGTCATGTTTTAATGGAACCAATTGTTTGTGTCATGTTTTAATGGCACCAATTGTTTGTGTCATGTTTTAATGGCACCAATTGTTTGTGTCATGTTTTAATGGCACCAATTGTTTGTGTCATGTTTTAATGGCACCAATTGTTTGTGTCATGTTTTAATGGCACCAATTGTTTGTGTCATTTTAAAAGTTGATGGTATAAAGTCTGATCAACTTTGTCTACTAAACAACAACAATCTAGATCCATATAACTTATGCACCTTTCTTCCTCTCGAATTCTCTTTCCAAGAGCGACACCCGTGGCATGCTGATGCTGTTGTTGTAGACCTTCACTAGTGGACAGCACGACGGGTGTTGGGTTGACAACTTGGGTCATCGTCTCCTGAACACTGGGGTTAACGACAGCCTGGTTGCTAGAAGTTTCCTCAACATCAGTATGGCCTGAAACAAGAGCAACACATTAGGAGTTATTGTAGAACTGTGAACTCTGAAACTGAATCCAAGACTATAGAAGTTTCCTCAACATCAGTATGGCCTGAAACAAGAGCAACACATTAGGAGTTATTGTAGAACTGTGAACTCTGAAACTGAATCCAAGACTATAGAAGTTTCCTCAACATCAGTATGGCCTGAAACAAGAGCAACACATTAGGAGTTATTGTAGAACTGTGAACTCTGAAACTGAATCCAAGACTATAGAACCTCAACAGTCATCAGAAGGCCATTGATACTCATTCTGTTTAACCTCAACAGTCATCAGAAGGCCATTGATACTCATTCTGTTTAACCTCAACAGTCATCAGAAGGCCATTGATACTCATTCTGTTTAACCTCAACAGTCATCAGAAGGCCATTGATACTCATTCTGTTTAACCTCAACAGTCATCAGAAGGCCATTGATACTCATTCTGTTTAACCTCAACAGTCATCAGAAGGCCATTGATACTCATTCTGTTTAACCTCAACAGTCATCAGAAGGCCATTGATACTCATTCTGTTTAACCTCAACAGTCATCAGAAGGCCATTGATACTCATTCTGTTTAACCTCAACAGTCATCAGAAGGCCATTGATACTCATTCTGTTTAACCTCAACAGTCATCAGAAGGCCATTGATACTCATTCTGTTTAACCTCAACAGTCATCAGAAGGCCATTGATATAAGACTATAGAACCTCAACAGTCATCAGAAGGCCATTGATATAAGACTATAGAACCTCAACAGTCATCAGAAGGCCATTGATATAAGACTATAGAACCTCAACAGTCATCAGAAGGCCATTGATATAAGACTATAGAACCTCAACAGTCATCAGAAGGCCATTGATATAAGACTATAGAACCTCAACAGTCATCAGAAGGCCATTGATATAAGACTATAGAACCTCAACAGTCATCAGAAGGCCATTGATATAAGACTATAGAACCTCAACAGTCATCAGAAGGCCATTGATATAAGACTATAGAACCTCAACAGTCATCAGAAGGCCATTGATATAAGACTATAGAACCTCAACAGTCATCAGAAGGCCATTGATATAAGACTATAGAACCTCAACAGTCATCAGAAGGCCATTGATATAAGACTATAGAACCTCAACAGTCATCAGAAGGCCATTGATATAAGACTATAGAACCTCAACAGTCATCAGAAGGCCATTGATATAAGACTATAGAACCTCAACAGTCATCAGAAGGCCATTGATATAAGACTATAGAACCTCAACAGTCATCAGAAGGCCATTGATATAAGACTATAGAACCTCAACAGTCATCAGAAGGCCATTGATATAAGACTATAGAACCTCAACAGTCATCAGAAGGCCATTGATATAAGACTATAGAACCTCAACAGTCATCAGAAGGCCATTGATATAAGACTATAGAACCTCAACAGTCATCAGAAGGCCATTGATATAAGACTATAGAACCTCAACAGTCATCAGAAGGCCATTGATATAAGACTATAGAACCTCAACAGTCATCAGAAGGCCATTGATATAAGACTATAGAACCTCAACAGTCATCAGAAGGCCATTGATATAAGACTATAGAACCTCAACAGTCATCAGAAGGCCATTGATATAAGACTATAGAACCTCAACAGTCATCAGAAGGCCATTGATATAAGACTATAGAACCTCAACAGTCATCAGAAGGCCATTGATATAAGACTATAGAACCTCAACAGTCATCAGAAGGCCATTGATATAAGACTATAGAACCTCAACAGTCATCAGAAGGCCATTGATATAAGACTATAGAACCTCAACAGTCATCAGAAGGCCATTGATATAAGACTATAGAACCTCAACAGTCATCAGAAGGCCATTGATATAAGACTATAGAACCTCAACAGTCATCAGAAGGCCATTGATATAAGACTATAGAACCTCAACAGTCATCAGAAGGCCATTGATATAAGACTATAGAACCTCAACAGTCATCAGAAGGCCATTGATATAAGACTATAGAACCTCAACAGTCATCAGAAGGCCATTGATATAAGACTATAGAACCTCAACAGTCATCAGAAGGCCATTGATATAAGACTATAGAACCTCAACAGTCATCAGAAGGCCATTGATATAAGACTATAGAACCTCAACAGTCATTCATACTCATTCTGTTTAACATTTGGTTTTTTAAATGTAAAAACTTTTGTTTTGTGTTAAGGAATACAAGTTTATGAGAGTGATGGTACTGTACCATTGTTAAAATGTAAGAGAGTTCAATGAAAAGTTTGTGTCTGCTCACCAACGTTCCCTCTAAGGATCATTGGTCCCTGTGCAAAGTACAAAAACTTGTGTGCAAAGTTGCACCTCATCCATTTTTTGTGCAATATTTTATAAAAATAGCTGCACGGTAATTCTAAACTGCTGCGCGGCGGCGGTCAGATATCTGCGCGGCCGCGCAACCGCACAGCTTAAAGGGAACATTTCTGCTCACCTGAATTGTCCTGAATCCAATGTTAAACTATAAGAGAGTTCAATGAAAAGTTTGTTTCTACTCACCTGTATTGTCCTGAATCCAATGTTAAACTATAAGAGAGTTCAATGAAAAGTTTGTTTCTACTCACCTGTATTGTCCTGAATCCAATGTTAAACTATAAGAGAGTTCAATGAAAAGTTTGTTTCTACTCACCTGTATTGTCCTGAATCCAATGTTAAACTATAAGAGAGTTCAATGAAAAGTTTGTTTCTACTCACCTGTATTGTCCTGAGTCCATTCTTGGACCACTTGAGGTTCAACTATTTGGATTCGTCCTGTCACAGATGCTGCTGGGATGGAAGGTGTCGATTGGTTGCCTGATGGACCAGATATGTTGTTGCCTGATGGACCAGATATGTTGTTGTCTATGGTCCAAACAATGAAGCAGAAAAGAACATAAAGTTATGTGTTTAAAATAGGCCAAATGAGCACAGAAAGACTGCCTATGAGACACAAAGATGTTTGCTTCTCTAACAAAAGACTGGCTATGGGGCTCACAGTTAATGTTTCGGCTCTCTAAATAAAGATTGAGGGATTTTTAGATCACCTTCAGCTATAAGAAAAATCAAGATATTATGGAGCTGACAGCAAGTAAAAAAAATTTTAAATGTCAGTGTAGTACTTAACATTAGCTAGTTAATAACACATTCTTTTTATAACATTAGCTAGTTAATAACACATTCTTTTTATAACATTAGCTAGTTAATAACACATTCTTTTTATAACATTTTCCAAGATTAGTTGGAATGTTTCAGATACAGAAATAGTGTCATAAATAACACAAGAATCTCCTACTCCAGTGCTGTCCAACCAGTGTTACCCACAGACAGGTGTTTAATTGTTGTCGATTGTGTTGGGAAATATTGCCCATTTCATTTAAGGTCATATCTTAAAAGTCGACTTAATAATAGAAAAAGTAAATATAGGACAGCACTGTACTGTGGACATATTTTGCTATAAATGTTACATTTTCGTAAACTCTATTACTTACTGCAGTGAGAATGTAAGACTTACCGTCAGAAGTATCGTGTTGGCTTGCTGTGGTTGGCATGACGGTCGCAGTTGGTGTACCAGACAGAGGCAGGGACGTGGTAGTGGGGGAAATAGCCATGGGTCTAATACTTGCTGTTGCCTTTGCAGCAGCTGGACTGTGAGACGTGATAGGGACTGTCTGACGGGAACTGGAGGATGCAGTGGCCATAGGTTTGATGTTGGCTGTCTTTGGGGTGTCACTTGAACTGGAGCTTCCATCAAATAGATTATGGCATTAAATACATGGGACAAAAAAGATTTTTAAAAATTGACTATCTTTGATTTAACTTAGAGTGTACCAGCCATAAATTGATATAGCCCTACCTTGGTCCCATGGTACCAGCCATAAATTGATATAGCCCTACCTTGGTCCCATGGTACCAGCCATAAATTGATATAGCCCTACCTTGGTCCCACGGTACCAGCCATAAATTGATATAGCCCTACCTTGGTCCCACGGTACCAGCCATAAATTGATATAGCCCTACCTTGGTCCCACGGTACCAGCCATAAATTGATATAGCCCTACCTTGGTCCCATGGTACCAGCCATAAATTGATATAGCCCTACCTTGGTCCCATGGTACCAGCCATAAATTGATATAGCCCTACCTTGGTCCCATGGTACCAGCCATAAATTGATATAGCCCTACCTTGGTCCCACGGTACCAGCCATAAATTGATATAGCCCTACCTTGGTCCCACGGTACCAGCCATAAATTGATATAGCCCTACCTTGGTCCCATGGTACCAGCCATAAATTGATATAGCCCTACCTTGGTCCCACGGTACCAGCCATAAATTGATATAGCCCTACCTTGGTTCCATGGTACCAGCCATAAATTGATATAGCCCTACCTTGGTCCCACGGTACCAGCCATAAATTGATATAGCCCTACCTTGGTCCCACGGTACCAGCCATAAATTGATATAGCCCTACCTTGGTCCCACGGTACCAGTCATAAATTGATATAGCCCTACCTTGGTCCCACGGTACCAGCCATAAAATGATATAGCCCTACCTTGGTCCCACGGTACCAGCCATAAATTGATATAGCCCTACCTTGGTCCCATGGTACCAGCCATAAATTGATATAGCCCTACCTTGGTCCCACGGTACCAGCCATAAATTGATATAGCCCTACCTTGGTCCCATGGTACCAGCCATAAATTGATATAGCCCTACCTTGGTCCCACGGTACCAGTCATAAATTGATATAGCCCTACCTTGGTCCCACGGTACCAGCCATAAATTGATATAGCCCTACCTTGGTCCCACGGTACCAGCCATAAATTGATATAGCCCTACCTTGGTCCCATGGTACCAGCCATAAATTGATATAGCCCTACCTTGGTCCCATGGTACCAGCCATAAATTGATATAGCCCTACCTTGGTCCCACGGTACCAGCCATAAATTGATATAGCCCTACCTTGGTCCCATGGTACCAGCCATAAATTGATATAGCCCTACCTTGGTCCCACGGTACCAGTCATAAATTGATATAGCCCTACCTTGGTCCCATGGTACCAGCCATAAATTGATATAGCCCTACCTTGGTCCCACGGTACCAGTCATAAATTGATATAGCCCTACCTTGGTCCCACGGTGCTGGCAGGTCTAACTGCAAGGGGTTGTTGGGGCGGAGGTACCTTGTGTTGAGCTGCCTCTAGTTGGCGCTGAAGCTGCTGGATCTTGTCAGAATAACACAGAAAATGGTTTTAGTCTTCTTTAAAACAATGATATAAATAAAACAAGAATGATATAAATATAACAAGAATAATATAAGTAAAAAAAGAATTTTTCAAAGAAAGAATTATCAAGGGAGAAAAAAATGAAATTTCAAGGTAGAGAGACAACTAAATTTTTATACATTCTTCAAACAATTTCAATATAAATTTTTACTTTTTAAAAATCATTATTTATTAATTATTACTAATAAATTCAAACTTTCATTAGAGACTGTTTGCCCTGTTACTAACTCATATACAGTCGAACCCACTTACCTCGAGCTCGGTTAGCTCGACCACCCCACTAACTGACGTTTTTTATTGGAACCGCCAAATTCTCTCTTTGTCTTAGCATTTTTTCATCGGCTAATTCGATTTTTGTAAGTCGCCGAAACCCAGCACCTCGAGCACAAAAGAGGGCCAAATTTGCAACTTAACTTGGTTAGCTCGATCCCCATGACCAATCGCCAGCTTTTGAAAATGTTAGCTATGATTTTTTTATAACCAAGGGAAGGGACCAATTTTCTGCCTCACCAGGGTCTGCTGGTGACGTCACAGCCCGCTTGCTCAGCGCTGTTACTTCTGGTACTATGCTTCGGTAACTAAGCGAATACATTTTTTTTTAAAAATCAGTCACTAGCGAACTCCACAAACAGTCTATATATATAGACCAGAATATTATTATTATTAAGAAAACGCTTTGTTTTTGATGTCATGTTCGCTCGCGTGTTGGCTCTGGTATTCTGCCGTAACACAACATAAAATTAACTCCGGGTAATAAGCTAATATACCGACTAAGTCCTGATAAAACGGAGTAAACAGTCATAATAAGATGGAATTTATTTAAATACCATATTATGTTTCACTCGTTACTTGCCAGAATAATTGAATTCGCCGCGCACACGACGATCCCCCCCCCCAATAGGGTGGGGTTTAGGTGGGGTTGAGCTACATTGGCCATTTACCAAGGCACGCTCTGACTCAATTTAAAAAGAAAAATGTTCCTTCCCCCAACCAACTGTAGATGTATAACAGTGGGGGAGGGGAGGGAAGGTGTCTATTCTCACGGTCTTGTATTGGTATGTCAAAGCAAGAGGCTTCCTTTTATATAAACATCAAAGACCTGTCTAGCCTTCTAGCCTTCCCCCCCCCCACCCTCATTATCCCTAACTAGAAAACTGCGTCACTTGTCCCCCCCCCACCCCCGTCCCTTTGAATTCACTTAGAGCGCTGTAGTAATAGCCGTGACCTTTGACCGTACAGTGCCTCGACAACTAAGCAAATTTTTTTTAAAAATTTAAAAAGCATTCATTAGCCGTAGACGAAGTAGTCTAAAGGTGATGACGTGTATATCATTTAGATACCGGAATAGGGAGAAAGCGATTTGAAGTCACCGTCGCTAACACAACAAAAACGAACTCCGGGGTAAGAAGCTATTACAGGCTTATTGAAGTTGCAGCTGAATAAATTATTTAAATTCCGAAGACTTTAAACTTAAATAAATAAGCCTAAATATTTTTATAGATGAATGTAAGGGGTCGTTCGATAGTTGTAACTACGGTAAACACTAGTCCTAGCGTAATGGTAGTCAATTATTAACAAATTGAAACAATATTTGCGACTTTTTCCACATGCGCAGAACGATGCGCGAATGACTGAAGTAAAGTACCTACAAATATATTTAAAATATATTTATTTGAATATTGATTGGTTTCCTTGGTCCTTATACAAATAAATGCCTTGGTATTTATTAGTAATAAACTTAAACTAAGATTATGACTTTAATTATAAATACATCATTAGTATTAGTAGTAAATAGCATGAAATAATAAAGTTCAAGGACGAACAAGCAAATGAACTAAAACTAGAGCCTCAGTCTCAGTCAGAGCCGAGTCACTAATTCATTTACATAAATCATACTCGCAAGGACGTTCCATTTTGCATAATATAATATATCACATAATTTAACATTATATTGATATTTCTTATATTCCGATACGATTCTGATTAATCGTCCCATCACTAATTAACACACAACACGTATATAAAGAAATTTCAAGCGCATGTTAATATTTTGCCGCCATATTGGTTTTCGTTTTAACTCGATCATCAGTTATCTCGATGCCATTTTTCATACCCCAACGCCGTCGACTTAACCGGTTTCGACTGTATATTAAAATATTCAATTTACTGTTATTATTAGTATTGATAATAAACCTTGCATTGAGTTATTCTTGGGTGGTCAAACCAACAATAAATATAGAGATATAGTGGAAGGTTACTGAACTGAACACAAGTAAAACTCTTAACTACATCAAACCAACAATAAATATAGAGATATAGTGGAAGGTTATGTATGGCATCTGTCTGTCTGCGAAAGACGAAAGTGGAAGGTTACGGAACTGAACACAAGTAAAACCAGTACTACAAATCAACAATTTCTATTTTGTTTAACCTCCATCAATTTTCCAAGAAAGTCTACCCTGAAATAGGAATTTTTATTTTTTAAAACTTGTTACCTTCAGTGCCATTTCAGCATGTTCGGCCTGTAGTTTCTCAAACTGACCATCGACTGCACTGTGGCCACTAGCAGCATTCTTAGCTTCATCCAACTCTTTCTGTAGATGAGCTAATCTTGCCTCATAGATGACTTGTATTTGTTTGGACTCTTCTGTTTCACCTGCTGACATAAACATGATGCATTTTCATGATAACTTTTTATTTCCAAATGAAACTAGATGAACATTTTCAAGTCTGGAGTTTTTGTTTTGTTTTTTATTTTTATATAAAATTTTTGTGAAAAGCGTCATTATTCATATCAAATTATATTTATAAATAAAATGATTTTTCTCAAAGAAACAATATTGCAATTTATTTGTTGGATGATTTTTATGTAATTTTTTAACGATTGAATAATTGTTTCTACAGACTTTCAAAGTAGGGCTGCGGAAATTAACGATTAATTTCTCGATTAATCGTTATAAATTTTTATCGATTAAAATTATTTTTATCGATTATAATTATTTTAATCGATAAAAATTCGATTAAAATTAAAGAAAATATTTATAATATTTTTAAAAAATTTTTACTAAATAATTAATTATTAATAATTAATAATAATTTATATATTTTTTTACGAACAAACTTCTCCCGCGTAATATTATAATTTATTTTATTAATCTATGTGGACCGGCAGACGTCAACTAAAAAATGGTTGACAGCATCAGCGCAGTTACATTTACAAATATAACTGGAAAGTTGAGCAAAAAGGTCGAAGATGGTGAAAAAGTTTACTGTGATCACTGCCATAAACAATTCTCTTTTAAAGGATCAAATACATCGCTGACGTACCACCTTCAGCACAAACATCCGATTAAGTATCAACACATTGTCATAAAATTTAGTTCAAAATATTCTTAATTTTCAATGTCTGTGAGACAGGGGAAATAACTTTTAAAATTTTTAAAGTCAATTACCTATTTTTTGTTACTTCCCTTGAAATGTTCCGTTTAATGACGTCATAAATTTCTATTTTTGGCTTTAATCGAAATTAACGATTAATTAATCGTTAATTTTTCAAAAGTTAACAATTAAATTTAAATTAATCGATAACAGCCCTATTTCAAAGAGAACCAAATCTAGTCACAGTATGAGATGCTTACCACTGACAGAGGAGCCTGGAGCTCCTGAAAGTGCACTCCTAAGCTCCTGGTTTTCTGACTCCAGTTTTTCCACTTTATCTTTTTGAACCATCATTTTATTTCTTGCATTCTGCAAAACTTGGCGAGACTGAGTTAATTTTTTCTCAAATTCCGCAGCTTTCCTTCCAAAGTCATCCACTTCTGTTTTTAGCTTTAAATTGTCCTCTTGAATCCTAGCAATTTCCTAGAAAAAAATGACCAACAAAAACTGATGTGATGAATTGAGAACATAAACTATTGACTTGTACAGAAACAAAGAATTGTAATGTTATCTGTCCCTGCAACACCAGTATCTCTGTATCATCTACTGGTGTCTCAAAATGACAAACAAAAATTGATGTGATGAATTGAAACTAGTTTCTCTATCTAGTTGTCAAACATTTTTTTAAAAACCAAACATATAATGACCTGTGTTTTGACAATAATTTCATCTTTTGAGGATGCGTTTTCTGCTACAGTCTGTTCCAACTTTTGGGTAGAAGTTTTGACTTCATTCCTGCATTCTAACAGCTGACCCTCCAGTTGGCTAATATGTGAAGTGTTGGATGCAATGATGTTACGTAGATCTGCAATGGTCTGACAAGTAAAAAAACAATATGTGAAGTGTTGGATGCAATGATGTTACATAGATCTGCAATGGTCTGTCAAGTAAAAAAACAATATTTGAAGTGTTGGATGCAATGATGTTACGCAGATCTGCAATGGTCTGTCAAGTAAAAAAACAATATTTTAAGCTTATGACTTTTAAAAAATAATACAAATAAAGTTCTGCAACTTTATGTAAATAAAAATTATTTTAGGCTAACTGCATATTTCTTTCTTTGAGACCAAACAAGCAAATGTCTAAGTTAATTTACCAGCCTGCTTCCCCAAGGGTTTTACAAAGTCTAAATGATCATAAATAAAGTCAAACAATCGTCACTAATGGAGTTTAGTTTTATATTAAAAGATGGCAGGTTTCAACATTAGAGAAATACTTTCAATGTATTCAATTTTAAGGGAATTAGTAGAAAAATTGTGACTTGTTTGACTTATGAAAACTGTTAGAAAACTTCATAATTATGGGCTGATATTGCTTAATAAATACAATGTAATTTGTTTTAAATATGGATCAGTGAAAAAAAATCATATTGTATAATGTCAGTGGATTAGCAATAATGTCAGCTTTAATACTTTAAACACAGCTTTCTGTACTTGCCACATTTAAATTGGCTCAACTTCATATTCTCAAATCAATCTGACTAGAATTTTATTATCTTCATTTTGTGCCATTTATTTGACTTACTTGTTCCATTGTTGCCACATTGGCTCTTTGAGATTCTTGTTCTGCTGTCTTGACCTTCAGGTCCTCCAACTCCTTAGTGACTTTCTCTGCCTGCTCTTTGTATTTGCGTCCTATCTGTTTCAGACGGTTGATTGTTGTAGTCTTCTCTTCAGCCTCTTTGCTCTTTTCTTCCAGTTGTTTCTTACAGTTAGTTTGATCATCACTGTATACATATATGTACATTTTTATCATATATCAGTTGGGGTTTTTATAATTAATCAGATAAATAGGTTATGAATGTTTTAAATTGAATGCATTTAAAAATATACCTGTGTTTCTCTTTGTATGTGAAGCGCTTTGAGCCCAGCTCCTTGCAAGGGTAATGTGTTATATAAATTATCAAATTATTATTTTTATTATTATTAATCGCCTGACAATAAGGCAATTGTGACAAGTAAAGTTCAACAACACAGGAATATTAATTAGACAAATTTTCTATTATTGCTTATGTCTAAAAGTAATTTATTAATTCATATGTAATTTTACCTGATCTTAGAAAACTCTTGCTTCAAATTGTTGAGTTCAGTGCTGCAACAAAGAAATTCAGAATTGTACAAATCCTTTTTAATATCAATTTTAAGTTAACTTTCAAAATGACCATTTTAAAAAATATCAATGAAATGTTTCTCCTTGAAAATTAAGTCCCTTACCTTTGAGATGTGTAGCTGCTTGAAATTCTAGTCATCTCATTCCTGAGGGGAAAATAAAACAGACCCGTAAAAACAAAGTTTTTCACTATAAATCCCTTATATATGAGACATAACTAACAGTATTGATTATGTTCAAACGCGACAAACATTTACAGACTGAATCTGTCTTAACTCCCCTTTGCTTTATAACCCGGGGGGGGGGAAGGTCTGGTCACCGATCGCTGGACCGAGTTCAGCGTGACGCGTAAAATGTAAACAAAAGCACACCGGTACATCGACGATGTGGCGTCAACGCGCGAACTGTACTGTCACGTGAAAAAAAAACAATAACAAACCGTGAAATTGAAATACATATGTCGTATAGAGATAAACTAAAAATGCATTAATTTAATTACGGTACGTTTGATCGATCTGAAATTTTGATACGATGCATTGTTAGGTGACACAAGTCTATGTGCCAAATTTCAGCTCGATGGCATCACGGGAAGTGGGTCATTTTTTACTTTTGTTTTTCCGCCCGGCGAAGAGATGACGACAGACAGAGAGAGAGAGACAAGATTTCAAAGTTAATATAAGGGATTTAAAAATTAATCATATTAGCTATTGGAATATTTTACATTTACCTAACTTAAAACTCAACATGAAAAAATGTACCTTTTTTAGCTTAAATTATAAAATCTTAAGTGATGGTAATTTAAAGAAAAAAGAAGAAAAATATTTCTCGTTTGCTTCTTTAAAAAATGTCTAGACCAATGTGAAGAAATATTTACTTTTATTTAAAGTTTTAATATCTAGACCAATGTGAAAAAATACTTACTTTTATTTAAATTTTTAATGTCTAGACCAATGTGAAGAAATATTTACTTATATTTAAAGTTTTAATGTCTAGACCAATGTGAAGAAATACTTACTTTTGTTTAAATTTTTAATGTCTAGACCAATGTGAAGAAATATTTACTTTATTTAAAGTTTTAATGTCTAGACCAATGTAAAGAAATACAGTTGAACCCACTTAACTCGAGCTCGGTTAACTCGCCCACCCCATTATGTCGACGTTTTTTATTGGAACCGCCAAATTCTCTCTTTGTCTTAGCATTTTCTCGTCGTTTAATTTGATTTTCTTAAGTCGCCGAAACCTCATAGCACGAGCACCAAAAAGGGTCAAATTTGCCACTTAATGTTGGTTATCTCGATCCCCATGACCAATCGCCAGCTTTTGAAAATGTTAGCTATGATTTTTTTATAACCAAGGGAAGGGACCAATTTTCTGCCTCACCAGGGTCTGCTGGTGACGTCACCGCCCGCTTGCTCACCACTGTTACTTCTGGTACTATGCTTCGGTTACAAAGCGTATACATTTTTTTTTAAAATCGGTCACTAGCGAACTCCACAAACTGATGACGTGTATTTTTATGTTTATAGACCAGAATATTATTATTATTAAGAAAACGCTTTCATTTTGATGTCACGTTCGCTCGCGTGTTGGCTCTGGTATTCTGCCGTAACACAACAAAAAATTAACTCTGGGTAATAAGCTAATATACCGACTAAGTCCTGATAAAACGGAGTAAACAGTCATAATAAGATGGAATTTATTTAAATACCATATTATGTTTCACTCGTTAACTTGCCAGAATTATTGAATTCGCCGCGCACACGACAATTCCCCCCCCCCAATAGGGTGGGGTTTAGGTGGGGTTGACCTACACTGGCCATTTACCAAGGCATGCTCTGACTCAATTTAAAAAGAAAAATGTTCCTTCCCCCAACCCACGGTAGATGTATAACAGTGGGGGAGGGGAGGGAAGGTGTCTCTTCTCACGGTCTTGTATTGGTATGTCAAAGCAAGAGGCTTCCTTTTATATAAACATCAAAGACCTTTCAAGCCTTCTAGCCTTCCCCCCCCCCACCATCCTCATTATCCCTAACTAGAAAACTCCGTAACTTGTCCCCCCCCCCTTTGAGTTCACTTAGAGCGGTCCGACTGTAGTAATAGCCGTGACCTTTGACCGTGGTTCACATCAAGCTCTCGTACAGTGCCTCGACAACTAAGCATATTAAAATTTAAAAAAAAAGCATTCCTTAGCCGTAGGCGAAGTAGACTAATGGTGATGACGTGTATATTATTTAGATACCGGAATAGGGAGAAAGTGATTTTAAGTCACCGTCGCTCAACACAACAAAAACGAACTCCGGGGTAAAAAGCTATTTACGGGCTTATTGAAGTTGCAGCTGAATAAATTATGTAAATTCCGAAGACTTAAAGTTTAAATAAATAAGCCTAAACATTTTTAAAGAGGAGTGTAAGCGGTCGTTCGATAGTCGTAACTACGGTAAACACTAGTCCTAGCGTAATAGTAGTCAATTATTAACAAATATATTTATTTGAATATTGATTGTTTTCCTTGGTCCTTATACAAATAAATGCCTTGGTATTTATTAGTAATAAACTTGCACTAAGATTATGACTTTAATTATAATTACATCATTAGTATTAGTAGTAAATAGCATGAAATAATAAAGTTCAAGGACGAACGAGCAAATGAACTAGAACTAGAGCCTCAATCAGAGCCGAGTCACTCATTCATTTACATAAATCATACTTGCAAGGACGTTCCATTTTGCATAATATAATATATCACATAATTTAACATTATATTGATATTTCGTATATTCCTATACGATTCTGATTAATCGTCCCATCACTAATTAACGCACAACACGTATATAAAGAAATTTCAAGCACATGTTAATATTTTGCCGCCATATTGGTTTTCGTTTTAACTCGATCATCGGTTATCTCGATGTCATTTTTCATACCCCAACGCCGTCGACTTAACAGGTTTCGACTGTACTTACTTTTGTTTAAAGTTTTAATGTCTAGACCAATGAGAAGTAATACTTACTTTTGTTTAAAGTTTTAATGTCTAGACCAATGTGAAGAAATACTTACTTTTGTTTAAAGTTTTAATGTCTAGACCAATGAGAAGAAATACTTACTTTTGTTTAAAGTTTTCCTCTCTAACCTGGGCCAGTTGCTTTCTCAGATTCTCCTTCTCCTGCCTGCAATGGTCAACAAAATTCAAAGCTTTATATTATGTCAACATTTTTACAACATCTTGAGATTGTTTATAGATATTTAGTGTATCTTCACATCAGCTTAGCCAAACAAGATTACATTAAAATTAAAAATACAATGAATAGTAATAGCAAGCATAAATTTACTGTAAAAAAAGTGCAAAATTTTTAAGTGAGAATGAAAATACAATTAGTTATTTTCCTTACAAAAGTCTCTTATGTTCCTCGGGGTCAGTCTTGTTGCTTTGTTCAATGAGATTCGAGGTTCTATTTTTCCATCTGTTAAGATCATCCTGTAATGTGTTTCTCTCAACTGTCAAGGATTCTTTTTCAGACTCAAGCTCTCTTAAGCTTTTCTGTAGAGGCTCAATGGCAGACTGAAGTTGGCGAATCTGTTTAAATTAAATCAAAATTCACATTTTAACAATGATTCAGTGCCTAATAGAAATGGATTAATCCGATTAATTTAAATTTAATTGTTAACTTTTGAAAAATTATCTATTAATTCATCGATAATTTCTATTAAAGCCAAAAATAGAAATTTATGACGTCATTAAACTGAACATTTCTCACGGACATTGAAAATTAAGAGTATTTTTAACTAAATTTTTATGACAATGTGTTGATACTTGATCGGATGTTTGTGCTGAAGGTGGTACGTCAGCGATGTATTTGATCCTTTAAAAGAAAATTGTTTGTGGCAGTGAACACAGTAAACTTGTTCACCATCTTCGACTTTGCCATCCGCAGTTAGCTTAAAAACAAAATTAATGCTCAACTTTCTAGTTATACATGTATCCTTAAATTTAACTGCGCTGATGCTGTCAGCCATTTTTTAGTTGACGTCTGTCGGTCCACATAAAGTAATAAAATAAATTATAATATTACGCGGGAGAAGTTTGTACGTAAAAAAATATATAAATTATTATTAATAATTAATTATCCTATATAATAAAAGGCAAGTTTCTGTCCTTTCTGTCCGGTCATCTATAGCGATTGGTCCCTCAAACACATATGACTCCTACAGCCAATCATATTGAACACGTTTACGCCATTTACGCGGACGTTCAAAATGAGTTATTTTTGGTGCAGTATTTCTTCCAAGACTTTATTTTGAGTTATGCGCGTTGGGATTTATAGCAAGCTCTGTTTTTACGAGTTATTTATTTTAACTATAATGAATAGTATTTTTGACGCGATGCACATGTAATGCCAGTTGAGACGGCTGTTGGAGGGGAGTTACAACATGCCACCGAACGGTGGCGGAACGTCCTTGGACGGGCTTTGTTGCTCGTTTATTAATTTTTAAAATTTAAAATATTATAAATATTTTCTTTAATTTTAATCGAATTTTTATCGCTTAAAATAATTTTAATCGATAACAAATTTTTAACAATTAATCGACAAATTAATCGTTATTTTCGGCAGCCCTAGTTAAAAGCAGATTTGAAATCTTGCTTTCCTCACACGACTTCTGGAAATGGCATGACAATGTGTTATATGTAAAAAATATTCAAACAGAAGTTGTTGTTTTTTAATCTTGTTTCATTTTCAGGTCATGTGTACCGCTAGTCTAGTGTTTGTTCACTAAAAATGCCAAAAATCATATCAGTCATTATTAATTATTTTTTCACCATGAATGCTTCATTATTATTTTTTAAAATTAATTTATTGATGCATTTAACTTTTTATTTTTAAGAATTATCATTATTATAAAGAAAAGAAAAATATTTTTCTGACGAGATCAAAAACTAAAGGAAAAATATTTTCCCTTTTGAGAGAAAAATTAAGCAAGAGCAGAAGTAGCACTTGAAGAGGGAATGAGTTAATAAGACTAAAGACGCAAAGCCTTAAAATAAAGAATCTATTTGCCTGTTGACCTTAGAGTCTAGCTCTTGTTTACTGTTGAGGAGCTGATCCCTTTCATCTCTGAGAAGTTTGTTACTGTCTGTCAAAACATTCATGTGGCTCACTTTCCTCATCAGTTCCACTTGATTGGCTACAGTCTCAGTATTCACCTTATAAATTGAATATAATCAACGTAAGCAACTCATTGGGCATTTAATTTGGCTTATCATGTGTAATGTGTATACATTCCTAAACTACATTTACTGTGACAGAAGCAGAAATTAGGTCAATGCAAACCAACCTGAGTTTTCTGGCGTTCCTCTGCTAATGTTCTGTTTAATTCTTCAACTTGCGTCTCCATGTGGGTAAATCTCTTTTTAACTCTTGTGCATTCAGACTCTGCAACTTGAAGTTTGGTTTCAGCTATATCTTTTTCTCGTCGTAAATATCTGTATGTACAAAATTAGAATGGCACTGACATAATAAATAGACACAATGGTCACTCTAGACTTGTGAGTATTATTCACATTAGAATGGCACTGACATAATAAATAGACACAATAGTCACTCTAGACTTGTGAGTATTATTCACATTAGAATGGCACTGACATAATAAATAGACACAATAGTCACTCTAGACTTGTGAGTATTATTCACATTAGAATGGCACTGACATAATAAATAGACACAATAGTCACTCTAGACTTGTGAGTATTATTCACATTAGAATGGTACTGACATAATAAATAGACACAATAGTCACTCTAGACTTGTGAGTATTATTCACATTAGAATGGTACTGACATAATAAATAGACACAATAGTCACTCTAGACTTGTGAGTATTATTCACATTAGAATGGCACTGACATAATAAATAGACACAATAGTCACTCTAGACTTGTGAGTATTATTCACATTAGAATGGCACTGACATAATAAATAGACACAATAGTCACTCTAGACTTGTGAGTATTATTCACATTAGAATGGCACTGACATAATAAATAGACACAATAGTCACTCTAGACTTGTGAGTATTATTCACATTAGAATGGTACTGACATAATAAATAGACACAATAGTCACTCTAGACTTGTGAGTATTATTCACAACTGACAAGAGGAACTCCATTAGTTCAATTACTAAACCTAGAAACACTGGAGGAAAGAAGGAATAAGATCAAAGTATTACTAATACATAATACAACAACCAAATACAACACAACAACCAAATACAACACAACCAAATACAATACAACAACCAAATACAACACAACAACCAAATACAACACAACAACCCAATACAACACAACAACCCAATACAACACAACAACCAAATACAACACAACAACCAAATACAACACAACAACCAAATACAACACTCAGATAACATAGGGATTAAAAAATAACTTTTCTTGTTCCATTCACATTTAAAAAAAACACATACAGTCGAAACCGCTTATGTCGACGGCGTTGGGGTATGAAAAATGGCGTCGACATAACCGATGATCGAGATAAAGGAAAATCAATATGGCGGCAAAATATTAACATGTGCTTGAAATTTCTTTATGTACATGATTAATTAGTTAGCGTTAATTAGTGATGGGATGATTTATCGGAATCGTATCGGAACCCTAATATTTCTTCACTCTTTCCTAAGTCTAAGGTTGTAATTAATGTAATGACCGTTCGTTTTTAAGGACCGTTTAAAATTTAAATATAACTATAACCATGGTTCCCACTCAGGAAAACGGGAAAAAGTCGGGAATTCTTAAAAATAAATTCTCGGCCTTGAAAGTCGGGAAAAGTTATGACTAATCGGGAATTTATATATATATATATATATACATATATATACACATGTATCTATATTTATGCCGAAGTAAAGGACTTTGATTACGTCTCTGTCATGTTTCGATTCCATTTATTTAATGAAAAATAAGTTAACAGTTTATAATTGTCTGCGCATGCGCTAAAAGGTTAAAGTTTACGCTTCGCCGTGTCACAGTCGCGTTTGCGAATTTAAAATACAAATAACAAATCAATATGGTTATTTTAAGTTTAATGCTCTTGATGTATATATATTTATGCCGAAGTAAAGGACTTTGATAACGTCTCTGTCATGTTTCGATTCCATTTAATAATTTTTAAAAAAGTTACCAGTTTATAATTGTCTGCGCATGCGTTAAAAGGTCAAAGTCAAAGTTTTCGCCTCGCGTCGTCCCATGGCGCGTGTCACAGCCGATCGCGTTTGCAATGCCCGTCGAATAAGCAAATAAAAAAAAATAAACATATCAATATGGTAATTTTAAGTTTAATGCTTTTGACGTGCAGGATATCTGTTACTATCAGAACGCTCTCGAATTTCCTCAGTCAATCAAACTTGTAATATAAATAAAACTATTGTGGCCTTGACCTTGTGGCCTTGACCGTTGATCACAGCACGCTGTGGGCTGTGTGTACTGACACAGTACTGTGTTAATCAGTTTCATCGTCACGCGCGTGTTAGTGTCACAGTCACTTATCTTACTGGTAACAAAGCAACAACAACAAACTTTTAAAAGAATAATAATTTATTAATTTTTTTATTTAATTATATAAAAACCACCGTCGATTCTCGATACAAACTTTATTTTCAACCGACGAAAATCGAGTTAAGTTGCAAATTTGGCCCTCTTTTGTGCTCGAGATACTAGGTTTCGGCGACATAAAAGAATCGACATTACCGATGAGAAAATGCTAAGACAAAGAGAGAATTTGGCGGTTCCAATAAAAAACGTCGACATAATAGGGTGGTCGATATAACCGAGCTCGAGATAAGTGGGTTCGACTGTACTAATCCCCTTTCACAATAACAAACACATACAAAACCCCTTTGGTAATAACAAACACATACAAATCCCCTTTCACAATAACAAACACATACAAAACCCCTTTGGAAATAACAAACACATACAAATCCCCTTTCACAATAACAAACACATACAAATCCCCTTTCGCAATAACAAACACATACAAAACCCCTTTGGTAATAACAAAGACAAATCCCCTTTCACAATAAAAAAAACACATACAAATCCCCTTTCACAATAACAAACACATACATATCCTCTTTGGCAATAACTAACACATACAAATCCCCTTTCACAATAGCAAACGCATACATATCCTCTTTGGCAATAACAAACACATACAAATCCTCTTTGGCAATAACAAACACATACAAATCCTCTGGCAATAACAAACACATACAAATCCTCTTTGGCAATAACAAACACATACAAATCCCCCATTTGCAATAACAAACACATACAAATCCCCTTTTGCAATAACAAACACATACAAATCCTCTTTGGCAATAACAAACACATACAAATCCTCTTTGGCAATAACAAAGACATACAAATCCCCTTTCACAATAACAAACACATACAAATCCTCTTTGGCAATAACAAACACATACAAATCCTCTTTGGCAATAACAAAGACATACAAATCCCCTTTCACAATAACAAACACATACAAATCCCCTTTTACAATAACAAACACATACAAATCCCCTTTCACAATAACAAACACATACAAATCCTCTTTGGCAATAACAAACACATACAAATCCCCTTTGGTAATAACAAAGACATACAAATCCCCTTTCACAATAACAAACACATACATATCCTCTTTGGCAATAACAAACACATACAAATCCTCTTTGGCAATAACAAACACATACAAATCCCCTTTTGCAATAACAAACACATACAAATCCTCTTTGGCAATAACAAAAACATACAAATCCCCTTTCACAATAACAAACACATACAAATCCCCTTTTGCAATAACAAACACATACAAATCCTCTTTGGCAATAACAAAAACATACAAATCCCCTTTCACAATAACAAACACATACAAATCCTCTTTGGCAATAACAAACACATACAAATCCTCTTTGGCAATAACAAACACATACAAATCCCCTTTCACAATAACAAACACATATAAATCCCCTTTACCAATAACAAACACATATAAATCCCCTTTACCAATAACAAACACATACAAATCCCCTTTCGCAATAACAAACACATACAAATCCTCTTTGGCAATAACAAACACAAATCCCCTTTCACAATAACAAACACATACAAATCCCTTTTCACAATAACAAACACATACAAATCCCCTTTTACAATAACAAACACATACAAATCCCCTTTCACAATAACAAACACATACAAATCCCCTTTTGCAATAACAAACACATACAAATCCTCTTTGGCAATAACAAAAACATACAAATCCCCTTTCACAATAACAAACACATACAAATCCCTTTTCACAATAACAAACACATACAAATCCCCTTTTACAATAACAAACACATACAAATCCCCTTTCACAATAACAAACACATACAAATCCCCTTTCACAATAACAAACACATACAAATCCTCTTTGGCAATAACAAACACATACAAATCCCCTTTTATGTATAACATTATTTTAGACTTTCATAAAAATGAATACAATTTTGAGGAATTGACTATGACTAATACATGGGTGGCAAGACCTGTAGTAACTGAGAGCCATTTTAAAATATAAACACATTGTTGGGAGCAGGATTGAAGTGGGTTTTCTTCTTCTTCGTTCTCAAAATCTTTTGATAGAGGATTTAGACAGCAAGTCCTATATTTGTGATGAACTGCGCTGTGGCTGTCAGTTGGTCCAGTCCACCATAGAGTTTGTCATCGAGGGTAGCTTCCTGGGGCCATATGTCTGTCCGGGTATGGTGGTACAGAGGGCAGTTTTGGAGAACATGTTCCGCATTTTCTGCAGCTGTCCCGCAGGGGCACATTTCGCTTTCTCCAATTCGAAGTTTGCGGAACATGTGTTGCCTAAGTTTGTTGTGGCCCGTCCTTAGCCTGAAAATGATGTTTTGTGATTGGCGGGGGAGTTTGAAGTATGCATCACTTTTTGGGTGGTTTTCTTTGAGCTCGGACCATCTTTCAGATTCACTTCTTTTGAGCATTGCCTTGATTTCTTCGTGGTGTAGAGATGGCTCTGCCTGGTTTTGACTGCCTCCAGTTTTTGCCAAGGAGTCAGCAGTGTCATTTCCTTCAAGTTCCACATGTCCAGGGATCCATTGGAGAATAAGTTCTTTTGTTATTTTGCTCAGTTTCAATAGTTTTTTTCTGAGTGTCTGATTGATCAAAGTGTTTGGGTTTTTGAGAGACTGAAGCTCTGTCTTAGCATCAGTGAGGATGACAATCTGGCTGTTTTTAGAGTGGGGGTCACTTGTTAGAATTTTTGCTGCAAGCTCTAGTGCTTTCCTTTCTGCTCTAGTGCTATCTGAGAGACTTCCTATGGCAGTTGCTTTTTCAAGGTGTTCTCCGTTAGGCCACTCTATAAGAATGCCGGCTCCTCCATTTTTTGTGGCTTTTTCTGAGGAGCCATCGGTGTAGACTTTTATCCAGGAATTGTCAGGATATTGTTCTTTGATGATGTTATTTACTGTTACTCTTAGTATGTCAGTTGTGTAGTCAGATTTTTTTCCTATGCTGATTAAGTTGTCTCTGATTATTAGAGGTGGACTTGGGTCCCAGGGTGGGAAGTGGCTGTGGGGATGTGTCGCTTCAATCACAATGTTATCAATTTTATGTTTGGATTTTAGATGTTTGGCTTATTGTATAAAGTTTGTTCTTTGGAGTCTTTTAGTTGAGTAGGATTTTTGCAGCTTGGGTTTTAGAGGGTGATGTACTGATGCTTCTAATTTGGTGAACTGTGTTAAGGTTTTGGTTTCTCGTCTTACTTCCATAGAGCTTAGGGTAGCTAGGTCCTCCATTGCTCTGATTGGGGTAGTTTTCATTGCTCCTGTAATTATTCGAAGCCCTAGGTTTTGAACTTTGTCTATTTTTTGGAGGTTGGATTTGGCTGCTGTGCCCCACACTGTGGATCCATATTCTAGGGTAGGTCTTATATAGCTGGTGTATGTTTTCTTCAGGATGGAGTGGTTTGCGCCCCAGTCTGAACCAGCTAGTTTTTTCATCAGCGCCAGTCTTTGGATTCCTTTTTTTTGTGCGTTATCTATTTGGTTTCTCCAGGTTAGCCTTGGGTCAAACGTAACTCCTAGATATGTCGGATTGTCATTTTTTTCCAGGACTATTTTGTCTAAGGTTAGTTTGATGCTTTGTTGTTTGGTTGAAAGGGAGAAGATTGTGTAGGTAGGTTTTTTGGAATTATGGTCATATCCCATTCCTTAGACCATAGGTTGAGGTTGGTCAGTGCTTCTTGTAGCCTAAATTTTGAACTGCCTGTGTATTCTTCTGTGCTTAGTAGAGCCAGATCATCAGCGTACATGCTGCCTTTTACTTTTCTAGGAATAATTTGTAGTAAGTCGTTTATAAAAATTAGAAACAGTGTGGGTGACAGAACACCTCCCTGGGGGACTCCATTGTGTATCGTAGCTGTGTTGCTCCTTTTATCTTGCATTTTGACTAGAGCCTTGCGATTAGTTAAATATTCTGTGATCCAGTTTAACATTCGGTAGGATACATGGGTATTTTGTAGCTTTAGATTAGACCTTCTTTCCAGACCTTATCAAATGCTTTTTCTAGGTCAACCCAGACAACGGTAGTTGATTTCTTTTCCTGGAAGCCGTCTTCTATTTCTTGGGCTATGTATGCTATTTGATCTTCCGTTGATCTGCACTTCCTGAATCCTGCCTGTTCATCTGCTAGTAGATTTTCGGATTGAAGTATCCACATCAGCCTATTATTAACCATTCTTTCCATCAGTTTGCAGACGCAACTGGTCAGACTTATTGGGCGGTAGCTGTCACCTTGGCTCCTTGGTTTGCCAGGTTTTGGTATTGGTATTGTAGAGAGCCGAGTACGGGTGATTGGGACAGGTTACCCAGGCAGGTCTACGGCTATCTCACAGGGATTGTATTTCAACTTTGGGGACAAGACAGTGGAATAACCCAAAGTGTCACTGAGATGTACAGGATGGCGGAAATTCACAAGGGGTGGGGGAGTTGTCCTATGAGTGACCCATGGTCTAAGTCGGGGTAGAAACAATATTGTATTTCAGCGACCTAAATAACTTAGTGGGAAAGTTTGTAGATTAGCATAAACTAAGTAACTTTTAACCAATCAGAAACTCGTTGGAGACACGTATGGGGCCAGCCAAGAATGTTAGGGTTAAATGCAGGGTAAGCAAGTGGACAATATAAGGGCAGGGAAATGTTAGACCGAGTCGAGACCAGGGAGCCACTAGTACGAAGCCAGGGTGGCGAGATAGGAGGCCAGGGAGCTAGTGTGCCGTGTTAGTTGGAGTCGGGGTGCCACGAGGACGCAGTACGGATAGAGAGACTGAGGACTAGGAACGTAGTGATGGCCAGATGAGAAGTGATGTACGCAAATAAAAGAACTGTCTTGGTTAGTGGCGTGTTGGACTTATTGCTTGGAACGAGAGTAGTAGAAGTAGATAAAGAGAGTTAAGGCGGATCTTCTACAGTATCATGATAGCTTTGTTCCAAATATTTGGGATTTTTCTAGACTTCCAGCTGGCATTGAATATTTGTAGTAGTTTTTTCTTAGCCAGGGGTCCTAGGTGAAATGAGCATATCATTTGAGATCTTGTCTGTTCTTGGATCTTGTTTGGGTTTGAGGAGTTTCAAAGAGTCCTCGAGCTCTTTCATACTTAGGTTTGCAATCATTCCATGAGAGTGTGGTGTAGCCATTGTCTGAGCTTTTTCTATTTTATCTTTAACATCTTTAGATCTTTGTTCACTGACACTGATATTACCCATGGTACTAAAGTGGGTTAAAAAATTTTGAGCAGCTTTACGGCCTGTGAGGTTTTTATTGTCTGCTTCTAGGACTATTGGAGAAGATTGGTTTTCCTCTTGGTTAAAACTTTTTGCAATATTCCATAGTTTATGTCCATCTCTGTCTACATTTAGTTGTTCGGTTTTTTCGTGCCAGCTTTTCCTTATAGAAGAGAGATATTCCTTTCTGAAGATTGCATTTGCGGCTTTTAGTTGGATATTGTTTTCTACTGTTGGGGATTTTTCTGCTAGATTTCTTGCGTTGATGGATTCGTTGTGAAATAGAGGAGAGCTGTAGAGAAATCAGAGTAGGATTTGTTTTGCAGTTGATGTTCGTCATATATTCATCTGTTAAGCGGGCAAAGAGATCCCAGTTTGGTTTCTTGTAATTCCATCTAAGAAGGGTGCAGTTTTCTATGGGCAGTTGAATGGTTTCTATGTGTATGAGAATTGGTCTATGGTCACTAGTAGCAAGTTGGTCAGCGACTTCTCTTTTACTTTCTTTGGATAATTTGTTTGTAGCAAAGGCTAAGTCTGGTGTTGATGTTGTCATCCATACTCTGGAGTAGAAGGTAGGAGTGTCTTCTGGTTGGTTTAGAAGAATTAGACTATTTTCAGTTTGCCATTCCTCAATTTCTTCTCCTCTGGCGTTAAGGTCTGAGTATCCCCAACTCTGGGAATGGCTGTTCATATCACCCAGTGTTAGATATTCTTCATTGTTTAGGTCTGAGTATCCCCAACTCTGGGAATGGCTGTTCATATCACCCAGTGTTAGATATTCTTCATTGTTTAGGTCTGAGTATCCCCAACTCTGGGAATGGCTGTTCATATCACCCAGTGTTAGATATTCTTCATTGTTTAGGTCTGAGTATCCCCAACTCTGGGAATGGCTGTTCATATCACCCAGTGTTAGATATTCTTCATTGTTTAGGATTTGAATTCTCTCGAGTTCTAGCTCTTTGTCTGGTGGGCAGTAGCAGTTGAAGACGTTTATGTCCCCTCCTGGGAGGATTAGCTTGGTCCCAATATTTCTGATTGAGTTGAGTCGGGAATAGAGATATCTGTAGTCGGTATGTTGTTTTAACTAAGGTTAGAATTCCCCCTTTGGTTCTGTTTTCTCTGTCTTGTCTTAGACATGTATAGCCTCTAATAGAGAAGCGCAAGTTGTTGTTGAGGTGCGTTTCTTGGATGCATGCCACATCTATTTCATTTTTATGTAGGAAGATCTTTAAGGCTTCTTTTTTCTTTTGGATGCCCTCTGCCGTTCCATTGTAGAAAGACTAAATTCTGTTTAGTTTTTCTTATTTTAATTTGGTCAGTAGGGTTTACTTCCTTTTCTCTGCTCCTGACTCCACGAGCAGAGGAGGACGAACCACCAGCTCGCTTGGTTGGGCTCCTTCGAGGCGGAGAGCCCGGCCCCCTACCTGCGCGGCGGGATTCCACGGGCGGGACACCACAACTGTATTTGTTAACTTCTATTTCCTCCATCATTTTGAGTTTTGCGTGCCGACGAGTTTTGCGCCAATCGGCCCGTGGTCTCCGACTTCAGCCTGCTGTTTTTCTGGATGTGCTTCCATAGCCTTTGGTCTGCCAAGACCATCTGCAAGGCAGCAGTTGATTTGTTTTAGGAGTTTTCTCTCCTAGATGAATTGCTATCCCTCGCTGACGGCCTCATCTGTCCGGGTTTAGAGTTTGAGCGCTCTATGTTCGCTTTTTGCAGTCATTTCCTTGGGTTTATGAGGCATTTTTTAAAGAGTATCCTTAAAACGGGATACCCCACCTCACCCTCCACGACAGCAAACCAGTTGGTCCGCGGCCGCTTATTCAATATTCACGGCTAACCTTTATATCTAAAGGTCGTTCCTCTATCCACCGCCTGAGGACGCGCTTGGTAGGAGATGGTAGCTCCCCCAAGGAAGTGGGTTAATTAAACCTGGCTTGGAAATCTTCCATTAATCCTTGCAGTTAATTAAACATGGCTTGGAAATCTTCCATTAATCCTTGCAGTCAATTAAACCTGGCTTGGAAATCTTCCAGTAATCCTTGCAGTCAATTAACCTGGCTTGGAAATCTTCCATTAATATTTGCAGTTAATTAAACCTGGCTTGGAAATCTTCCATTAATCCTTGCAGTTAATTAAACCTGGCTTGGAAATCTTCCATTAATCCTTGCAGTCAATTAAACCTGGCTTGGAAATCTTCCATTAATCCTTGCAGTCAATTACACCTGGCTTGGAAATCTTCCATTAATCCTTGCAATATATCTTTCATAAATTGTACACAAGCCGAAATGTGAACACAGAAGAGTCGCATGCGGCTCGCAAGCCCCGATTTGGTCACCGTTGGGCTAATAAGTGGGTATAATACTTATGAGATGGACTATGCAGTGAGTAAAACAATGGTGTGACGGTACATATGATGCAGTACAAACAACTCAGTACAACGAAATCTTCTATGACCCCATCCAGATATATTACCTAATCACTTCCAGAAGCTGGTCAGATGTTTTGCCCTGTTCATCACTGAAGGATGTATCCAGTCCCTGACCAACATCTCGCCGGGATTCTTGTTGCATTTTGATGATTTGTGAGGTCACCTGGAAAGTTGAATTTTAAACATTGTTTGTAAAATCTTCAATGTGAAATATTAGAATTATTTCTGACTTTGTATTGAGAGTCACATTGTTGTAGTTAGAGCTATATTATGTGCATATAGATTGAGTCACATTATTGTAGTTAGAGCTAATATTATGTGCATATAGATTGAGAGTCACATTGTTGTAGTTAGAGCTATTATTATGTGCATATAGATTGAGAGTCACATTATTGTAGTTAGAGCTATATTATGTGCATATAGATTGAGAGTCACATTATTGTAGTTAGAGCTATATTATGTGCATATAGATTGAGAGTCACATTATTGTAGTTAGAGCTATATTATGTGCATATAGATTGAGAGTCACATTATTGTAGTTAGAGCTAATATTATGTGCATATAGATTGAGAGTCACATTATTGTAGTTAGAGCTATATTATGTGCATATAGATTGAGAGTCACATTATTGTAGTTAGAGCTATTATTATGTGCATATAGATTGAGAGTCACATTATTGTAGTTAGAGCTATATTATGTGCATATAGATTGAGAGTCACATTTTTGTAGTTAGAGCTATATTATGTGCATATATGAGTCAAATGATATTTGTCTGCAGTAAATATTCAAAATAACTGAAATTAAGAGGATATTTAAAAAATAAAACAGATTTTTGCTAACACAGTATTTTTAAAATACAAATTTAAAAAATGATATTAACTAATAGTATAAAACTATGAACTTATGGAGGCCAGAGAAATGTATGACTATATAAATTAAGAGGAAAAAACACACAATTTAATCCTGAATAATCTCCCATGTTTACTTACACTTTCTAGTTGCTCATGGAGCACAGTATTCTGTTTAGTCAGCTCATCACATCTTGTTTCCAAAATAAACACTTCGCCCTTTAAAATACGTTCTTGTTCAGCCCAGGATGTCTGAAATGGTAAACATTTAAATTGAACTCTTCGGACTTTTTCAGCACATGATTTAACTTTCAAATATTACTTTCTTATTTGGATGGTTCATTGATTTCTTTATAATAAACCAGCTTTCAGGGTGTGTAATTACACATTTTAATGGAGTCATAGAATTGTAGAGCAATCAAATTTTATATTCATTGATATTTATAGATCTCATTTTCATTTATTCATTTAATATCGACGTTTTCATTTCTAAGATCAACTTAGCATTAATTCAATTAATTACTTATCCTTCTCTTTTTTTTAAACTTTAATATGCAATGTTATTTTTGTTGTGCTTACCAGATTTAGATAAACAATTAACAACTCAAAAGAGGTACACAATACATAACAGGTCTATCATTCATTCATCTTTCTACCTCTAGAGGTATAAAATGTTTAAATCTTTAAATCCTCCTTAAGGGCTTTTATCTGGTTTTCTTAGGTATATTATCAAACATTTCCACTGCACACAAATTCATATTAAAATAACATAATAATTAACACAAAGGGGGAGAACTGTGTTTGAACCTCAACAGACGTTTGGTACAAGCATAAAATGTAATGTAAACATCAAGTACAGCTTGGTCAACACCTAACCTTTGACTCCATTAACTGTTTCTCGTAGCTGACCGTTTCTTCTTGGGTTTGCTGCAAATGTTCTTGAATATCTTCAAGCTGATTACAAATATTAAATATCAAAAGTTATTTGATGCAAAGAAGTATGTTTACATGAGTCAGAAGAAAAAAGTTTTGCTTATATCTTTTTTTCCTTCTAAATCTTTAGCTACATTGCTCTTTAAAAAAATTAATAAATATCCACATAACATTAAGGTAAAAAAATATATGCCATATTTTCCACAAAGTTTAGTAAGCCAGAGTTTCCTAGAATTGACATGAAGGCCCTCTGGTGTGCTACATCAGCCTTAGGCTGGTTAGGCATAAGCAACACATTGATCTTATTTTTGTTTTATTTTATTTTATCTGGAAGATATATTTGATAAGTTTTGATGTAATACGCCTGGTGAATAGAAATTAGAACAGGGTGCCAAAATACCCTTAGGCTTAGGTGGTTGGAACATGTGCGCAGATTGGAGGATGGCAGAATCCCAAAGGACATCCTCTATTCTGAGCTAGCCAAAGGAAAGAGGACCACAGGCCGGCCTCAACTCCGTTACAAAGATGTGTGCAAGAGAGACCTCCAAGCTATTGGCATTGACATAAATAGCTGGGAGGAAATCGCTCGGGACAGATACAGTTGGAGACAGGCATTGACTGCTGGGCTAGAAGCAGGAGAAAGAAACCTGCAACAGGTCGCAGACGAAACAGAGGAAAAGCAGAGCAATTCAGCCAACCACTAGCACTACCTTTCAGTGTCAGAAGTGCAGCAAAGGCTGCCATTCGAGAGTGGGCTTGTACAGCCACAGCAGAAGCTGCAAGATCATGTGCGTAAATCCCACAGGAGCACAGAAAATTCCGTCGTCTCACGAGACATAAGGAAGCCAAACAATACAGGTGTTCAATAAATGACTAGGTGTTCAATAAATGACTAGGTGTTCAATAATTGACTAGGTGTTCAATAAATGACTAGGTGTTCAATAAATGACTAGGTGCTCAATAAGAAGAGTTTTAAATAAACACTACCTGTTTCTTGACCACATTCAAAGCCTCAACATCAGCAGCATGGAGCATCAATTCCCTCTGGTAGTTGTCTTGGGCCTGGTAACAATAAATCTGTCAATTAGTGTCATACACTGGAAAGCAGTGGCGTAGCCAGGGGGGCGGTGTTCTTTTGTAGGGGGAAAACCAAGGTGAAACAAAAATATTCGTAATTTCGAGTCTTAGTTAACGGATTCGCACAAGATTTGTTTGATTACTAAAGTGGATATTATAACTAACGCAAAACCGTTCAAAACATTTAAATCACTCAAAAAAGGTATCCATTTGTTTGGAAAACTAAGCGGTATAAGTCACAGGTGAAACTTTTATAAGAAAACTACACAAAAAACACATCACCGCTGGGCCGAATAATATGTGCTATTTATAGCGCCACGACAGTTTTTACGTGGAATTTCGACATTCGCAGAATGATGCACGAACAAGTAACTACATGGCATGGTGGTTCAAATATTGTGTTTAACTTGCAAGTAGTAAGTTTATATTACGTTTCAGTTTTCAGTAAATTATTGTAAGGTAAGTTATTAAAAATTAAATTTATTTTGTTTTTATTGCATTAAAGTAGCACAAATAATTTGTGTTTTTCATTAAAATACGGTTATTCATTAAGAAATGTTACGCCTATCCAATTAAAGTAATAGTAATGTGTAAATAATTTGAATTCGTCTATTTTATGGAACATTATTAAGATTTATGTCAAGAACAATAAAATATTCAAATTTCTCTGTTAATAAACATCACAATAGGCATAATAATTTCGAAAGAGTCATACTTTAAAATGTCAGGCGTCTTGGAAAAATTGACATCTGAAGAAGTAACTAGGAAAACAGATCAGATGCTGGAATTTTACTTAATTCAATGCCATCTTTCTCTCTTCTATGTTATCTCAATTTATGGGAACCCGTCATTTAAAAAAAAATTAATGCAAAGCCATTGCATGGAACAAAGAGATGTGCTAATACAAAATATCAGCCAAACAATTTGTGAAGATATGGAGATATCAATTGAACGCCGAGTTAGAAGGAGAAAAAATATGAGTAGGGAAAATTCAGAAGACGTGGTTCTATCTTTAGAACAAGAAGTACAACGAGAAAATTCAACAGTATTGATTGGAAAATTATGTACCCAACATTGTAATTTTGCTATGAATTTTTGTCAATTATTGCTATCAGTGTCGCCAGTTGTGAAAGGAGCTTCTCCAAACGAAGGTTGATAAAAAAATCATCTTTGGTCCACAATGAGCGATTAAAGACAACAAAATCTTGCACTACTTTCCATATAACAAGATTTTACAAATAAATTTAATTTTGATAGCATAATACACGATTGTTCTATTATGAAAGTAAATGTATAAATATGTTTACATACTGATGTATACAATTTATTGTAAAAAAATCATTTATTTATAAATTCAAAATAAAAGAATAGTAATTGGTAATGTTTTTTGGGGTGTAAATTTGGACCATGTTTTGTCTCATTGACCTGCGACCTCAGTAACTTTCTTGTGGCCTTTAAAAAAATTATCTTGTATTTTTATAAATGTGTATTTATAAGTATATAATCTTATGCTGCCTCTTTTATTACTGCTTACATAAATATGGCATGCAATGGTAAACATGTTCCGCACCTTTACTCGTTTCAATTACAATTATTTATTCATGTTTCAAATAAAAAATTTGCCATTTAAGTATGTTTTTAGTGTAACGCTGCATTCTAATATCGTAACACACTATTTACATAAACGTCATTAAATAAAGTGTCAGTAATCAAATATTTAATTGGAAATTTATTTAAAGTTGCGCATTTTGACGTGATGTCCCATTTCTTAAACACCCCCCCCCCTCGTCACACATCGTCACAAACGTGTGACTCCCCCCCCCAGGTGCGTGACGTCATTTATGGACGGCCCTTGAAAATGGCGGCAAATTTGAGACCGCCCCCGGGCGGCAAAGGTTCTAGCTACGCCACTGCTGGAAAGTATCCAAAAAGAATTGAAATGAAAATGACCAACAATTTTTTAAATATTTTTATAACTCTACCAAAGTTAAAATTAGACTGATATTAACATGTCAATGAAATAAATTCAAATTATCTTGATTAAAGAATTAACATCTTTGCAAGAAACCAGTGTGCAAACTGATATGACATAACATATCAGATGGTTGGTTCAGTTGATGATTACATTCAAGTCTGTGGTGTATTACTTATAGTAAACTGATATGACATAACATATCAGATGGTTGGTTCAGTTAATGATTACATTCAAGTCTGTGGTGTATTACTTATAGTAAACTGATATGACATAACATATCAGATGGTTGGTTCAGTTGATGATTACATTCAAGTCTGTGGTGTATTACTTATAGTAAACTGATATGACATAACATATCAGATGGTTGGTTCAGTTAATGATTACATTCAAGTCGTGTATTACTTATAGTAAACTGATATGACATAACATATCAGATGGTTGGTTCAGTTGATGATTACATTCAAGTCTGTGGTGTATTACTTATAGTAAACTGATATGACATAACATATCAGATGGTTAGTTCAGTTAATGATTACATTCAAGTCGTGTATTACTTATAGTAAACTGATATGACATAACATATCAGATGGTTGGTTCAGTTGATGATTACATTCAAGTCTGTGGTGTATTACTTATAGTAACTTGCCTGTTTTGCTATATCAGCTTGTCTCTTGAAGTCTTCTTGTGCTCCCTCACAGCTGGTCTGAGCTGCTTGTTTCTGGTTAAGGGCATCCTCCAACTCATGCTGCAATGATGATAACTGCTTCCTCAGGTCTCCATGCTGTAACAAACGACAGAGATAATTTAATTTACACAGATAAACTTTTTTTTAAAACTTATTTATAAGCCAGTACATTGTAACTCATTTACCACAGTAAGGCCTCCTAAAGAATAAACATTTTTTATGACTAATTTAGAATCAGAGATACCAGTGACAGTTTCAGAAATACACAGCAGCATATTTAGGAAGTGGTTAAGTGTGAAATAAAGAATAACATTATTTGAAGTCTTACCAGAGAATCACTCTCATTAGCCAGCCGAACATTCTCTGTCAGTGCTGCTTCATGATCCTTTTCCATAAGCTCAAGACGCTTGGCAAGATTGTCTTTTTCTGTCTGAATTTCTTTGACTTTCTTCTCACAAGATTCTTGTAATTCTTGGCTAACCTGTTGAAATATGAGGTACAGTTTTTAACAAAAATTTAAGTAAGTAGTATGAATAATGCATGAAGATTTAGTAAAGGTACTGTTAAAAAAAGTAGACTTAGAACTTGTATAAAACATCTTCACAATCGCATCTTTTATGCAGTCAGGTAACCAAAATACTATTTCAAATACCTTTGCTTGTTCCTTTAAGTTTTGTTCCACACTGTCAGCTATTGTTTTGTATTGGTTGGCATGTTTCTTAGCAGCTTCAACTTGCTGGCGCAAATCTAGAGTACAAGTAGAAACAATTTTTATAAGCCATTAGAACACACAAAAAGTCTGTAAACTGAACAAACATTTATTGTTGCCTGTATTCTCTTGGCTTCTGGAGTACATGTGAAAAACTGTTAAAAGTGGAGGTTTGAAGTTTTATTGAAATAAGGATTTGGTCTCAAATAAACAACTCAAGAATATATACAACAACTTAAATTAGACAATACAAAAACTGTTTCTTCGTTTTTGTTTTCCTGAAATCATTTCAGACCAATAGTTAGTGCTAATTAAGAAATGGACTTCAGCTTCAAGTAAAGGTAAATACATTTGTTTTGATTATTATTCGGTGGTTTAAAAAGTTTAAAAAATTAATCTATAATTCAGTTGAAACCAGAAATTATACAGCAATCCAAAAAAAGTGGTACAACCTACTTTTAATCAAAAGGTTTTGTTGACCCAGTTGGTTCTTCAAATCTTTCAGTGCTTCGGATTCCACTCTGGACTCCACTGTGGCTAATGCATCATCTGTTATTTAAAGAATAATTGAAAATATATACTTGTCAAGTAATCTAAAAATATCAATCATATTAAGAATTTTCAATGACTCTTAACATTTGTTTAGTTATAAAAAAAAACTCTTCACAGACATGGACAAATTATTTACTTCAGGTCACTCGTTTTAGGTATAGACAGATGATACAATACAAGACCTAGGTAGCATGTAATTCTATATTATTTAGTACAATATTATTTCAGAGTGGTTCATTGTCAAGCCACTGTGACAGTACTGTGTTAGACAATCCTAATGTGACTGTACTGTGTTAGAAAATCCTAATGTGACTGTACTGTGTTAGAAAATCCTAATGTGACAGTACTGTGTTAGACAATCCTAATGTGACTGTACTCTGTTAGACTATCCTAATGTGACTGTACTGTTAGACAATCCTAATGTGACTGTACTGTTAGACAATCCTAATGTGACTGTACTGTGTTAGACTATCCTAATGTGACTGTACTGTTAGACAATCCTAATGTGACTGTACTGTTAGACAATCCTAATGTGACTGCGCTGTTAGACAATCATAATGTGACTGCACTGTTAGACAATCCTAATGTGACTGTACTGTTAGACAATCCTAATGTGACTGTACTTTGTTAGACAATCCTTATGTGACTGTACTGTTAGACAATCCTAATGTGACTGTACTGTTAGACAATCCTAATGTGAATGTACTGTGTTAGACAATACTAATGTGACTGTACTGTTAGACAATCCTAATGTGACTGTACTGTTAGACAATCCTAATGTGACTGCGCTGTTAGACAATCATAATGTGACTGCACTGTTAGACAATCCTAATGTGACTGTACTGTTAGACAATCCTAATGTGACTGTACTTTGTTAGACAATCCTTATGTGACTGTACTGTTAGACAATCCTAATGTGACTGTACTGTTAGACAATCCTAATGTGAATGTACTGTGTTAGACAATACTAATGTGACTGTACTGTTAGACAATCCTAATGTGACTGTGTTGTTAGACAATCCTAATGTGACTGTACTTTGTTAGACAGTCCTAATGTGACTGTACTGTTAGACAATCCTAATGTGACTGTGCTGTTAGACAGTCCTAATGTGACTGTGCTGTTAGACAATCCTAATGTGACTGTGCTGTTAGACAATCCTAATGTGACTGTGCTGTTAGACAATCCTAATGTGACTGTACTGTGTTAGACAGTCCTAATGTGACTGTACTGTTAGACAATCCTAATGTGACTGTACTGTGTTAGACAATCCTAATGTGACTGTACTGTGTTAGACATGTGAAAATGGCGCACACTGCCACTAAATGGCGCACACTGCCACTAAATGGCGCACACTGCCACTAAATGGCGCACACTGCCACTAAATGGCGCACACTGCCACTAAATGGCGCACACTGCCACTAAATGGCGCACACTGCCACTAAATGGCGCACACTGCCACTAAATGGCGCACACTGCCACTAAATGGCGCACACTGCCACTAAATGGCACACACTGCCACTAAATGGATTTATTTAAAATTCAAATAGTAATCTTAGCAGAAAATTAAGGCAAGTTTTCTATGAATTCTTTTAAATCTATACAAAGTCTTAAGGATCAGCATCTTTTTAAATAATTTTAGAATATTAAGACATACCATCGTTATTTTTAGATAAATTCTCCAGCTTTATTTCAGCAGCTGCAAGCTTGGCTTCACATGTGGATAACTGAAATAACAAATGTTCAGTATATAGAAACTCATTTAAATAAATTACCCTGACACAAACATCTCATTTGTTCCACTGGTCTACAAATTTTGATTTTTTGAAAACTGCAGACATGCAAATAGGTGTTTCTTACACAACTTTTCATGCTGATTCCAAATATGTATTCTAAATTTTTGTATCACGTCTGGATTTTTTGTACTTTGACATTTTATAATTATATATTATAATTTAAGGCAAAAGTCAATAAACCAGCAACAAAATATAAGATGGATAATAAACTTCAACCATGCAGTAAACTAATGGAAGTTGAAAAATTATTAACCAAAGTGCAATATAAAAGCAGAGTTACATCTATTAATTATGTATTACTCTGTGAATTGTCTTTTCAATGATTTTCATTTTTGAGCATCTACCAGGATTATGACGTTGTTGAGTAGCACCAGGATTATGACGTTGTTGAGCAGCACCAGGATTATGACGTTGTTGAGCATCTACCAGGATTATGACGTTGTTGAGCAGCACCAGGATTATGACGTTGTTGAGCAGCACCAGGATTATGACGTTGTTGAGCAGCACCAGGATTATGACGTTGTTGAGCATCTACCAGGATTATGACGTTGTTGAGCAGCACCAGGATTATGACGTTGTTGAGCAGCACCAGGATTATGACGTTGTTGAGCAGCACCAGGATTATGACGTTGTTGAGCATCTACCAGGATTATGACGTTGTTGAGCAGCACCAGGATTATGACGTTGTTGAGCAGCACCAGGATTATGACGTTGTTGAGCAGCACCAGGATTATGACGTTGTTGAGCAGCACCAGGATTATGACGTTGTTGAGCAGCACCAGGATTATGACGTTGTTGAGCAGCACCAGGATTATGACGTTGTTGAGCAGCACCAGGATTATGACGTTGTTTAGCAGCACCAGGATTATGACGTTGTTGAGCAGCACCAGGATTATGACGTTGTTGAGCAGCACCAGGATTATGACGTTGTTGAGCAGCACCAGGATTATGACGTTGTTGAGCAGCACCAGGATTATGACGTTGTTGAGCAGCACCAGGATTATGACGTTGTTGAGCAGCACCAGGATTATGACGTTGTTGAGCAGCACCAGGATTATGACGTTGTTGAGCAGCACCAGGATTATGACGTTGTTGAGCAGCACCAGGATTATGACGTTTCAATGACCAGCAAGAGTCAGCAATAATATTCCAATTCCATCTACCTTGATTGACTGTCCATTACACAAATGTCCTAATGGAACCTTTCACCCTGCTCTTCACTGTATGCACCAAGATTTACAGGAAAGTAGTCAACGTGGGAGTCCAAAAAGTGCTACTTGACACTCATGCGGCGACCCAAAGCCTGAAATTTGGCGACCATGTTCTTAACAAGACTTTTGTAACCGTCTGACTGGAAGTTATCTAAGAAATTGTTGACAACATCTTTGAAAGCATTCCAGGCTTCCAGTTCAACTGTGGCCAATTTAGATGTAACTCCTCGTCTTTCATTACTTCTCGGATCTGCGGTCCAACAAAGATACCTGCAGCCAACTTTGCTTCACTTATGTGTGGACATTTTTCTGACAAATATAGAAATCCAGAGCCAGTATGGTCCATACTCTTGATAAAAGCTTTCATTAACCCCAGTTTTATATGGAGTGGTGGAAGGAGAACTTGATGTGCTTTTACCAAAGGCTGTAACTTGACACTGTAACTTCCTGGGGTGAAATCTTCTCTTGATGGCCACACTTTCTTGGCATAATGCCCAGAGTCTGCTCTGCTATCCCAGAGGCACAAAAACATGGACATTTTGCATACCCTCCTTAGAGCCCTAATATGATGGCTATGACTTGTAAATCCCCACATATCAACCAATTGTGCTAGTCATAATTCAAAGATCTGAGCAACAATTTCATGTTTTCATACGTCCCTTTCAGTGTTACCAAGTGTCACTGGAAGTGATGATACTGTGTTTCCATTAAATGGAAGAACTGCTTTCATGAATCTCCACTGATAGTACATGCTCCTCTTGTTGACTCAAACAACATTCGTCATGAAAAATAGCAGTCTGTCACATGACTTGAAGGCTCACGCCAAATCATAGGCACACCAAATGGCATACTTTTCATCTATACTTTTCTTTTATATATAAGAATAAACCATGTAAAAACAATTTGAGGTTTTCTCAAAAACCTGACGTGATATACACAAACGAAGCACATCAAAGTTTATCATTTTTAACAAGCTTTCAGAAATTCATAATGTTTTACTTGCAGTTTTTTTTCTTGTAGACCGGTGTTATCAAACATTTCCAAAATGATCTGAAAATGTACCCCATGAAAATGTACCCCATGTTAAACAAATTACCTCTTGTTTTACTGTCTCCAATTCTAGAACTGCATTATCTGCCCTTGCCTGCACAGCCGCCTGCTTCTCTTTCTCATGCTTCATTTCTAAATGTACGGTTTTCACAATATCCTGGGGAAATAACATGAGAACAATTTTCACAATATCCTAAGGTCATAAAAAAGTGGTCTTCAAGAATCAAGCACTTTACTTTGATATTGATAGAGTTCACTACAACAAATAAACCAACAGAAAAAACAAGGAAATTCTCGCACCTCCCATGTCGTGGCTTGTTTAGTTTTTTCTTCCAAGGATGTTTCTAGCCGCCGTCTAAGATTAGCCAGCTCTCTTTCCAAGCTGTCCACCTGATTGACATGACGTGTCCTTGTCTCAAACTCAGCTCTTTCTTGATTGTTCTAGAAGGAATTCAAATGAAAGACAATAGTAATATTGAACCATTCCTAACGTCCATAGTTCATATTGTTCTACAAGGAATTCAAATGAACGACAATAGTAATATTGAACCATTCCTAGCGTCCATAGTTCATATTGTTCTAGAAGGAATTCAAATAAACGACAATAGTAATATTAAACCATTCCTAACGTCCACAGTTCATATTTAAAATCATAAAACTTTAAGGAAGTTGTTACATTTAATGTTGACAAATAAACAATAAATTTCTTTTCAAACCATTAAATGTAATCTTCATGTCCCAGAATATTATTACCCAGTGAATGCATGACTTCACCGAGTACTCAAGATCTGGAATGATGTAAAATTTTAAAGCCCAATTATTTGATAAGAAAGTAAACTAGAGTTGTTTACAAACTGATGACACCATTACCTCCTAGATAGCGTTTTGTGACGTCTTGTCAGGATCATGCATACCTTGTTTACATGACATAAATCTACTTACCTGGATAGCTTGTTTGTGACGTCTTGTCAGGATCATGCATACCTTGTTTACATGACATAAATCTACTTACCTGGATAGCTTGTTTGTGACGTCTTGTCAGGATCATGCATACCTTGTTTACATGACATAAATCTACTTACCTGGATAGCTTGTTTGTGACGTCTTGTCAGGATCATGCATACCTTGTTTACATGACATAAATCTACTTACCTGGATAGCTTGAAGGCTGGCCAACAACAAAGACTGTGATGACTTCTCTCTGTCTTTACTCTCTAGCTCCATTCTCAAACGTTTCTCAGCATTCTTCAAGAGTTCTTTCTCTGCCTTGAGGTTTTCCACTTGGACCTGCCATCTGGCCACATTCTCCTGAGCACCCATTAATTCCTTGATTGGACATAGTATTTGGTATTTCAGATTACTTTAAAATATTGGAGGGTTGACTGGACTTAAACAATCTATTTATTGATTCATTTAGTTTTCTCTTAAAAGCTTTCATATTACTTCTTCTAAGAAACAAAGTTTCCATCCTTTGATTTGAGTTGTTGATTAGTTTAAATAAAACTATAATAGACCAGTCAGCATGTCAGCTGTTACGGTAGTCTAAATTAGACGGATACAAATCCTCAGTAAATGCCTCCATACTATAAAAAAAGCATTAATGTAAATGACAAACTTAGTCAACAGTTATGTAATAGCCTGTTACGTATAACAGTATGTTATTATATTCTAAATCTAACTTAGCCTTAATGATCAGAGTGTTGATAGTGGGCCCTTAAGAAATGGACCAGTGGTAGGAAAGAAATGGACCAGTGGTAGGAAAGAAATGGACCAGTGGTAGGAAAGAAATGGACCAGTGGTAGGAAAGAAATGGACCAGTGGTAGGAAAGAAATGGACCAGTGGTAGGAAAGAAATGGACCAGTGGTAGGAAAGAAATGGACCAGTGGTAGGAAAGAAATGGACCAGTGGTAGGAAAGAAATGGACCAGTGGTAGGAAAGAAATGGACCAGTGGTAGGAAAGAAATGGACCAGTGGTAGGAAAGAAATGGACCAGTGGTAGGAAAGAAATGGACCAGTGGTAGGAAAGAAATGGACCAGTGGTAGGAAAGAAATGGACCAGTGGTAGGAAAGAAATGGACCAGTGGTAGGAAAGAAATGGACCAGTGGTAGGAAAGAAATGGACCAGTGGTAGGAAAGAAATGGACCAGTGGTAGGAAAGAAATGGACCAGTGGTAGGAAAGAAATGGACCAGTGGTAGGAAAGAAATGGACCAGTGGTAGGAAAGAAATGGACCAGTGGTAGGAAAGAAATGGACCAGTGGTAGGAAAGAAATGGACCAGTGGTAGGAAAGAAATGGACCAGTGGTAGGAAAGAAATGGACCAGTGGTAGGAAAGAAATGGACCAGTGGTAGGAAAGAAATGGACCAGTGGTAGGAAAGAAATGGACCAGTGGTAGGAAAGAAATGGACCAGTGGTAGGAAAGAAATGGACCAGTGGTAGGAAAGAAATGGACCAGTGGTAGGAAAGAAATGGACCAGTGGTAGGAAAGAAATGGACCAGTGGTAGGAAAGAAATGGACCAGTGGTAGGAAAGAAATGGACCAGTGGTAGGAAAGAAATGGACCAGTGGTAGGAAAGAAATGGACCAGTGGTAGGAAAGAAATGGACCAGTGGTAGGAAAGAAATGGACCAGTGGTAGGAAAGAAATGGACCAGTGGTAGGAAAGAAATGGACCAGTGGTAGGAAAGAAATGGACCAGTGGTAGGAAAGAAATGGACCAGTGGTAGGAAAGAAATGGACCAGTGGTAGGAAAGAAATGGACCAGTGGTAGGAAAGAAATGGACCAGTGGTAGGAAAGAAATGGACCAGTGGTAGGAAAGAAATGGACCAGTGGTAGGAAAGAATAAGACTCAGCACAAATTCATCACAATTAGCACAATGTCCCATCAGATTGCACAACTGCCTGATGATAGACACAAGTCCACAATGTCCCATCAGATGACACAACTGCCTGATGATAGACACAAGTCCACAATGTCCCATCAGATGACACAACTGTCTCATGATAGACACAAGTCCAGAATGTCCCATCAGATGACACAACTGTCTGATGATAGACACAAGTCCACAATGTCCCATCAGATGGCACAACTGTCTGATGATAGACACAAGTCCACAATGTCCCATCAGATGGCACAACTGTCTGATGATAGACACAAGTCCACAATGTCCCATCAGATGGCACAACTGTCTGATGATAGACACAAGTCCACAATGTCCCATCAGATGGCACAACTGTCTGATGATAGACACAAGTCCACAATGTCCCATCAGATGGCACAACTGTCTGATGATAGACACAAGTCCACAATGTCCCATCAGATGGCACAACTGTCTGATGATAGACACAAGTCCACAATGTCCCATCAGATGGCACAACTGTCTGATGATAGACACAAGTCCACAATGTCCCATCAGATGGCACAACTGTCTGATGATAGACACAAGTCCACAATGTCCCATCAGATGGCACAACTGTCTGATGATAGACACAAGTCCACAATGTCCCATCAGATGGCACAACTGTCTGATGATAGACACAAGTCCACAATGTCCCATCAGATGGCACAACTGTCTGATGATAGACACAAGTCCACAATGTCCCATCAGATGGCACAACTGTCTGATGATAGACACAAGTCCACAATGTCCCATCAGATGGCACAACTGTCTGATGATAGACACAAGTCCACAATGTCCCATCAGATGGCACAACTGTCTGATGATAGACACAAGTCCACAATGTCCCATCAGATGGCACAACTGTCTGATGATAGACACAAGTCCACAATGTCCCATCAGATGGCACAACTGTCTGATGATAGACACAAGTCCACAATGTCCCATCAGATGGCACAACTGTCTGATGATAGACACAAGTCCACAATGTCCCATCAGATGGCACAACTGCCTGATGATAGACACAAGTCCACAATGTCCCATCAGATGACACAACTGTCTGATGATAGACACAAGTCCACAATGTCCCATCAGATGGCACAACTGCCTGATGATAGACACAAGTCCAGAATGTCCCATCAGATAACACAACTGTCTGATGATAGACACAAGTCCACAATGTCCCATCAGATGACACAACTGTCTGATGATAGACACAAGTCCACAATGTCCCATCAGATTGCACAACTGCCTGATGATAGACACAAGTCCACAATGTCCCATCAGATGGCACAACTGCCTGATGATAGACACAAGTCCCTAATGATGGCCACAATTCCTAATAATTAAAAAAAAATGAAAGAACTTTTAAATGAGCTATTACATATTACACATCAGGCCAAAACCAATCAAATGTTCAGATACATCCGGAGTGAAGAAGTAGATGAATGAGGTGTCATTACCAAAGTAAGGAGTGAGAAAGCCTCAAGTCTGTTTTTATAAAATGAGTTATTAGTAGGGGTCTACCGATATATCAGCACCGATATCTGGATATCGGCAATATTGGTATCGGTAGCATGTAAAGGTCCCGATATTGACGTCACCGATATTTCATAATAAGTGACATTTTGACCACAAAAAAAATACGGAAACAAAAAAAAACTATCATTTAGATTTACAATATCTCGACAAATTCCGATACAAAATCCCGATACCGATGTTGAAATAGTCAAAAGAGTCCTAGTATTAATATGTGCAGCCACGATACAGTGTGCCATGTGCTTTGATATTGTTTAGGTATCGGCCGATTTTCGTATACTCAGAAATACTTTGTAAATAGTGCCGATGCCAAGTATACCGTAATTGCTCTAATAAATGGATAACATGTAAACATTATGTTCACGTAATTGCTCTAATAGCAAAGATGCACGCAGAATCGCAGATGTCTAAAACTTTTCGTTTCATATGGAATAACAAAATGTACCGTGTGAAGACTTGTTGTCATTGGCAACCATTCAACCTTCAGCCTCATTTTCACTCTATTACTATTGTACTTTGTTCTCATTGTTTCATTCATAAAAGGTGGCCGTGTGCAAAAGCCATTAAACTATTGGTTAGAATTAATAATTATGAGTCAAGGTTGAAGTTTCAAAAGGAGTACCTAATATGCTTGTACATTTTTATAAAGGACGGTTCATTTTGTTATGAGTCCCCTGTAGGTCATGATCTGGAACTTGTAAACACATCAGAAACTTCGTTTCGGGAAGAAAAAAAATCGGTAATTTCGGCAAAACTGGATATCGGTAGACCCCTTAATTATAAGATATAAATAATTACGAGTGATAAATTTAAGAATGACGTCATCAAATATGACCGCTGTTATTTTTGTCCTAACAAATACTCATATCGGCACTCATATCGCAAAAAATGCTTATCGGTAGACCCCTAATATAAAATATAAATAATTGGGAGTGATAAATTTAAGAATGATGTAATCAAATAAGACCGCAGGTTTTTGTGCTAACAAATATTCATATCGGGAAAAAATATCGGTAATATCGGCGAAAATGCATATCGGTAGACCCCTAATATAAAATATAAATAATTCGGAGTGATAAATTTAAGAATGATGTCATCAAATATGACCGCTGGTTTTTGTCCTAACAAATACTCATATCGGCAAAAAAAATATCGGTATCGGCAAAAAAAATATCGGTAATATCGGTATCGGCAATATCGGCAAAAAGGCATATCGGTAGACCCCTAGTTATTAGATATTTTTAATAAAACCTTGATACCTCTTTAAGATGTGCCACAGCTGACTCATGTCTCATGATTGTAGATGCAGATTGATGGTTTCTCTCTTGTAGAAGGTCAATCTCTTTCTTATAGCCGGCAATGTTGTTCTGTAGGATTTTGTAACGCTCAGTAGCAAAGTCAAGCTGAGGACGACAAATTGAACATTTATACAAAAAATGTCCAAGTGTAAAGGAAAGAGCTAATACATTAACAAGCTATAGCTTAATAAAATTATATTCATAACATTCTTTTTAGAAAGTCAAATACGATTATAAATTTATTTAATTTGAATTTAAACTAAAGTGGTTTATTTTAATTGTCGGTTTTCAAGAGAACAATAAAGGGAGACAAGCAGACAGACAAGAATGGCAGCAGGAGAGCTGGCAGAAAGACAGCAAAGAAAAAGACCAGAGTGACAAAAAGGCATGTATGTATTTCATTTTGACCTCTCACCTATAGGCATTTAAAGATCAATTGAAGATTGTGTAGATATAATCAATATTTCTAACCTGAACTACCTTTCTGTGTGGATTTACAGACTACTCATTTATCACTACGGCTCACCTGTGCGCATTTAAAAACAATTCACCTGTGTGCATTTACAGACTACCCACTAATACTGATTTATCACTACACCTCAACTGTGTGCATTTAAAAACTACTCACCTGTGTGGATAACTTGGTATTTGCCACTCTCATGTCTGCAAGATTTTGACGCACTTTCTCTAATGCCTCATTATGGAGCCTTAAAATTTTGAAAAAAGATACATAAAAAATTTGTTGAACATAATACTCTCCTCAAAACAATTGTTTTGACAATGAAATTAGTTTTAAAATTATAATTTGTGAGAACAACAGAAGGCTTTAATTTTCAAACAACTCGGAGACGATTTAGGCAATTGGACAAATTAAGGAAGTTTATGCCCTTTAACAAGTATTGGAGATCAATTATTTAAGAAAGCTGGCACAGATTAAGATCTTAACAAGAAAGTTAACTTGAGATAGGATGATGGAACAGATATTTAACTTGAGATAGGATGATGGAACAGATATTTAACTTGAGATAGGATGATGGAACAGATATTTAACTTGAGATAGGATGATGGAACAGATATTTAACTTGAGATAGGATGATGGAACAGATATTTAACTTGAGATAGGATGATGGAACAGATATTTAACTTGAGATAGGATGATGGAACAGATATTTAACTTGAGATAGGATGATGGAACAGATATTTAACTTGAGATAGGATGATGGAACAGATATTTAACTTGAGATAGGATGATGGAACAGATATTTAACTTGAGATAGGATGATGGAACAGATATTTAACTTGAGATAGGATGATGGAACAGATATTTAACTTGAGATAGGATGATGGAACAGATATTTAACTTGAGATAGGATGATGGAACAGATATTTAACTTGAGATAGGATGATGGAACAGATATTTAACCTTAGAGAGAATGATGGAACAGATATTTAACCTTAGAGAGAATGATGGAACAGATATTTAACCTTAGAGAGGATTTTGGAACAAATTAAAACCAGAGAACATAAAGCAAGGGGAGAAATTGTGTTAAACAAATGGAAATGCAATAAAATAATCAAAACTAAAAATATTCCACTCAATGTTACATTTTGTCATATAACTGTTGTATGTAAAACAAAATCAACTCAAATATAAGATTTGAATCGACAGATTTCAGCCCAAATTTTGAAAACTAAAGGCATGTAAGAGTTCATATAAGATAGTGTTTTGTTGTTGCATTAGACATGCATCAAATAATTGAGTCCAATGCATATTTATGTACCAGAAAATAATTACACAATGAAAACAAAATTTCACAGCATACTCAAAATCTGGCTTTTCATTATTTTATTTAAGTTATATATTTATTTCCATTGAAATCTTCTTCTTGACATTTCTTTTACATTTAGCTATGCCCCCCCCCCACCTTGTATGTAATTCACAAATATCTTTATAAGGCAGACTTATTTTGTGACAAGTAACCTATTGTGACATTGTGACAGATGACTTTTTTTTAAAAAGTATTAAAGATAGAAACTTGAAAACAAATCACAACTGAAATAAGACCAATTTTAATGCCAATGTCAAGGTCTTTATGTTGTACTTCATTTATTTTAATATTATTTTCATGTGACAGGATTCCTGTATCAAACATAACTGTTAAATTTCCTTTAAAACAATTTTTTTTTAATGGCTAATGATGTTAAAATTATGAAGGATGATAACAGTTAACCAGATCTGAACCAGTCCTATTTAATCTGGACCATTTAGCATATAACCTGGAGATCATTTCTTTTGTGTCAAATCTTTAAAACAACTAAAATTTTAATTAAATATAATCCCGGTGAGTTAATGATTTTTAAAAAAAAACATTTTATTTTTTTAGGGGAGGGGTGGGGTTAAAGGCTTAAATTGTTGAGTTGGCTGGCATTGCACTCCCAGGTGCTAACACAAGCAATGGTAGTAACATCAACACGGCTTTGTTGTAAGAGGTGGACAAAGATGGCAAGTGTTACCAGAGTCGTTGGCTGGCCGTAGGAAAGATACCTCGATACAGGTAAACTAAACTTTTACTTTAGGTTAATTAATCTTTCAATTTGAGCAGTCTCAAACACCTTAAACATTCTATGCTATACCAACCAAAAAAACAAATTTGAATTCTATTTTTGGGAAAGCATTTTGTTTAAACTCAACATTTTCCCATGGATCAACGGTGAATGAAAAGATGGTCACATGATCAAAATGATGACAGATCTTGTTTTAAAACTCCACATGTTGATTAATGACTAGTAGTTGGCTAGTGTCCTTATGTAAAAGTTTTGTTCTTGGATGTTTATAAAAAGGATTGATGTTAAGGTTCAGTATTGTCATCTTTACATGGGATTATTATTTACATTATATTTGTTCCATTTGATGAGTGAAATGCCACAAGTTTATTTCATTTCAGCATGCATCCAATGAATATTTATGTTCCAGAAACCAATTACACAATGCAAATGAAGAAGCAGAATGTACTCAAGATCTGGGGAGTTAACAAGCAATTATTTGAGTGTCAACGTACATAGCAGTTATTTAGGTCTTCCCTGCTTGGCTAACATACATAGCAGTTATTTAGGTCTTCCCTGCTTGGCTAAGTACATAGCATTTATTTAGATCTTCCCTGCTTGGCTAACGTACATAGCAGCTATTTAGGTCTTCCCTGCTTGGCTAACATACATAGCAGTTATTTAGGTCTTCCCTGCTTGGCTAAAGAAAATAGCAGTTATTTAGGTCTTCCCTGCTTGGCTAACGTACATAGCAGTTATTTAGGTCTTCCCTGCTTGGCTAACATACATAGCAGTTATTTAGGTCTTCCCTGCTTGGCTAACGTACATAGCAGTTATTTAGGTCTTCCCTGCTTGGCTATTAAAATAAAGATAAAACTAAAGACATTAAAGTCAATGATCGTAGTTCTTAAGTCAGGAGACATTCACTTACTTTTCCATTTCTGATTTTTCCTTTTGATATGTTTCAAACTCTGCCTTGAGCTCTTTCAATGCCATCCTGGTCTCTTCAAGTTCTCTCCTGTATGCCTCTGTTGCTGCAGCATCATTAGTGGGGGCAGGGATACATGTGGTGGGCTGGGATGAGGCCATTGGAGTTGATGTTATTGGGCCGACAGATGATAGCTGGGAATATAAAACATTAGTGGGGGCAGGGATACATGTGGTATCAATTCTCAAAGTCTGTGGCAGAATTGCTTTTTATGGTTAGCTTTTTACTTTGTTGCTTGTTCATTATTTACTGTCACCTTTGAATATAGGGAAAATCCCCAAATTTGATCCAAATAATACATGAAGCTAAATATATAATCATATACATATATATAAAAATCAAACTGTTTGCGTACGTAGGGTGGGTCACTTTTTCATTGTCTGGCATACGTTTTTACATGGATTGATGGATCTCCACCAAACTTGCCACATATATGCATTATTATCCAGGTCAAAATATAGAGGGGTTTTTACTTTAACATCCGTTACTTTTAGGGCCCCCGACCCTTAAAAATTTTAAAAATTAAATTGCGATTAAATCGAATGCAAATTTTGATAATTATTTGAATGAACCGAGAGTTATCGTTCTTATTTTATTTGATGTTCGATACTTCTAGAAATAGAAACAAAATATTGAGCTTTTCATTTAATTTTCTAGAAATGAATTGCAACAATATTTAACAATAATTTCATGTATTTATATCTCATGTACACATTTAATTACACATTGAAGTTTTTCAGAAACATAATAAGATTGTGTGTTTATTATCAAAAGTTTAAATATAATAAACTACTTTTGTTTCTCTTTATTGCAATTTTGAAACTTATAGTATTGTTTGTATTATCAGTTTACAAATATTTTTGATATTTTGGTATTTCTCCCTAGGCCTAATGACTATAATAATTACTAGCGTACTGAATCATATCTCTCGGTAGTTTAAATTGCTCCAAGAAAGTAGATCAGCAGTGGATCAGAATGGGATCATATTGGAATGTATACTAGCAATCGGAAACACTTTTCCAATGGACTATAGTAAATAGGATTCGCACGGATAATGTGACATCAATGACTGCTAGGCTTTTGTTATAACAACAGGATCATTATGGGGCATGAAATCTCAAATGAAGTATGGAATCATATGAGGGCAAGGGATTCTATAAAAAACGGGGATCACTTTATACAATGGGATAATAGTAAGCTATGTGATCCCATTAAAGTATATGTATTTTATAGGGGAAAGGGATTTAATTTATGAATGGGATCACATTACACAACGGGATTATAATGTGGTATGTAATCTCAAAGAAATGTGGAATCATATGGGGGGAAAGGGATTTGACCAAGAACGGGATCCCATTATTGATCGGCGTCATGTCATAATGGGTGGGGTTCAAAATGGGGTCCTTAATCATCCTGGCCTGGGAGAAGCCGGGTATATCAGCTAGTGTATTTATAAGATGTGACTTACTTCATGATAAGAACCAGCCTGTTGTAAGAGAACTCTATACATGTCTCTCTGTCTCACTATGGATTCAACCTGAAACAATTTCAACAGTTTGAAATTATATGGTGAAAACAGTAACACACAACACATATACATAGGACAATTCAACCAGGTTGTAATTATTTGGTGAAAACAGTAACAAACAACACATATACATAGGACAATTCAACCAGGTTGTAATTATTTGGTGAAAACAGTAACACACAACACATGTACATAGGACAATTCAACCAGGTTGTAATTATTTGGTGAAAACAGTAACACACAACACATATACATAGGACATTTCAACCAGGTTGAAATTATTTGGTGAAAACAGTAACACACAACAAATGTACATAGGACAATTCAACCAGGTTGTAATTATATGGTGAAAACAGCAACAAACAACACATATACATAGGACAATTCAACCAGGTTGTAATTATTTGGTGAAAACAGTAACACACAACACATGTACATAGGACAATTCAACCAGGTTGTAATTATTTGGTGAAAACAGTAACAAACAACACATGTACATAGGACAATTCAACCAGGTTGTAATTATTTGGTGAAAACAGTAACACACAACACATTTACATAGGACAATTCAACCAGGTTGTAATTATTTGGTGAAAACAGTAACACACAACACATATACATAGGACATTTCAACCAGGTTGTAATTATTTGGTGAAAACAGTAACACACAACAAATGTACATAGGACAATTCAACCAGGTTGTATTTCTAAGTAAATTTATGTTTGCCTCTTTCAATGTTTACGTTTTTTTGGTCATGAACTTTCTGTTTTTACTTTCTTGTATTCAAAGTAAAGAGGAAAGTATTTGTAATCAGACACAAACTCAACATCGAGGTTTAAATCTCGCTGTTTTACACCTTCTTGGCTCGGAAAAACCCAGTTTTGAGGCCTTGTCTGTGTGTCTATGCATGAACACAAAAGTTTGAGTACCATTCCAGTTAGATACAAAAAAACAATTTCTTACATTTGTATAAGGTTTCTATCAACTTTTGAAGGATTGCTGGTAACTGGAAGTGGTACTTACCCGATTCCACTTGAAGTGCCATCGCAACCCTTACTGATTTACAAGAATAAATGAGACAGTTTAGGGGAGTTCATTCCCGCTTTAAGATAATTTGTTTTGTCCTACTTGGAAACTCTTAGTTTATCTCTTCTGTCATTGAGAAGCTATTAGTATTGTAATTATTGAAACTCTTGGTTTATCTCTTCTGTCATTGAGAAGCTATTAGTATTGTAATCATTGAAACTCTTGGTTTATCTCTTCTGTCATTGAGAAGCTATTAGTATTGTAATCATTGAAACTCTTGGTTTATCTCTTCTGTCATTGAGAAGCTATTAGTATTGTAATCATTGAAACTCTTGGTTTATCTCTTCTGTCATTGAGAAGCTATTTGTATTGTAATTATTGAACTCTTGGTTTATCTCTTCTGTCATTGAGAAGCTATTAGTATTGTAATCATTGAAACTCTTGGTTTATCTCTTCTGTCATTGAGAAGCTATTAGTATTGTAATTATTGAACTCTTAGTTTATCTCTTCTGTCATTGAGAAGCTATTAGTATTGTAATCATTGAAACCATGAAATAAAAATAGTGAGGAATCAGAGAATTGTACCAACCAGTTGAGCTTGTCGAACTCTAGCATCCTTCATGTGTTCCAACTCAGCCAAGGCAGAGTCCAGCTGTGTCTTCAGTTCTCTGGTTCTAATCAAGTAGCCCACAATGTATTTATTCATTAGATCAATAGTTATCAATTGTCAAGAATGTTCAAGACTAATAATAATAAGATCAAATTTATTATCAAAATTAAAATATATTAGTTAGAATTTCGTTACATCTCTATTTTTATACAAATAAATTCATGTTTATAAACAAAGATATTTTAAAAATATGGAAGAAATGTTTAAAAATTCTCTCTTTTTTATCAATCACAAGTTTTTTGAGTTGACTTTTTAAAAATCATAGTCAAGTATAAAATAATAATAATGATACTGGTCAAAAAGTGTTGTATGGGTTTATTGTTTATTTGATTAAATCAAAATTGTTTAAATACGGAATGACTTACCTTTCCGTTGTGGCCTCATTTTCCTCCTTCTCTGCTTTCTCACTCAACTCTCTGCAAACTTCAATCAATCTTTGATTTTGTTGTTGCAGCTCCTCAATGTTCCTGAAGAAAGAGATTTTTTTTAAGTATATTATCTGTTATACAGTTATTTCCTGACATAATATTCATAACTAATGTCGTTAGCTAAGAAGAGCTCTGAGAGTATTATAAATATAAATCTAACTATAAATGAGACCAACTTAAAGGTAACCAGCTTTTCAGTGATGATATTTGAGGAGCTGGAAACTTCAGCTGATGACACATCCATTTCATCTCTGACGACTCGACCTCCTTTCAATTCCTCAACCTCTTTCAACAGATGCCGGACCTAATCAAATTGGTTTTATTTTAATCACTTTTTTTTCGCAGAGTAGACAATAAAAAAATGACAGCACAAAATATTAAAAAACATATTTTAAATGTGTCAGAAGATCTCAATGTTCAAAACAAAAAGACTCCATGCTATAAAATAAGATATACTTTGAAGAGCAGTGGTCAGAAGTCTACGTGATAGATTAGCGCTCATCATACCTGCTTTCCCAGGTCATTAGAGGACTGCTGATACTTGACGCACTCTCTCTGTATGTAGCCATATCTTCTTCTCATGTCGTCGGCATCAGCTCTGAGCTTTTCACATTCCTATAACGTAAGACATTTATAAACTCAAGGTGTGCACATGTTAAGTTCACCTTAAGATAAAAATGACAATAAGTAATTTGAAGATGATTATTGTGAGATCCTCAGAAAGTTGAATGATTGGAATTGGTAAATAACAACACTTCAAGTCAAGCTTATTTTCTAACTCCTCTTGTCTTGAACATTATAAAAACAAGAGCATGTCCGAATTAAATTACCAGCATTGTTGAATCCAGTTGAGAGCTCATCTGATCCAAGTTTGTCAAGGCTGTCTCATAATCTTCCCTTTGTTTCTTTAGCAGCGGAGCCTTCTCCTCAATTTCCTAAGACAGTCATTAAAAGCATCAATAAACGAATAATTTTAAGAAACTCATCAGAATCTCCTATGTCATAGAGATGGGTGTAAAGTCCTATGTCATAGAGCTGGATGTAAAGTCCTATGTCATAGAGCTGGGTGTATCCCACAACTGAAAGTCCTATGTCATAGAGCTGGGTGTATCCCACAACTGAAAGTCCTATGTCATAGAGCTGGGTGTAAAGTCCTATGTCATAGAGCTGGGTGTATCCCACAACTGAAAGTCCTATGTCATAGAGCTGGGTGTAAAGTCCTATGTCATAGAGCTGGGTGTAAAGTCCTATGTCATAGAGCTGGGTGTAAAGTCATATGTCATAGAGCTGGGTGTATCCCACAACTGAAAGTCCTATGTCATAGAGCTGGGTGTAAAGTCCTATGTCATAGAGCTGGGTGTAAAGTCCTATGTCATAGAGCTGGGTGTAAAGTCCTATGTCATAGAGCTGGGTGTATCCCACAACTGAAAGTCCTATGTCATAGAGCTGGGTGTAAAGTCCTATGTCATAGAGCTGGGTGTAAAGTCCTATGTCATAGAGCTGGGTGTAAAGTCCTATGTCATAGAGCTGGGTGTAAAGTCCTATGTCATAGAGCTGGGTGTATCCCACAACTGAAAGTCCTATGTCATAGAGCTGGGTGTAAAGTCCTATGTCATAGAGCTGGGTGTAAAGTCCTATGTCATAGAGCTGGGTGTAAAGTCCTATGTCATAGAGCTGGGTGTAAAGTCCTATGTCATAGAGCTGGGTGTATCCCACAACTGAAAGTCCTATGTCATAGAGCTGGGTGTAAAGTCCTATGTCATAGAGCTGGGTGTAAAGTCCTATGTCATAGAGCTGGGTGTAAAGTCCTATGTCATAGAGCTGGGTGTAAAGTCCTATGTCATAGAGCTGGGTGTATCCCACAACTGAAAGTCCTATGTCATAGAGCTGGGTGTAAAGTCCTATGTCATGGAGCTGGGTGTAAAGTCCTATGTCATAGAGCTGGGTGTATCCCACAACTGAAAGTCCTATGTCATAGAGCTGGGTGTATCCCACAATTGAAAAGACTGCCATCAATCCCCATCATCATATTTATTTGTTAGCAAGAAATCAACAAAATTATCATCATTGCAATAACATTAAAATGGCAAACCTGAAGAATTTGTTCAAGGTAAGAATTGAGTCTCTTGTTTTCTTCTCTGGCATCATTTAGGGCATCGGTTGCCTGGACATATTCATTGTAGATCTGAAAATAAGACATACAAATATTTAGTACCCTCGGAATTTCTTGGACGTAACATCTAATTTTATAACAGAAAATATTTCACATAAAATGGAGGTACCTGAACTTGTCAGTTTATATTGTATTTCATTGAAAAGCTTTATCACAGTCCTATTCTATAAGTTACCTGCTAATCCAATAAACTGGGTTTTTGCATAGATGTGTGCTTACCTGTGTTAGAACAGTCCTATTCTATAAGTTACCTGCTAATCCAATAAACTGAGTTTTTGCATAGATGTGTGCTTACCTGTGTTAGAACAGTCCTATTCTATAAGTTACCTGCTAATCCAATAAACTGAGTTTTTGCATAGATGTGTGCTTACCTGTGTGAGAGACATGCCTGATTTCAGGAGCTTACTAGTGGCTGCTGCTGCAGGGGAGAGAGACTCTACTGCTTCCTCTGTCAGAGTTACTGAACCTGATCAAACAGTCAAACAGTAAGTTGGTGCAACTAAGCAAATATGTCACTGCACAGAATTTATCAACTCTACAAACAAATTCAGTTACTTTAATTGATAAAACAGTTGTACAAACAAATTCAGTTACTTTAATTGATAAAACAGTTGTACAAACAAATTCAGTGTGTACTCATTGATATTCCACATACAGAAAAGAAGTAACTTCCAAAATGGTATGTTGTTGTTAAGACAAGGTTAAAAATAATTGTTTAAATTTAAACAAGTACAAACTAACCTTTTTTTAATGCTGCCATCAAGTCATTTGCATTTTTAAGCTCCACCTGAAGTTTAGATATTGTTTCATCTAGATATAAAACAAATTAAAAAAGTAAGATAATTAAACAACCCCGTAAAAACAAATGCATACAATGGCTATTCACATAATACTTAACAACCCGTAAAAACAAATTTTTTGACTATAAATCCCTTATATATGAGACATAACTAAAAGTATTGATTATGTTCAAACACGACAAACATTTACAGACTGAAACCGACTGATGTCCCCTGGCTTTAAAACCGGGGGAAGGGGGAGGGGTGTGGACATCGATGGGTGGCGTGAACGCCTACTCAACTGGCACGTGAAAGACAAACAATAACAAACTGTGAAATTGAATTACATGTTATATAGAAATAAACTAAAAATGCATTAATTTAATTACGGTACATTCGATCGATCTGAAATTTTAATACTATGCATTGTTAGGTGACACGAGTCTATGTGCAAAATTTCAGCTCGATAGCATCACGGGAAGTGTGTCATTTTTTACTTTTATTTTTCCGCCCGCCCACCTGCTCGACGACGGACGACAGAGAGAGAGACAAGATTTCGAAGTTAATATAAGGGATTTAAAAAGACAACTGCATATAACAAATTCGTTTCACTCGTTATTTTTTTTTAATTGAAATCAATATCACACCGACCTTTCTCTTTGATCAAAACCTCCAGCCTTGTAACCTCAGACAACTTTTCATGTTCAAGTTCACTGTAAGCTGAAATGTAAAGATGTTGGTTGTGTTACATACACCTCAGTAAATAAATGTTGAAACTTGGAACTTACTGAATGTTTCAAAGCATTATACAAGAATAAGTGACTTTAAGACAATACACATGTATCTCTTGTAATTAAAATCAACAAAATGTCACCCTTTATTTTAGTTATATTTTAAGACAATACACATAGGCATCTCTCGTAACTGAAATCAACAAAAGTTAACCCTTTATTTTAGTATATATCGAAGCACACTTAACAATGGCAACATACTAACCAGATGATGCCTCTTTGAGAAGTTTTCTCAATTCTTCAACAGCTCCTGTCAGTTCTGTAACCTTCTCATCATTTTCTTCGGCAGACATCTTCATTTTTAAAACAATAATATTACAGAATTGTCATAAAAAATTCCCTAAAAAGTAAATGGTTGAGTTATTCATTTAAGATAAAATGTGTACATTATCATGTACTCTTCAATGCTCGATAATATTATAAAACTTGTAGAAAATAAAACATCTGTTTCAACAAATTATGTGACCTTAAACAATATTCTAAATTTGATTCGTGTTTAAATGTGATACAAATGTGTAAAAAAAATAATTTAAAAAAAGAATTTGTTCATTACAAAACAAACCTTATACAATTGACTTAATCTTATCTGAACACCAAGCTCCTGTCTGAACTGTTCCTCTTGTTGCACTTGTTCATCTCTCTCCTGAACAGATTAAATCAATAATGTTATTCATTCTTAAATAGGGATATCAATCACTGAGTACCAACACCATCTCCACAATATAACTTTATCATCATGTTATCACTATCACATTTACCCAACACCATCTCCACAATATAACTTTATCATCATGTTATCACTATCACATTTACCCAACACCATCTCCACAATATAACTTTATCATCATGTTATCACTATCACATTTACCCAACACCATCTCCACAATATAACTTTATCATCATGTTATCACTATCACATTTACCCAACACCATCTCCACAATATAACTTTATCATCATGTTATCACTATCACATTTATAAGTAAACCAAAACGCCGTCATAAAACGACTTTGTGATAATTAAAGAAATTATTGTAAAATAAGAATCATAAAATTGTAATCATTGTCACATCTAGATATCAGCTGACATCATAACACCAAGTAGGATTATTTAAAATGATCATAGCATTGACTTCACTTACATCCTTAAGTTTCTTATTTAATGCCTCTATCTTGTTATTTTGTTCCTCGTTTGCTTGTTTGAGAGACTCAACAACAGAGCGAAGGTGATCCAGCTAAATCATAAAATTGAAAATGTCATTGAAAATAAATAAATCAATAAATAGATTTGATCTCAAAATTTGATCATAATCAAACTAATAATGAATCCAGTTACAGAAAAGGCAACAAGTAAATGGTTGGGTCTCGATAACATCAAGAAGATGGGTTAAATTTAAACGATGAATCTGATTAAACATTTATTTTTAACTCATTTTAGCAAGTCATAGACTGTACATACCTCTTGTGTTTTTTCTTCCAACTGGGACTGAATTTCAAGAACATGGCTTGTCTGTCAGAGGTAAATGATAAAAGTGTACATAATTAGTAGAATGTAATACTACTGTAAAAATTGGAGACTCAGGGTTAAACACTGCATGTTGTTTTGTACCAAGTACACTGCATGTTGTTTTGTACCAAGTACACTGCATGTTTTTTGTACCAAGTACACTGCATGTTGTTTTGTACCAAGTACACAGCATGTTGTTTTGTACCAAGTACACTGCATGTTGTTTTGTACCAAGTACACTGCATGTTGTTTTGTACCAAGTACACTGCATGTTGTTTTGTACCAAGTACACTGCATGTTTTTTTGTACCAAGTACACTGCATGTTGTTTTGTACCAAGTACACTGCATGTTGTTTTGTACCAAGTACACTGCATGTTGTTTTGTACCAAGTACACTGCATGTTGTTTTGTACCAAGTACACTGCATGTTGTTTTGTACCAAGTACACTGCATGTTGTTTTGTACCAAGTACACTGCATGTTGTTTTGTACCAAGTACAGATCTCAAAGTTTAAGCAGACTTATGTTTTCTCTGTAACTCTCAAAATAAATTTTTTAAAGAAAAGTGCTTTATGATCTTAAATCGTATGCTTTATCAAGGTATGAAATAAACAGACACGATAATGCATACAATGGCTATTCACATAATACTTAACAACCCGTAAAAACAAATTTTTTGACTATAAATCCCTTATATATGAGACATAACTAAAAGTATTGATTATGTTCAATATAATAGGCAATGGGCGACAGACTAGCACAAACATTTACATGTTACATAGAAATAATCTAAAAATTAATTAATGTTATTACGGTACATTCGATCGATCTGAAATTTTGATAGATTGCATTGTTAAGTGACAAAAGTATATGTGAAAAATTTCAGCTCGATAGGGTCCTGGGAAGTGGCAATTTTTTAAATCCCTTATATTAACTTCAGCATCTTGTCGTGGTCCCGCCCGTCCATCCGTCGTGGAAAAAAGGAAAGTAAAAGGAAAGGAAAGCTTTAAAAAAAAATAATCAAACCTTTTCTTTGCGAACATTGCTAAGTTGGTTAGTTTTCTCAGTGAGTTGCTCATTAAACCATTCTACTTGTTTTTCTAATTGTTCCTTCTCTTTTTCAAGTCTACTTTCTCGATACTGAAAGAAAACAAAATGTTTAAATTGTACAAACATTTATACTTCTCTGATCAGAAAACAAATTCATGAATATATGTTATTATATATTATTATATGTTATATGTTATTTTATGTTATTTTATGTTATTATATGTTATGATATGTTATGATATGTTATGATATGTTATGATATGTTATGATATGTTATGATATGTTATGATATGTTATTATATGTTATGATATGTTATGATATGTTATTATATGTTATTATATGTTATGATATGTTATTATATGTTAATATATGTTATTATATGTTAATATATGTTAATATATGTTATATGTTATTATATGCTATTATATGTTATTATATATTATTATATATTATTATATATTATTATATATTATTATATATTATTATATATTATTATATATTATTATATATTATTATATATTATTATATATTATTATATATTATTATATATTATTATATATTATTATATATTATTATATGTTATTATATATTATATATTATTGTATGTTGTTATATATTATTATATGTTATTATATGTTATTATATACTAGTTTGTGCTGCGGCGCCGTGGCGCCCCCTTTTTTTAAGGGCGCCTACAGCGCCCACCTTTTTCAAAAGCCCAACTAACTTGTCCTGGTATGATAAATACGTAATATTAAAATTTCTTAAATGTACACAAAGTATATTATAATAGTAAATTTTATTTTTTATGTCAAAAGCCCAAGTAACTTATCCTTGTATGATAAATACGAAATATTCCTGAAATGTACACAAAGTATGTATATAACATAGGTTGTGCTGCGGCGCCCACATTTATTTTTCAAAAGCCCAACAAACTTGTCCTTGTATGATAGATACGTAATATTAAACTACCTTAAATGTACACAAAGTAATTTTAAATTGAGGCTGTAGGGCGCCTACGGCGCCCACTTTCTTTTTTGGTCAAAAGCCCAAGTATTATTATATATTATTATATATTATTATATATTATTATATATTATTATATATTATTATATATTATTATATATTATTATATATTATTATATATTATTATATATTATTATATATTATTATATGCTACTAGCGTACACCCGTCAAAAATGACGGAAGTTTTCAACTGAAATCTATTTATTTTATTAAAAAATGCACTTTTTTTAAGGGCGCCTATGGCGCCGAACTTTTTCAAAAGCCCAACTAACTTGTCCTTGTTTGATAAATAGGAAATATTAAACTATTAAATGTACACAATATATACATAATATTAAACTTTCTGAAATGTACACAAAGTATTTTATAATAGGGGTTGCAGGGCGCCTACGGCGCCCCCTTTGTTTTTTTATTTTATAATTAACCATCATCAAATTCTCTTTTTACATTGTTCCCTTTTCCAAAATTAAAATATGAGCGAAAACAATGACTCATATAATATTTTTTACAGCGCATATTTAATTTGCACACCTTTTGATGCATTGGTGCAGTAATTTGGTTTTCCCTGCTTTCTAAAATTTATTAGTAGCGCCAGGACAGACTGACTGACTTGCGTGACAATTGCAAATTATATAGTTTTATTATATGTTATTATATGTTATTATATGTTATTATATATTATTATATATTATTATATATTATTATATATTATTATATATTATTATATATTATTATATATTATTATATATTATTATATATTATTATATATTATTATATATTATTATATATTATTATATATTATTATATATTATTATATATTATTATATATTATTATATATTATTATATATTATTATATATTATTATATATTATTATATATTATTATATATTATTATATATTATTATATATTATTATATATTATTATATATTATTATATATTATTATATATTATTATATATTATTATATATGCATCATTTCAAAAGTATTAAAGTTATTATAATTAAATAAATATTTGAAAAATTTTACATATAAAGAACATAAATATAGGCTTTCATTGAATATTAGAGTTATGGTTGCTGATATTTGTTTTGTTGTAATGTGTTTAACATAGTTTGTTTTTAGATTTCATATGAGACCACTTTTTAAATAAGAAACAGTTGCAATGATTCTCTATTCAAAGGATTCTGTTATTTTATACTACTTAATCTGCCATGAGAGTCAAGATAAAAATAATATGTGGGGGACTGTTTTCAAGGCTTGCTTTGAGTTATATGTTAGACCCTTTTAGCCAAATTTAAGCCAACCATCAGTCCCTTTCAATGAAAAGATTCATTTTAATTCATGAGCAAGTAAGAAGCAGAGCTCAAGAATGGATACAACTTCTAAGACATTCAGGTAAAGCGACATGTTGTATGTCGACATGTCAAAGTTAGAATGTGTATAGGCAGGCAGATAATATATAATTTAGAATGATTAGTTTTTAGTATTGAGTAAGAAGATGTGCCATTATAATTACGAGTTCTTACCTCTCTAGAGACTTGTTCAGACTGAACTTCATTGAGACGAGCTTGTGCCTCACATTTTTCATTGTTTGCAGAATGAAGTTTTTTATTTAGTTCATTGAGTTCATCTGAAAATTTCAATTTGAAAGCAAATCAATTTCTAAAAAATAAGTTATTTTTAATAAGCAATAAAATATGCCAACTGTAAAAAGTCAGTATCTAACAAAGAGCAAATGCTTTAAGCAATTTTACATAGTCAGTTTTTAACTAAGAATTGTTAAACGGTAAGGTACTACCAATTACTAAAAGCAAATTCTAAGAAATTTTAAATTTAAATATGATCAGGTTAGTTTATTTTTTTGCAGCTCATACCATTCAAACGCTCAATATCCTTGTTTCTTTTGTTAGTAAGTAATGTCAAATCTCGTTTCTCATTTTCAAGGTGCTGAATTGTACTTCTAAACTCGTGCTGAATTGGAGAATAACAGTTATATTATAACAGAGCATAAATACAGTAGAACCCGGTTAAGTCGACGGCCTTGGGGTATGCCAAATGGCACCGAGATAGACGATGATCAAGTTAAACGAAAACCAATATGGCGGCAAAATATTAACATGTGCTTGAAATTTCTTTATGTACATGATAAGGTTGTTAATGGTTAACCGGTTAGCCGTAACTTCGGTATAAACTTATAACGCGGAGTTAATATTTTGTTGTGTTACGGCAGAATACCAGAACCAATACGCGAGCGACAGTGACATCAAAGCGTTTTCTTACTATTTCGGTCTATAAATAATATACACGTCATCACTATTAGTTTAGTTCGCCTGCGGCCGAGGAAAGATTTTTTTTTAAATTTTACTTTGCTTCGTTGTCGAGGCACTGTACGAGAGCTAACACACAGTGTGCGTATGATACGAACAAGGTCAAAGTCAAGGCCGCGACTGTTATTGTTACTATTTATATTACGAGAGTCATTAGAAAGACACAGCAAAGATACCGGGCGATTAATTGGTCCTCAAATTTGAGTTCAGTCATTTAGTGACAGTTTTCCTGCAATTTTCCTGCAGTTTTAAAGCAATTTGACGTAAGATTACCACTGTAATATCGAAACTGATATTTCCTTTAAAAAATGAGTACAGCTAGTGAAAGTTTTTTTTATTTAAACTCTCTTAGTTGACGAAGCATAGTACGAGAACTAACACACAGGCGGCGATGTTAAAATGTGAACCATGTTAAAGCCGCGTGAACTATTATTGAACGATCAATTTTATTGGTTAGCTAGCATAAACGTAGCCAATCGTAAAACTTAATATAAGACGCGCGCGAAAATACGGTAGCAAGATGGTGAGTGGCATCGATAACTAACATTTTCAAAAGCTGGCAATTGGTATAGTACCAGAAGTAAGTTAGTAACACAGCGCTAAGAGCTGAACGCAAGCGGGCTGTGACGTCACCAGCAGACCTCGCGAGGCCGAAATTTGATGTTGGTTATAAAAAATCGATAACTAACATTTTCAAAAGCTGGCAATTGGTATAGTACCAGAAGTAAGTTAGTAACACAGCGCTAAGAGCTGAACGCAAGCAGGCTGTGACGTCACCAGCAGACCTCGCGAGGCCGAAATTTGATGTTGGTTATAAAAAATCGATAACTAACATTTTCAAGAGCTAGCGATTGGTATACATGTAGTACCAGAAGCAACACAGCGCTGAGAGCTGAACGCAAGAGGGCTGTGATGTCACCAGCAGACCTGGCGAGGCAGAAATTTTATGCCTTCCCTTGGTTATAAAAAATCACATCTAACACTTTCAAAAGCTGGTGATTGGTCATGGGGATCGAGATAACCAACGCTAAGTGGCAAATTTTGCCCTCTTTTGTGCTCGAGGTATTAGGGTTCGCCGAATTAACCGATGAGAAAATGCTAAGACAAAGAGAGAATTTGGCGGTTCCAATAAAAAACGTCGACTTAATAGGGTTGACGAGTTAACCGGGCTCGAATTAAGTGGGTTATACTGTAATAATAAGCAAAGATTGAAAAACAGTGATCCCTGATTAAGAATAGTTTTGAATTCAATTTATAACAATAATCCTAATAAGAGAAACTTGCCTCAGATATCTGGAATGCTTCCCTATTCTCTTGAAGCTCCTGAAGTTTTTTAGTTGTTTCAACATGTTTGGATTCTTTATTAAAAAATAAAATAAGAATGTAAAGAAATGACAGATTTTAATGAACTTTAAAGCCATCAAGTTGGAATACAAAAGTAAAACCCAAATTAATGACACTTCAACTTGATATGAAGAAGGAAAAAAAGCAATGATTTTAAAAGTACTATACCCAGTTCATTCAGTTTTTCTTGAAGATTCTGACGTATTGTACTCTCAGTCTCCAGTTTTCCGCTTGCAGTTATTAACTGTTTCTCTAAATCAAAATACTGTTGCTCTGAAAATTTGAATTAAAAAAAAAGTTATGTATAGAAAAATATGATTTAACTAGCAACAAACCCCGTCCAAGGGTGGCATGTTGTAACTCCCCTCCACAACCGTCTCGACCGGCATTACATGTGCATCACGTCAAAAACACTATTCATTATAATTAAAATAAATAACTCGTAAAAACAGAGCTTTTTGCTATAAATCCCAAAGCGCATAACTCAAAATAAAGTCTTGGAAGAAATACTGCACCAAAAATAACTCGTTTTGAACGTCCGCGTAAATGGCGTAAACGTGTTCAATATGATTGGCTGTAGGAGTCATATGTGTTTGAGGGACTAATCGCTATAGATGACGGGACAGTACGGACAGAAACTTGCCTTTTATTATATAGGATACCTTAAATCAGGGGTGTCCAAACTTTTTGCATGGCAGGCCAAATTCCTTGAAATAAAGACCCTTGCGGACCGGATTAAAATTATATAAAAATGACATAAGTTGAGAAGTTTTTATAGCAAAATTTTAATGTGAAGGGTGAAACGGAGATCTTGAATACAGTAAATAGTTGAGGTCAGGCTCAATGCCACTGGTTTTGATACATATGATATCACGTAGGTGAGATTCACTTATTCTTGTCCTCACACGGTTCTTGTTAAAATTCATAACTGAAAATGTCTGCTCACACAAGTATGTCGAGCCAAACAAGCTGAGCATTTTCTTAGCAAATGTTCGAATCTCTTTGAATCTCTCTTTATCCAGCTGTCGGTAAAAGTCGTTGAGAGAAAGCTGTTGTTGTCTGCTGCGAATTTCATTATCACTTTGTAACTCAATGAGTTCCAGCTGCAGATTGCCTGGAGCATTATCAGTGTCAACAAAGAAAGGTGAAGAAAATAACATGATGTCATTTTCAATCTTTGCAAAGTCCTGAAAGCGTCTTTGAAATTCATTAGCCAGGGATGTGATATCTGCAACATACCTCTGCATTTGCTCATTGAAGCTTCTTTCTGGGAAACTTGTCAGAACTTGTCATGATTTCCTGTAGTGAGGGGAATTGTGTGGTATTAGGCTACATTTGAGACAGTTGCCTTTGAAAAAGTTGCAGCTTGTTCCCAAAGGCCTTGATATGTGAACATAGTTGGCTTACCACTGAATTGTGCCCTTGAAGATTTGTGTTAAGAACGTTTAGATGTCTTATCGTATCAACTAAAAATGCTAAAACTGCCAGTCAAGCAGTATCAGATAATTCTGGCATTAGTTGTCCCTTATCTTCCATGAATTGCCCAATTTCTTTTTTAAATGAGTAGAAGCGCTGAAGTGCTGTTCCCCGACTGAGCCACCTTACATCATTGTGATACGCAACATCTCCGTATGCTCCCTGGATGTTAAGAAGAAACTGCTGAAACTGGCGGTGAAACAGAGCTTTAGAGCGAATAGAGTTTATAGCTTTTATTACTGGCTTAATGACATGATCACATCTAAGATGTTTGGCACAAAGAACTTGTTGGTGATTGATACAGTGAAGTTTAATAGCTTTGCCACCCTCCTCACTGACTTTTTTGCAGACAATTGTTGCAAGTCCACTGTGCTCACCAATCATGGCAGGTGCACCTTCAGTAATAATTCCATATATTATTTTGCAAGGTAGTTTAATGTCATTAACAGCAGAACAAACAGAAGTAAATAAATCTTTACCCCTTGTTTGGTCTTTAAGACTCTGAAGGTCAAGTAATTCTTCACTCACACACATGTCATCATTAACTCCTCTAAAAAAATAAGAAGTTGCGCAGTGTCAGATGCATCAGTGCTTTCATCAGATGCTATCGAAAAAAAGTCAAATTTTTCTGCTTTTGTCTCTATTTTTCTCTTAATGTCAGATGAGACTTCTTCAATTCTGCGAGCCACAGTGTTGCGTGACAGGCAAACATTGGCAAACTCCTGCTTTTTCTCGGGACAGATATTTTCAACAATTTTCATCAAGCATTCTTTTACAAACTTGCCATCAGAGAATGGCTTGCTGTGTTTCGCTATCAGTTTTGCTACCTCATAACTTGCCTTTGATGACTTGTCATTGGCCTGACCAATTCTTGAAAATAAGCTTTGCTGTGAGATTAAAAATAATAAAATGACGTCATCGACTTTTACGGTAGGACGTCAAGGTTTTAGTACAGTTAACTTCATCAGGTTTTAAAACAACCAATTTCCACGTTGTTTAAATTTTTTTAATAATCACAGATTTTCGCCATCATTTGACATACTCAAAACAGTATAAAATTTCTACTTTTCTAATAAATATACTATCTTTACAGAAATAATACATCAGTTAATTAATTATTTCAGATGAGGCCGCGGGCCAGTTAAAATGGCTTCGCGGGCCGGTTTTGGCCCGCAGGCCGGACTTTGGACATCCCTGCCTTAAATCTATAAAAGGTGAAATATGAGTGAGTTTATTTAGAATAAGTACTTTAAGAAATGAGAAAATAACTGGAAATTAATCTCTTTTCTTTTAATGTCTATAAAAACTTATTAGAGAAAGATGACATATTATACACCCAAGAATTTCCAAAATTAGGTTAGACTGCAAAGCAAAAAAATTATTATGAAAATGTAGGTGAAATTTCTAGTAAAATCTTTTATACATGCCAGAAAGATTAACAAAACGTACCTATTTAAGCAAATATTTAGTAAATGGTCCATGTATTATGAAGAAATTTTTTTAATTTAATTTTTACTTACATTAGAGAAATTGATAATTTCATCATTAAAAAACTGTATTGTATTGTTCTATTTTGAATTTCCTTGGAGACAATTATCCTTCCATTTATAAGATAAATTATTTTTTTTAACTGATAGTATTAACAAGTTTTTATGATCATTATGCACATATAATTTCAGTAAATACATAATATGAATAATGAAAGCCATCATTTTTAAATTAGAAAATTTTTAACAAATGCACTTTCTGCCTTCCATATACAGTGAAATACTTAAAACACAAAATAATAAAACAGTCCAGGCATCAATAAAGAGGAGCTTGAAATGAAAGAGAGGTGGTGCCTTTTGTTTACTTAACTTTGAAATACCAAAACCAGTTAGATAGCTGGTGAGATGACAATGTTTATGTACACAGCTAAAAAAAGACAATACATTTATTTATTTTTTTTTAAAGATTTTTTAAAATATCAAATCTTTTATTACTGTGACAGGTGATCAGGGGTACCACTCATTGGAAGCTGTGAACCCTGAAATCCCTTTTTAAAAATTTCTTGAAACCTAAAGCTTCATTTATAAATTTATAAACCCTGAAAATTTAAATGAAGTGCCGTTGTAATTTTAATTTTCCAACCACTTAAATCCATGTCTTTAAATCTTTTCCCATTTCAGCACTTTATTATTTCATGAAAAGCATTTTAAGAAAGTATATATATATATATATATTAGGCATTAGGTGTCTGCCGATATATCGACCAGCCGACATATTGGCACAGATATCAGGGTATCGTCAATATCAGTATCGGTACCATGTATAGGTCTCAATATTGACATCACCGATATTTCATAAGTGACCCTTTGACCAAAAAATTTCAGAAAAAAATTATCATTTAAATTTAAAATCTGAAAATTATATGTCCATTACTGCACGAAAGATCATGATTATTATTTTTAACACCACTTGTTTTTAAGGACCGGTTAGCCTTTAAAAAAAAAGACAGAACGCAACAAGAAGCGATGTGCTTGCAAATGAAAGAGAGAGGTCACGGTAACCGTTCTATTTATAGCAAAAATTAAATTCACTGAATAGGCTTTCCCGAGATCTGATTGTTTTTCTAAAACCAAATTTGAAAAACTAAACTCGCGAATCCGGAAAATCAGGGAGAAACAACAAATAATACCAGCAAATCCAGAAAGAGCGAAAACAAAAACTTGTGAATCCAGAAAATAAAAATATTTAGCTTCACAAATCCGGAATTTCGGGATAAACCGGAAAAGTGGCCCCCCTGTTAACGCTTTGTTGATATCTGTTCAAAGGGAGGACCAGAATCACCCTAGACAATGTATCCGCCAGTCAGTAAGTTAACCTCGGTTCTATTTGTGTAGTAGCCAGAAGTATAGCCACTGCCAACTTTAAGAGTCTGATATGACACAAAAAGAGTTGGCACAGCTGGGGGCAGTTAGAGAGATTGGTGCAGGACCGGGATGCCTGGAGAGCCTTTGTTTGTGACCTATGCCTAGACCCCTCAGCCGACGCCGCGCGCCGAATACGCCGTATTTTGTCCGCCGTAAATCCGCAAAAAGATGAACGAACCGCCGTAACGTAATGTTTTTGTTTTCTTGACCCTACCAGGTCAAGTTACCGAATTTTAGGTAATAGATTTAATTACTATATAACGAGTTACCGAATTCTAGGTTTTTGGGACATGCCTTGAAGAAGTACTAAAAATAACAGCCAATCATCGTTAAATCTCGCATTTTCTGCAAGATTAGTGTTTACAAATGGTTTCTTCCTTGAATAAAGCAGTGAGTTAGTGATAACGTTGATTTATAGTCCCCTTGGAGAAGTTGGGCAAGCTTGCAAGAAGTGAAAGTCGCTTTCGATGTCAGGGCAACATAACCTGTATGGTATGGCAGGATCGGAGGCCAATTACATTCATCTCAAACTATCATGACCCAAAACAAATAGGAGTAGCAAACAAAAGAAACAAAGATGGAACACTTGATGAAGTTCTGATGCAACAGCTCATCCAGGACTACAATCGCCACATGGGCGGTTGTGACAAAAATGATCAAATGACACGCCTCCATCGCTCACGCTGTCATTACCGGTGGGCCCGTCGCCTTTTCATCAAATTCTTCATGTGGGCCTGCTACAATTCATTTGTTATCTATGTGTCTAAACTAGAAGCAGCTGACAAAAAGCCCATGCTTTACACAAGGTACAGTCGAACCCACTTAATTCGAGCTTGGTTAACTCGACCACCCTACTAACTCGGCGTTTTTTTATTGGGTAGAGGGGTCCACGCGCGGCGGCGCGGCACCACACGGGGCTTGTTTAAGAACTACATACTAAATAAATATAGAGTAAGAAGTTAAATCCATTATCTTTTAATTCTAAGTGTCTAAACCACACCACAGAATACTGGAAATGTTTACATTGCATTCAGATACACGAGAGAATAACCATTTTCTTCACATATGAACAGAGGCTGCATAGAGTTCAGCTTTCCAGCATTTCCCTAGAGGCCTTTTTGAACTTGTCAAACAGTTCTTTCGCCAATTGAAGATAGCTTTGCTTTCAGTTAAATATTAGTTTTTAGTTAGAAACTTTAGAAAGAGTATCAGTCATCTGGATTAACTGAAGTAATGATTGCCCTTGTTTCATTGTAATTTTTCTGGAAACATTTCTTTGACTCTGGCATTGAAAAGATGAGCATTGGAAAAATATTCAAAAAGTAAGGTGGTAAATAAAACTTTTGATCTCATAACTGAATTTCCTATTCACTATTCCTTCGACAAAGTAATTGTTAACAGATGTAGATTCACTACTTTTACTTTACTAATTTATCAGCAGTTGTAATTTTTGCATAAAACTATTTTTATTGTTATTGAACCCACCACTTTTAAAAGATAATTAGGTCTGACACAGATTGCAAATTTTCCGCCACGGCCACAGTTGAGTGTTTTTTCCAAATACTGATACTGTTTCGAAAACAAATGAAATGTCCGAAAGACGTATTTTCTTTATTTGTTTAGATAGACTAGTCTTAGTACTAGTCCTAACACTCTGAAGCTCAGTCACTGGAAACCCGTTTTTAGCAGCTTTCCTTAAAAATGAATCCATTTTTTTTTAAAGTCACAGAACAGCTGAATTTTTTTGTATTAGGCTGGTAAAAGGAATAATGTAAGATCGGATGGTCAACAAAGAAATACAGATTGCGGTTCGCTTGGATAACGGAAGTGCAGGAAAAAACCTAGGAAGTGGCATTTTCATTTTCGAAATACATCACCGTCATTATTAGCTTTTTTCTTTTTATAATATTTTCGCATTCGGATTTTTGAAGGGTGAAATATTTTTTTTCTGAAAATTGGAAGATTAAGGGTCTTATCGGAATTTTGTAAGCATGGGTAAAAAATCTGTAAAATTCCGATAAAATCGGGAGGGTTGGCAGGCCTGTATATGCGTAGCCGCGCAGCCACTCAGCTTAAATGGAACATTGGATAGAATGTAGGCCTATTTCCTGCTATATCTAAAAATTTGAGCTCATTCTGACCACTGGTTTTTATGATACTAGCAATTTCCTAACCCATGTGAATTTTCATTTTTTGTGCTGGGGAGGCCAGGTATAGGGGCAAATTAGCTTGGGGAGCTCGGACCTGGTAGGGTTAAGTTTCGCTACGAATTTTTATTTTCTCGAGAGAACTTTCATTTTTAATTTATTAAATGCATTTTTATATGTTACAGTCGAAAGCGGTTAAGTCGACGGCCTTGGGGTGTGAAAAATGGCATCGAGATAACCGATGATCGAGTTAAAACGAAAACCAATATGGCGGCAAAATATTAACATGCGCTTGAAATTTCTTTACATACGTGTTGTGCGTTAATTAGTGATGGGACGATTAACCAGAATCGTATCGGAATATACGAAATATCAATATAATGTTAAATTATGTGATATATTATACGAAATGGAACGTCCTTGCGAGTATGATTTATGTAAACGAATTAGTGACTCGGCTCTGACTGAGGCTCTAGTGCGTTCATTTGCTCGTTCGTCCTTCAACTTTATTATTTCATGCTATTTACTACTAATACTAGTGATGTAATTATAGTTTAAGTCATAATCTTAGTGTAAGTTTATTACTAATAAATACCAAGGCATTTATTTGTATAAGGACCAAGGAAAACAATCAATATTCAAATAAATATATTTGTTAATAATTGACTATTATTACGCTATGACTAGTGTTTACCATAGTTACGACTATCGAACAGAACGACCGCTTTAAAAATGTTTAGGCTTATTTATTTAAGTTTTAAGTCTTCGGAGTTTAAATAATTTATTCAGCTGCAACTTCAATAAGCCTGTAATAGCTTTTTACCCCGGAGTTCGTTTTTGTTGTGTTGAGCGATGGTGACTTCAAATTGCTTTCTCCCTATTCCAGTATCTAAATAATATACACGTCATCACTATTAGTCTACTTCGCCTACGGCTAAGGAATGCTTTTTTTAAAATAATTTTAATTTGCTTAGTTGTCGAGGCACTGTACGAGAGCTTGATGTCAACCACGGTCAAAGGTCACGGCTATTATACATCGGATCGCTCTAAGTGAACTCAAAGGGACGGGACATGTTACGGAGTTTTCTATTTAGGGATAATGAGGTTGGTGGGGGGGGAAGGCTAGAAGGCTTGAAAGGTCTTTAAAGTTTATATAAAAGGAAGCCTCTTGCTTTGACATACCAATACAAGACCGCGAAAAGAGACACCTGTCGTCGTGTGAGCGGCGAAATTCAATAATTCTGACAAGTTGACGAGTGAAACATAATATGGTATTTAAATAAATTCCATCTTATTATGACTGTTTACTCCGTTTTATCAGGACTTAGTCGGTATATTAGCTTATTACACGGAGTTAATTTTTTGTTGTGTTACGGCAGAATACCAGTGCCAACACGCGAGCGAATGTGACATCAAAATCAAAGCGTTTTCTTAATAATAATAATATTCTGGTCTATAAATATAAAAATACATGTCATTCCTGTTTGTGGAGTTCGCTAGTGACCGATTTTTTTTTAAATGTATTCGCTTAGTTACCGAAGCATAGTACCAGAAGTAACAGCGCTGAGCAAGCGGGCTGTGACGTCACCAGCAGACCCCGGTGAGGCAGAAAATTGGTCCCTTCCCTTAATTATAAGAAAAATCATAGCTAACATTTTCAAAAGCTGGCGATTGGTCATGGGGATCGAGATAACCAACGCTAAGTGGCAAATTTGACCCTTTTTTGTGCTCGTGTTATGAGGTTTCGGCGACTTAAAAAAATTGAATTAAACGACGAGAAAATGCTAAGACAAAGAGAGAATTTGGCAGTTCCAATGAAAAACGTCGACATAATGGGGTGGGCGAGTTAACCGAGCTCGAGTTAAGTGTAAGCGCTAATTGTAAGGCTTTTTCGGTCCTTGACGCTACATAATCGGAGTAGGACACATCAATTTTGTTTATCTAGCATCCTTCTAGCCAGGTTTTTTTTAACTGGAACAACCCCTGCTAAAATAAATTTACTGACTGAAGATGTTTTTTTTTAAAGTTTCATTCATCTTTTTTAAGATTCTTAGAAGATCAATAAATATTTTAATGAAAATTTCATTTTTTATTTCCTTACTAGATGTTTGATTCTTTGTTTGTAAGTGAGAAAATTGCATTTGGCCTCTTGCTGTGACAACCCAGCAAGTAGGGTGCAAGATAAACAAAATGGATGTAACCTGCTCTACTCTGATTATGTAGCGTCAAGGGCCGAAAATTAAAAAGCCTTACAAATTAGCGCTTTAATAGCTAAAATATAACGTATATAAATGCATTTAATAAATTAAAAATGAAAGTTCTCATGAGAAAATTAAAATTCGCAGTGAAATAATATACGTGCTAAGACTGCAGGATTAACTTTTAACGTTACACCATTTCTAATGTAACAATTCTTTATGACTATATGATGATTTTAGATGAACTCAAATGTCAGCAAATATCTAAACCGGGAAGAGAGGCAGTTCATTAAAAATCTACAAGTAAAACCTAAACCACCTAGCCTATATGAAAATTCTAAAGCACAATGCTGGAAATATTTTTGTGGCCTGTTCTCTGCTGATGGGAGAAATGTAGACGAAGATCGAGTTTATTGTTAGCTGTGTCCCACTGTTCAGCAGTCATTGGGTGTCAAGGGTCACATTTTAAAAGTAACCAATTTTGCCGCAATTACATCAAGTGGCAATATGAATCTTCACGTAAGTGTCAAGCACAATGTGTCAAGTACAAACTCAAGAAAAGTCAAATAACATTTTGGGATATTTCCGTGTAAATATGGAGAAGGCAACAGTCAATGTCAGGCAACCTCAAGTCATGAACTGACAAAAGATATCGTTATCTGGTTCTGTAGTGACTAGCTCGCATTCGAAAATGTGGCTAAAGATGGGTTTGTTGACTTCTTCAAAATTAATTGCCCATCTCTCAAGTCTCAACATACTGGCACCTGTATCACTTGAAGGAACAGCCCTGGATGATGTTTACGAATATTTCGTAATCAGCCAAAAATCAGCTGCAAATGTCAATTGATGGAGAAATCCGGCTTATCCAGATATCAGCCGAAAAATTATGTCAGCCAGCCGAAATTTTTTTAAAAATTTGGCTGGCAGGTCTACCTATACTCCAGATGGGACAACAGGCAATGAATGAATGAATAGTTGTAGTGCTTTATTCGCATGAACTGTGTGTACCTTTTTTTTTCTTTCAATTTTTGCTGTATTTACAAAAACGGCAGGTTGCTAAAGTAGCATAAAATTTAAGAATCTCCACCCCCCACCTCCAATTTTTTTTTCGCATTTTTGCTCTTTTTTCAAAATCTGCACGTTGTTAAAAGCCACAAATTTGAGAATTTCCACCTCCCTTTCCCCCTAAATTCCGGAGTCTTGAACTACTTTTCCTTACGTCATCTTTGTCACCTTTCATAATAACAAAGATGGCGGTCGGAAAATACCGTATTTTGGCCTGATCCGCCTAACGATAATTTACCAATTTTTGTGACAACTCAGTCACAACTGGCCTACTTACTCAACTTTATTCAAACAATATTAAAACATATACTCACCTGAGTTTACTCGTAATTTTTCATATTTGGATTTTATATTTGAAATTTCTTCAGTTTTAGTAAGCAGTATTTGTTCAATTTTCTCTTTCAATGCACTAGGAAGCTGGTCGATTTCAGGTGAATCACCAAAAACATTTGAAAGCTTAGCACCCGCCATTGTGAATTCAGTTGTGAAATCAATTGAGAGCGCTGTTGCATATGGCAGAACAAATCTCGAGCTATGATTTTTTTAAAATAATAATAATAGTAATAATATTAACAATAGTAATAATATGTCAACTTTTTTTCATGTTCTGTCAAAGAATTTAAATGGACTAAAAATAAAAGATGTAAATTTTAAAAAAGGCCTTTAACTTTAAAAAAAAACTTTTAAAAACTCCTCACATTAAATTTAAGACTAAATATAAACCATGGATGAGGATTTTCCTACGTAACCCAAGCCCAAATATAACTAAAATACTATCAACTGATACTATACGATTTTATACTAGAAAACTAATAGTATTAGGTTCTAATATTTATTGGACCTGTATTTATTTGTAAACTCACATTAATATTAATAAGAATTAATTGTAATAGCCTAGTAACTATTACTATTATTATAGTATAGTAAAATAAACAATGACAATGAAGAATAGAAATAATTATAATATTAAATTATGATTGAAATAACTCATTACTCAGTAAAATCAAGTTAAAGTATAATCTTTGGTGTTACTATTCTATTAAATATTATTAAAGTTACTAAACAAATTAATAACTGTAATCATTTCTTATCAGTTCAATATATAATTATATTTATGCATTACATCGTATTTAGGATAAACTGATTTTAAAAAAGACATTTCCGACAACCCCGTTTTTATTTGGAAAGGGGGATGACTCGGAGTATCGTTTTTATTTCCACCTTCAAGTCCTAAAACGGGGGAAGGCATAACTTTTTAGGGCCAAAACCAATTTTAATGAAATTTAGGTTGTAAAATTAAATACGCAAAGGGAATATTTAACCATTTTATGGCACCCGTTAAGATAAAGTTTATTTTAAATTTTTATTTCAAACCCTTTTCAATAGAATTAAAGTGTGCCGGTCCGGAGATCGAACTCGGGGCAAAAACGGTATCGAAATACTAGGAAAGTCTGCAGTAAACGTCACTGAATAAGAAGAGATCTCTATTTTTAAAAATATGACGTAGTACGCAAAAATAATGCTATCGCCGCATAACAATAATAAAAAAACGCCATGACAGTTTTTTTCGTGAATTTTCGACATGCGCAGAAGGATGCGCGAACGAGTATTTAAGTACCTACCTACTTGACAATGAGCTTCTTTTAAATCGCTGTATTGTCATTTAAGTTTTTATGTAGTGTAAGGCTACACTCTAATATGGTAACATGTGTGAAGCCATTTTAAACTTCATTAAATTGTCAGTAATCAAATATTTAAGTGGAACTTTCATTTAACTTGTTTGATGTGATGTCACAGTTCTTAAACACCACCCCCCATCTCGTCACAAACGTGTTACCCCCTCCCCCCTCAGGTGCGTGACGTCATTTATGGACGGTCCCTAAGGTATTAGTATGTTCTACATAACTGAAATATATAAAGAAGGCGGTATGTCTCTTCTGGAGAAGCTGCATGAAATCTTCCTAATGTTGTGGCAACAGGAGGCTATCCCCTAGGACCTAGGATTTCAAAGATGCCTCTATAGCCTATAGTACACTTGTACAAACGAAAAGGGAACCGCCAAGCCTGTAATATACATCGTGGAATTTCACTGCTAACAATTGAAGGAAAAATATTCGACAGAATCCTCCTAAATCGCCTAAATGCACATCTGGATCAGGGTCTATTACCAGAAAGCCAATGTGGTTTCCGGAAAGAACGTGGGACCATCGACATGGTCTTTACAGCAAGGCAGTTAAAGGAAAAGGGCCAAGAGCAGAATATGGAACTTGAGCTTGAACTTGAACATAGATGTCCTAGCTGGTAGCGAGGACGAGCTAAAAGAATTCCTTGCAAAGCTAGAGAAAACAGCAAAGGCGTACGGCATAGAAATCAATGCAGAAAAGACCAAGGTCATGGCAAATAGAAAATTCACAAATGAGATTCGGATAAACGGGCAAAAAGTCGAAGAGGTCTCCACATTCAAATATATATCTAGGGACCATAATATCCGACGAAGGCTCGAAGCCAGATATTCTTGCCAGAGTGGCCCAAACAATGGCAGCACTGAGTAAAATAAAGCACATCTGGCAAACCAAGCAGCTCTCCCTGAGATCAAAGATCCGGTTAATGCGCTCTCTGGCGATGTCGGTCTTCTTGTATGGTTGTGAGGCTTGGACGCTCACTGCAGACCTCCAAAGAAGAATCAATGCGCTAGAGATGAGATGTTTCAGAAAGATATTGAACATCTCCTACACAGCGCACATCACAAACGAAGCGGTCCGCAACACAATAAGTACTGTCATTGGCCCCTACGAGGACCTTCTCACCTCCATTAAGAAGAGGAAATTACGATGGTACGGACAAGTGACAAGAACTGGAGGTCTCGCAAAAACTATATTGCAAGGCATGGTCCAGGGAGGAAGGAAAAGAGGCAGATAAAAGAAGAGATGGGAGGACGATATCAAAGAGTGGACCGGTCTGACATTCAGCGACTCTCAAAGGGCAGCACAGGACCGGGACAAATGGCGTGAGATAGTGAGTAGTTCACGATAGTGCCCTAACGACCCAACGACGGGTTAAGGGATAGTTCAAGTTCAAGTTGAAGGAAAAGGGCCAAGAGCAGAATATGGACATATTCTCCATATATATATATATAGACCTGACTAAAGCCTTTGACACACTCTGCAGAATGGGGCTATGGGGGATTATGGCCAAGTATGGCTGCCCAAATAAGTTTATAGCTATTGTAAGGCATTTCCAATACGGCATGCAGGCTTGAGTCCAGGAAAATGGAGAGGCTTCTAAACCCTTCCCTGTCACAAACGGCGTTAAGCAAGTCTGTGTTCTGGCCCCAACACTGTTTAGCCTCATGTTCTCATCCATGCTTACAGAGGCCTTCAGGGATAGCAATGAAGGACTGGACATTAGGTATCGCACTGGTGGTCGCTTATTCAACATCAGGAGGCTTAAAGCAAAAAAAAACAAAGGTCAAGTCAGACACTATCCTGGACCTTCTATTTGCTGATGACTGTGCCCTTAACGCTGGCTCAGAAGCACACCTGCAACTTAGCGTTGATAAATTTTCCAGTGCGTGCTCATACTATGGACTCACCATCAGCATAAAGAAGACAGAAGTTATATACCAGCCGGCCCCAGGAAAATCTTACACTGAGCCTAATATAATAATCAAAGGCAACAAAATCAACGCATTGAGCCGCTTTACTTACCTTGGCAGCACACTGTCTCCCAATGTCAACAATGATGACGAGGTGAACGTGAGAATCTCCAAGGCCAGTGCAGCTTTTGGCTGATTGCATGACAGTGTCTGGAACAGAAGGGGAATCAGAACCCAAACAAAACTAAAAGTATACAGAGCTGTAGTGCTCCCCCACGTTACTATATGCTTGTGAAACTTTGACCGTATACCAATGCCATGCGAGGTTGCTGAACCACTTTCACACCAAAAGTATAAGAAAAATTCTCAATATAAAATGGCATGAAACATTTCCAGACATCGAAATATTAGCCGGGTCAGGACTACCCAGCATCCACACTATCCTCATGCAAAGCCAACTACGCTGGGCGGGGCATGTAGTTATGGCGGGCTTACTGAAGGTCATAGAGCACGCGGGGGTCCAAGTAAGTGCTCCAAGGATGTACTCAAAACGACTCTAAAAGCCTTTAACATTGGACATGACTCCTGGATGGCAGCAGCCAGTGACCAAGCCTCCTGGCGCTCTATGATACTGAATGGCGCAGCTGTCTGTGAGGCAAATAGACAACAGGCTGCCACGACCAAACGTAAAGACAGGAAGGACCGTGTACAAAACCCTCCTGAAGGGACCCCATCCATCTCATGTAAGACATGCGGACGCCAATTTCATGCAAGAATATGGCTAATAAGCCACCAGAGGACACACATGGCGGCCTAACACTGGACTAATATGATGAGAGTGGTCATTGTGACGGCCTAGTACTGGACTAATATGATGAGAGTGGTCATTGTGACGGCCTAGCACTGAACTAATATGATGAGAGTGGTCATTGTGACGGCCAAGCACTGGACTAATATGATGAGAGTGGTCATTGTGACGGCCTAGCACTGGACTAATATGATGAGAGTGGTCATTGTGACGGCCTAACACTGGACTAATATGATGAGAGTGGTCATTGTGACGGCCTAGCACTGGACTAATATGATGAGAGTGGTCATTGTGACGGCCTAGCACTGGACTAATATGATGAGAGTGGTCATTGTGACGGCCTAGCACTGAACTAATATGATGAGAGTGGTCATTGTGACGGCCTAGCACTGGACTAATATGATGAGAGTGGTCATTGTGACGGCCTAGCACTGGACTAATATGATGAGAGTGGTCATTGTGACGGCCAAGCACTGGACTAATATGATGAGAGTGGTCATTGTGACGGCCTAACACTGGACTAATATGATGAGAGTGGTCATCGTCCACTACGACGGACGAACAACAACTACAGTATGTTCTACATAACTGTTAATTTTAAAAATCCTTACATATGAATTTATTCATCACTCATGTCATTTACCTTATAAATGGCAATCTTATCAGCATTCTTGGCATCATTCTTATCTTATTTATTTCAGACGCTCCTTTTATACAGATCTCTTCTGTTACAGACGCTCCTTCTAAACAGAAGATTATTGGGTCCTACGTTTATGATAAACGTAGGACCCAATAATCTCGGTTGATACATTGTTTATGTCTAGTTTTGCATTTTTATTTGAGTTTTAAAATAGATAGTGTCGGTTTTCCTCGTTTGATTAAGTAACCAATTCCACGACCAAAATCCGGACGGAAAGAAAAAGAATTTGTGTGTTTGCTGTTGCATACGGAATAAGAAAAGTATTTTTGCCACGCTTTTATTAACTTGCTTTCGTTTCTTTCTGTCTTCCCGCAATTTTTCAAATTTGCCAACGTAAAATTAAACCACTTCTGATGGTCCTCGAGAACTCAAAATTTTACAACAAATAGATCTTGGATAACAAGGCATTGTATCAAAATTTCAGATCGATTAAATGTACCTTAATCAAATTAATGCATTTTTAGTTTATCTCTATATAAGCATCTGTATCCGTCTGCTATTGTTCACATTCACGGCCCGAGTTCATCCCGTGACCTCATCGCCGTGGTATTAAAACGTTGGGCGGGCAATGATGAGGTGTTTGGTAAAATAAATAGAGGTAAAAAAAGATTTTTTTAAACCACGTTTTTATAAGTGGACTAAAAAGAAGAACATAAATAGAGGTAAAAAAAGGACTTTTAAAAACCACGTTTTTATAAGTGGACTAAAAATAAGAAAATAATTAAAAACTTATAAGTTCAAATACTTAGATTTAATATGACTAAAAACGTGGGGCGGGCGCTTATGGGGTTTTACATATGCAGTTCACCCATTCTCTCACTTATAGATTTCTCTTTTGCCTTCTAAATTATACATCTTTAATTTTTACACCAAACACCCGCCCCGCGTTTTTAGTCGTATTAAATCAACGTACTTGAACTTATACGTTTTAAATTATTTTCTTATTTTTAGTCCACTTTGACAAAACTATTTTCAACAGCAACCACACAAGATGGCAAAAGCTTGCTAGCTCCTTACAATATTACGTTTAAATTATTGATTGCCAAATCGGGTAAACCTCATACTATTGGTAAAAAAAACAAATTACACCGGATATAAGTACATTAATACGGACTGTAATACATAAGCATCTGATATTATCCACACAAAAAAACTCTTTAAACAATAATACAGTGCAAATAAGAATTGATGAAAAGGCTCAAGGTGTTGAAGATTTATTGTGTTGCTATTTAAAAACATCTCTGATTCTATTCAACTTGATGAATCAACTTTGCCAGAAAATGAAGATTTACTTTTGTCATAAGTACGGTTCACAAAGGAAGCCCACATTTTGCCAAAGTTATTATCCTATATAATAGAAGGCTATGTTCTGTGCGGTCATCGATAGCGATTGGTCCCTCAAACACATATGACTCTTATAGCCAATCATATTGAACACGTTTACGCCATTTACGCGGACGTTCAAAACTAGTTATTTTTGGTGTTTGGTATTTCTTCCAAGACTTTATTTTGAGTTATGCGCGTTGGGATTTATAGTCAAAAGCTCTGTTTTTACGAGTTATTTATTTTAACTATAATGAATAGTATTTTTGACAGGATGCACATGTATGCCGGTCGAGACGGCTGTTGGAGGGGAGTTAGAACATGCCACCGAACGGTGGCAGAACGTCCTTGGACGGGCTTTGTTGCTCGATTGATATTTGCAAACTGATTCCAAAAAGTAAATACAAATGATGAATTTAAATTTAAAAACGGCTTCCAACAATTCTGACTGGAAAAGGAATGGGCTGTAAGGGGCCGTCCATAAATGACGTCACGATGTTTTGGCCGATTTTTCACCCCCCCCCCTCGTCACGCGTCGTTACAAAAAGTTTGTCGTCCCCCCTCCAAAAATACGTCACAAAGCTTTGCCATTAATATAAAAAAACCCCCACCTTATTTTATATTTGAAAATAAGTATGTTTCAAATCACTTTTTTGTCATTTAAGTATTTATTTAGTGTAGGTCTACATTGTAATATCGTCACACACGTGAAGCTATGCAATAGGTCATTTTAATAAATTGTAAGCCAGTCGCCAGTGCTTCTCAAACTTTTTCGTAATAGACGACCGGCAAGGATTTTTTCATCTCACCAGGTACCGGTGCATTCTTTTCCCGTTTTGACGTGATTTACCCTGTACTGACGTGATAGCAAAATGAGCCCCTACATGGCTTAAAGCCCTATAAGATTAAGTATGAATTCGGCTTGTTTTATATAATAATTTAAAAAAAAATTGTTTAGTTGCCAAGGCATAGCAAGACAGCTAACGAACAATGCAGCGGTAATGTCAAAAACCCTTTGATGTGATTAACCTTCAAGCTGATATTACAAGGATCATTTCATTGTTGATAGACCTAGAATAAATAGATACAGGACGATTCCTCAAATTGATTTCGATCTTATAATGACAGTTTTCCTGCTAAGTATATGCACGTCAAAGGCATTTGATATAAAATTACAACCTTGATATCAAATCTCATGTATCCTAAAAATTATTTGGTATGCGCTGGAAGAGGAATATGGCGAGTACTGTACGAACCCCACATTTGTACGGGAAAGTAGGGTGACATCTTGTGCTTCGCAAAATACAGTTATTCCTGCAAGTTGAAGACTGAATAAAACAAACCCGTAAAAACAAAGTTTTTGACTATAAATCCCTTATATATGAGACATAACTAACAGTATTGATTATTTTCAAACATTTACAGACTGAATCTGTCTTAACTCAACTTTGCATCATAACACTAGTGGGAAGGGGGGGGAGGGGTAGAAGGGGGGGGGAGAGGGGAAAAGTCTGGTCACCGATTCACTTGACCGAGCTCAGAGTGACACGTAAAATGTAAACAAAAGCGCCCGTCGCTTCGTTGGGTCGCCTCAATGCGTCAGCTCAAAATTTCACGTGGCAAAAAAACAATAACAAATCGTGAATTAAAATTACATACCTCATATAAGGATAAACTAAAAATGCATTAATTTAATTACAGTACGTTCGATCGATCTGAAATTTTGATACGATGCATTGTTAGTTAAGACGGGTCCGTGTGCCAAATTTCAGTTCGATCGGATCATGGGAAGTGGGTCATTTTTGACTTCTGTTTTTCCGCCCGCCGAGCCCAAGATAGAGAGAGAGAGAGACGGCCGCGAAGTTAATATAAGGGATTTAAAAATAATATGACAGTAATAAAATATCCAATATCATAACTTTTTAACTCCGAAGCTCACGATTGTTATGAAATCCCTTATATTAACTTCTCCGCCGTCTCTGTCTCTCTGTCGTTCTGTCGTCATCTCTCTCTGTCTTGGGCGGCGGAAAAACAAAAGTAAAAAATGACCCACTTCCCGTGATCCGATCGAGCTGAAACTTATTCAATTTCGTACTTTCACATCGTATATATATATATATATACTATTCTGTTATATATATAAAAAAGCTAGTTATGGCTATTTTTAAATCCCTTATATTAACTTCACCGGCGTCTCTCTCTCTCTCTCTCTCTCTGTCTGTCTGTCTTGGGCTCGGCGGGCGGAAAAACAGAAGTCAAAAATGACCCACTTCCCATGATCCGATCAAACTGAAATTTGGCACACGGACCCGTCTGACCTAACAATGCATCGTATCAAAATTTCAGATCGATCGAACGTACTGTAATTAAATTAATGCATTTTTAGTTTATCCTTATATGAGGTATGTAATTTAAATTCACGGTTTGTTTTTGTTTTTTTGCCACGTGAAATTTTGAGCTGACGCGATGAGGCGACCCAACGAAGCGACGGGCGCTTTTGTTTACATTTTACGTGTCACTCTGAGCTCGGTCAAGCGAATCGGTGACCAGACTTTTCCCCTCTCCCCCCCCACCCACCCCTCCCCCCCACTAGGGTTATGATGCAAAGTTGAGTTAAGACAGATTCAGTCTGTAAATGTCTGAAAATAATCAATACTGTTAGTTATGTCTCATATATAAGGGATTTATAGTCAAAAACTTTGTTTTTACAGGTTTGTTTTATTTAAATCCCTTATATTAACTTCGCGGCCGTCTCTCTCTGTCTTGGGCTCGGCGGGCGGAAAAACAGAAGTCAAAAATGACCCACTTCCCATGATCCGATCGAACTGAAATTTGGCACACGGACCCGTCTGACCTAACAATGCATCGTATCAAAATTTCAGATCGATCGAACGTACCGTAATTAAATTAATGCATTTTTAGTTTATCCTTATATGAGGTATGTAATTCAAAATTCACTGTTTGTTATTGTTTTTTTTCTTCCAGTTCCACGTGAGTTCGAGTTGACGCCGACCGTCGTGTTGACGCCGACCGTCGTGCCGACACCCCCTCACATCCCACCCCCATTTATTAAAGACAAGGGACATCACTCGGTGTCAGTCTGTAAATGTTTGAAAATAATCAATACTGTTAGTTATGTCTCATATATAAGGGATTTATAGTCAAAAACTTTGTTTTTAAATCCCTTATATTAACTTCGCGACCGTCTCTGTCTTGGGCTCGGCGGGCGGGCGGGCGGAAAAACAGAAGTCAAAAATGACCCACTTCCCATGATCCGATCGAACTGAAATTTGGCACACGGACCCGTCTGACCTAACAATGCATCGTATCAAAATTTCAGATCGATCGAACGTACCGTAATTAAATTAATGCATTTTTAGTTTATCCTTATATGAGGTATGTAATTTCAATTCACTGTTTGTTTATTGTTTTTTTGCCACGTGAAATTTTGAGCTGACGCATTGAGGCGACCCAACGAAGCGACGGGCGCTTTTGTTTACATTTTACGTGTCACTCTGAGCTCGGTCAAGCGAATCGGTGACCAGACTTTTCCCCTCTCCCCTACCCACCCCTCCCCCCACCCATCCTCCCCCCCCCACTAGGGTTATGATGCAAAGTTGAGTTAAGACAGATTCAGTCTGTAAATGTTTGAAAATAATCAATACTGTTAGTTATGTCTCATATATAAGGGATTTATAGTCAAAAACTTTGTTTTTACGGGTTTGTTTTATTACGGGTTTGTTTTATTAAATCCCTTATATTAACTTCGCGGCCGTCTCTCTCATCATCTCTGTCTTGGGCTGGGCGGGCGGAAAAAGAAAAGTCGAAAATGACCCACTTCCCGTGATTTGATCGAGCTGAAATTTGGCACACTGACCCGTCTGACCTAACAATGCATTGTATCAAAATTTCAGATCGATCGAACGTACCGTAATAAATTAATGCATTTTTAGTTTATCTATATAAACTATATGTAGAGGTCACTATCGTTTACATTTTACGGGTCACTTGACTTCAGGCCAGCCACCGGTGTGAACACGTCTCGTGCTTAAACCAGGTAAAGCGGCGTGCTTTTGTTTACATTTGGCGTTTCACGGTGAACTTTCCCCAGTGATCGGTGACAAGACCTTTCCCCTCTCCCACCCCCACCCCACCCTTTTTGGGTTAAAAGCAAAGGGGAGTAAAGACAGATTCCGTCTGTAGATATTTGTAAATACTTTAAGTTCTGTCTCATATATAAGGGATTTATAGTCAAAAACTTTGTTTTTACGGGTTTGTTTTATTTTTAAAAAAAAACTAGAAACATAGACAAGGTCGAAAAAAACAACTAGATCTAAGTTGAAAAACCTAGCGCTGGCAGCACTGAGTCGGAGAAAATGGTGGCATGAATTTTTTACTGTCAAAGTGTATTGGTAAATGCTTGAAGTTGAAGTTACAGTTACATGCTTAAGAATAAGACAATTAAGTATGCTGGTCTAATATCGGCTCATTATTTTAGCAGGAGTGTACCTAGGCCAAATAACGCTATTAAATAACATGCGTCGAAAAGCCAAAACTATGAATAAATTATTAGATTTAGATACAACTTTTACATGTACTTTAGACACTTTAGTGTAACTTAAGTCAACATAATATTGTAAATAACAGTAGCAGTGAGTAACAGTAAGCACATTGCCTTTATGAATACTATATTACTATATAGTAGGGCCAGGCTGTTAACGATTAATTAATCGTTAATTTCGATTAAAGCAAAACATTTAAATTATGACGTCATAAGTAACACTTATTGATATTGATTTATTGAATGTTCTTGTTGAAAATCTAAATAACACTGGAATGTCTCCTTTATAAATTAACTTTATATGTCATCTTTTAACCAAATACGCAAAAAGACAAGTGTGTTGACATTATTTGTGATGACAGAAGCGATGAACGGGTCTAATTGACAATATAACCAGCCGAGCTTAACAATCGTTCACATAGCTTTAGATTGTCTCAGCTGAAGTTTCTGATACTATAGACTATAGCCATAGCGGATGCATGGTAGGCAAACGATTTCTCTCAATGGACACAATAACCTTTATCAACATTTTGAACATTCACGTCAGTCAATAGTTTGAAACCAAAATGTTTGTGTAATCGTCCGGAAATTTGTTTGCATACATCGATCGGCCTAAATATTTTACATTTTGACTTCCAGTACATTTATAAGTGGTGGGTCGATTAATTGTTAAAATAATTTAAAGATTAATAGAAAAATTAATAAATAATTTCTGCAGCCCTACTATATAGTATTAAATTAAATTACTATTGACACTATTGTAATTGTTACAACTAGTCGTAACAATAAAATTATTTTGTGTTGTTACGACTATACAAAAAATACATATTTACAGGCAGGAATGTGTGTATTAATTCTAAAATCTAAATTTATTAAAATATATTTAATCAATGCCTCCGCTTTTCAGAATTAGCAGAAAAATTGGCTACTGAGGCAACTGCTACGACTAGTCGTAGCAATAAAATTATTTCGTATTGCTACGACTAGTCGTAACATTACCCAGTAAATTATTGCTCTGACTAGTTGTAACACAAGATAAGAATACTAGTGTTAAGACTACTTCACTTATTTACTAAAATCATATTGGATGGGGTCTAAGTTTTTGTGACGACGTGTGACGTCATATATGGACGGCCCATTTACTTTATACGCATATATATATAATACACCTAAATATAAAATATTAATAGATCTGGCTTTATATTTATTTACAGGCATGTGTATGTATTAATTCTAAAATCTAAATTTTTAAAAATATATTTAATCAACGTCTCCGCTTTTCAGAATAAGTAGTACAAAAATTACAATTACCAGCACCCTCATTGTGGTTTAAAAAAAATCATAATTACATTTTTTTAAAATTCGCCGGCATCTGGGTTCGAACCACATATCAGCATTAACAACAATCAGTCATCCATTCGCCTATCACTTCATCTAGAGATGCTCAAGTTAAATGACGATTTTTTACAATTATAACTATTTGTTGTTAAATGAACACCAACCAAGTTTTTTTACCTTTAACCCTTTACAGTCCAATGCGTTTCGGCCTTTTCTACTCCCTGCGACCAAGCAAGGGGAGATAACACTTTCTTAAATCAATGTTCTTTTCCTAATTAATTCATAAAAAATAAACTATTTGTAGGAAAATGATGGTAAAAATAACTAAGTACAAACAAATGGACACACTTTATATCCATTGGTCTTTAAGGTGTATAATACAAATAATGTTCACATAAAAAATTCCAGAAATTAAAATTCATTAATCGGCTTACCAAGTAATCATGAAATTTGATTATGAGTACTAATGTTTAGTATTAGTATTAGCATAATTAAAATACAACTTTAGTCGTAACTGTAAGCACATAGCTTATTTTTACGACTAGTTGTAGCAGTAGACATTTTGAATTAGAGTGGGGCCCGGTTAAGTAGACGGCCCCGGGGTATGAAAAATGGCGCCGAGATAACCGATCACCGAGTTAAACGAAAACCAATATGGTGGCAAAATATTAACATGCGCTTGAAATTTCTTTATAATTATATACATGATGTGCGTTAATTAGTGATGGGACGATTAATCGGAATGGTATCGGAATATCGGGACCCTATTTCTTCACTCTTTCCTAAGGTTGTTAAGACCGTTCGTTTTTAAGGACTGTTTAAGTTTAAATATAACCCTTTATTGCGTTAGCGCAGTTTTTTTTCCCTAGTACATAACTACATGTATAAGGAATTCATCTAGTCCTGCCCGAAACACCTCGTGCGCGCCCGCGTGCGCCGCGCAGGGTCCGCTGGTGACTTTCCTTACAAGCTGTTGTTTTTGTTGTTCGTTCGTCGTGGTCAACGATGACCACTCTCATCATATTTGCTGGGCCGCCACATGTGTCCTCTGGTGGCTTATTAACCCTATTCTGGCACGAAAAAGGCATCCACACGTCGGACAAGAGATGGATGCGGTCCCTTCAGGAGGGTTTTGGATACAGTACTTTCTGACTTGACGCTTTAACTTGGCAGCCTTTTGTCTGTTTGCCTCACAGACAGCTGCACCATTCTGTATCATAGAGTGCCAGTGGGCTCGGTTTCTGGCTGCTGCTTCCCAGAAGTCATATCCGATGTCGAAGGCCTTCAGAGCTGTTTTAAGTGCATCCTTGTAGCGCTTACGTGGACCTCCGCGTGCTCTATGCCCTTCTGTAAGCTCACCATAGAAGAGCCTTTTGGGGAGGCGATGGTCGGACATGCACACTACATGCCCCGCCCAGCGTAGTTGACTTTGCATGAGGATAGTGTGGATGCTAGGGAGTCCTGACCTGGCTAATATTTCAGTGTCTGGAACTTTTTCCTGCCATTTTATATTGAGAATTTTTCTAAGGCTTTTGGTGTGGAAGTGGTTCAGCAACCTCGCATGGCGTTGGTATACGATCCAAGTTTCACATGCATATAATAGGGTGGGAAGCACAACAGCTCTGTATACTTTTAGTTTTGTTTGGGTGCTGATTCCCCTTCTGTTCCAGACACTGTCATGCAATCTACTGAATGCTGCGCTGGCCTTTGAGATTCTCATGTTCACCTCATCATCAATATTGGCCTTCTGAGACAGTGTGCTGCCAAGGTAGGTAAGGCGGCTCACTGTGTTGATTTTGTTGGCATTGATGAATATGTTAGGCTCAGTATAAGATTTGCCTGGGGCCGGCTGGTATAACACTTCTGTCTTCTTTGTGCTGATGGTGAGCCCAAAGTTAGAGCACCCACTGGAAAATTTATCAACACTTAGTTGCAGTTGTGTTTCAGAGCCCTTACAAGCTACACAAATACATAACCCACCCGTCTTCTCAGCTTACAATGGACTTAGAATTTCTTCGGTAACTTGATGCTAATCGGACTAACCAACAACAATGGTGTGGGAGATTGAGAGTGGGGGTGGGTAAACTGTCTGTAGTCTGTTATATTATTTATTTTAAAATCTGGGGAGCCTTGTTTACAGTAAGATCCCTATGATTTTTCGTCCCATCACTATCGTTAATAAATGAGAATGTACATTTACATGCACATGATTTTGGAGGTTTTTTTTTACACAAAGGCGTTGCCGTTATTTGTTTATCATGACCTATATATGACTCATAACAAAGCGATCTCTTCTCTATAAAAGTGTACAAAAATAAATTAGGAACTCCTTTTGAACTTTTGAACCTTCAACTTTGATACATTTTAATTAATTCTAACCAATAGTTAAATGGAAGTGCACACGGCCACTTCTTATGAATGAAACAATGAGAACAAAGCAGTAGTAATAGAATCAAAATGAGGTTGAAGGATGAATGGTTGCCAATGACAACAAGTCTGCACACGGTACATTTTGTTATTCCATACGAAACGAAATGTTTTAGACATGCGATTCTGCGTGCATCTTTGCTATTGGAGCAATTATGTAATAGTCGGCATCACTTACGCGTCCGATTGCCGAGTATCTCCGAGTATACGAAAATCGGCCGATGCCGAGTAGCCGAACCGATCAGTTCAGCCCTATCGATAAGAACATTTTCAAAATCTGGCGATTTAAGTTAGTAACACAGCGCTGTGAGCAAGCGGGCTGTGACGGCACCTGCGAGGCAGAAATTTTATGCCTTCACTTGGTTATAAAAAATCACATCTAACATTTTCAAAAGCTGACGATTGGTCATGGGGATCGAGATAACCAACACTAAGTGGCAAATTTGGCACTCTTTTGTGCTCGAAATATTAAGGCTTGGGGACTTTAAAAAAAAATCGAATTAACCGCTGAAAAAATGCAAAGACAAAGAGAGAATTTGGCGGTTCCAAAAAAATGTCGACTTAATAGAGCTGGTGAGTTAACTGGGCTCGAGTTAAGTGTGCCCCACTGTATTAATATTAATATTATTATGACTGGACTTAAATTTAATGACTTTCTTTCTTTAATTAAACTTAGACTTAAGTTTAAAAATGGTCATCATGTAATGGTGTTTATTCTGTTTAACGTCTGGAACTATGATTTATATTAATCAATTAATTTTTTAGTTTACTATTTTTCTTCTTGATGAAAAGTGGAGAGTTCTAAATCTAATCAGTTCTAAATCATTTAAGAATTTGGGAACAAGTACATTGTTAAAATAATTTTAATTACTAAGGAAAAAGCGATGTTCTATCCCCGCCTTCCGAAACACTTATGACCCGTTTGCATTTCTATGTAATGTGATGCCTGCTGACCGGTGTTTGCCCTAAAGGCGTAAGGCCTACTTAGATTTAGATGTATAAAATACTGAAAGTAAAAAATAAAGAAAAAAAATCAGGATTTTCACACATTTAGTAGTTAGAAGTCAAAATAACTTTGTTCAATCCACACATAAGGCGCTACATGCTAAAATTAAAATGTTGAAAACGTGGATGATAGCTCAAACAAATTAAGAAAACTTAAAAGACAACCAGAGACAGCTGTATTTAAAAGACAACCAGAGACAGCTGTATTTAAAAGACAACCAGAGACAGCTGTATTTAAAAGACAACCAGAGACAGCTGTATTTAAAAGACAACCAGAGACAGCTGTATTTAAAAGACAACCAGAGACAGCTGTATTTAAAAGACAACCAGAGACAGCTGTATTTAAAAGACAACCAGAGACAGCTGTATTTAAAAGACAACCAGAGACAGCTGTATTTAAAAGACAACCAGAGACAGCTGTATTTCCTTCATATCTTTTATTTATTCATGCCCATAAATTCATGTACAGTAATGCCTATTACAAAGTGATGTGTACAAATTGTTGTTGAGCCTTCTCATCCATGAGGGGCATCTGCCCATCATCATCGCGCCAGCAATCCCTCCAAAGGCATAGGTCACCTACGAAAGTCCTCCAGGCATCCCTATCCTGGACTAGCCTCTCCAGAATTTTCCAGTCATGGCCAATTTTCTTAATCTCTGCCTCCAATTGTTCGAGGCCAAGTGTTTCTTGGACGACCTCTTTTTTGCTTTCCCCGGGGGGTTCCATTTCAGGGCTTGCCTTGTATTGGAGGCAGGTTTTCTTAGCGTAAGGCCGATCCAATGTTCATTCTAAGGTTCGTTGGTCTGTGTGCAAAGTAAAAAAACTAGTGTGCAAAGTTTCACAGCATCCATTTTTTGCACTATATTTTGCCAAATTTGCTGCACTGTAATTCTAAACTGCTGCACAGCGTCGGTCAGATGTCTGGCAGCTTAAAGGGAACATTGGGCCAATCCATTTCCACCGCTTCCGGAGAATCTCTTGCTCTATTGGCTTCTGCCTTGACCGCTGCCACAGTTTCAGGTTTCTGATTTTGTCCGGCCAATGAATCCTGAGAATCCTTCTTAGGGAATTGTTGATAAAGGACTGAATTCTGGTCAGGTTTACAGCTGTTGTTCTCCACGTCTTGGCTCCATATAGCAGCACTGGCTTCACCATGGTGTGGAAGATCCTACTTTAGTTCCAGGAGACACAAACATTCTTGAGTTGTTGGAAGGCAGCCATTGCCTCCCCAATCCTTATTCTGACATCAACATCAGTTCTACCTTGCTTGTCTACCGCGCTGCCAAGGTAGACAAAACTCTCCACCTCCTTGAGTGCTTCTCCTTCAAGCATGATGGGTGCCGTACAGGTGGCATTAACCTTGAGGACTTTAGTCTTCCCTTTGTATATATTAAAATCCATGCTAGCAGAAGTGGTTTCAACAATGTTTGTTTTCTCCTGCATCTGTTGTTGGGTATGTGAGAGAAGGGCAAGATCATCATCAAAGTCAAGGTCATCAAGTTCATCCCACAAGGTCCATTGGATGCCATGACCAGGTCTGCTGTGTAGATGTTTTCATCACCCAGTCCACAAGGTCCATTGGATGCCATGACCAGGTCTGCTGTGTCCAGTCATGACCAGGTCTGCTGTGTCCAGCCATGACCAGGTCTGCTGTGTAGATGTTTTCATCACCCAGTCCACAAGGTCCATTGGATGCCATGACCAGGTCTGCTGTGTCCAGTCATGACCAGGTCTGCTGTGTCCAGCCATGACCAGGTCTGCTGTGTCCAGTCATGACCAGGTCTGCTGTGTCCAGCCATGACCAGGTCTGCTGTGTCCAGCCATGACCAGGTCTGCTGTGTCCAGCCATGACCAGGTCTGCTGTGTCCAGCCATGACCAGGTCTGCTGTGTCCAGCCATGACCAGGTCTGCTGTGTCCAGCCATGACCAGGTCTGCTGTGTCCATCCATGACCAGGTCTGCTGTGTCCAGCCATGACCAGGTCTGCTGTGTCCAGCCATGACCAGGTCTGCTGTGTCCATCCATGACCAGGTCTGCTGTGTCCAGCCATGACCAGGTCTGCTGTGTCCAGCCATGACCAGGTCTGCTGTGTCCAGCCATGACCAGGTCTGCTGTGTCCAGCCATGACCAGGTCTGCTGTGTCCAGTCATGACCAACCAGAATAGTAGATGTGTACCATTGCCAAATGTTAATATTCACATCATCTTTTTTATTTAAATATATATGTATTACATTTTTTTTTATAGTTCTACATTTTATTGTCTTAGGAAATATATTTATACTTTGAGGGCCTCAACTTAAGAAAAAGACAGTAAAGTAAAAAGTAATTTTCCATGTTGTTCTCCATGTCATAGCTCCATAAAGCAGTACAGGCTTCACTATAGCGTTGAAGATCCTTATCTTTAAATTTGTGCTGGATAAATTTGGTGTGATATTAATTTTAATGTGTTAAGACCACTGAAATAATACATGTACCAGTGAAATAATACATGTACCACTGAAATAATACATGTACCAGTGAAATAATACATGTACCAGTGAAATAATACAGTACCAGTGAAATAATACATGTACCACTGAAATAATACATGTACCAGTGAAATAATACATGTACCAGTGAAATAATACATGTACCAGTGAAATAATACATGTACCACTGAAATAATACATGTACCACTGAAATAATACATGTACCAGTGAAATAATACATGTACCAGTGAAATAATACATGTACCAGTGAAATAATACATGTACCAGTGAAATAATACATGTACCAGTGAAATAATACATGTACCAGTGAAATAATACATGTACCAGTGAAATAATACATGTACCAGTGAAATAATACATGTACCAGTGAAATAATACATGTACCAGTGAACCATCAAACGAGCAGCCTTGAAACTGGCCAACAAGCCTGGTAACACTTTCACTTTTTACATCAAATGCACTGTGATATTGTTGGATGCTTGTGTTGATGTTAGACACAATCACTGTGATATTGTTGCATGCTTGTGTTGATGTTAGACACAATCACTGTGATATTGTTGCATGCTTGTGTTGATGTTAGACACAATCACTGTGATATTGTTGCATGCTTGTGTTGATGTTAGACACAATCACTGTGATATTGTTGATGTTAGACACAATCACTGTGATATTGTTGATGTTAGACACAATCACTGTGATATTGTTGATGTTAGACACAATCACTGTGATATTGTTGATGTTAGACACAATCACTGTGATATTGTTGCATGCTTGTGTTGATGTTAGACACAATCACTGTGATATTGTTGCATGCTTGTGTTGATGTTAGACACAATCACTGTGATATTGTTGATGTTAGACACAATCACTGTGATATTGTTGATGTTAGACACAATCACTGTGATATTGTTGCATGCTTGTGTTGATGTTAGACACAATCACTGTGATATTGTTGATGTTAGACACAATCACTGTGATATTGTTGATGTTAGACACAATCACTGTGATATTGTTGCATGCTTGTGTTGATGTTAGACACAATCACTGTGATATTGTTGATGTTAGACACAATCACTGTGATATTGTTGCATGCTTGTGTTGATGTTAGACACAATCACTGTGATATTGTTGCATGCTTGTGTTGATGTTAGACACAATCACTGTGATATTGTTGATGTTAGACACAATCACTGTGATATTGTTGATGTTAGACACAATCACTGTGATATTGTTGCATGCTTGTGTTGATGTTAGACACAATCACTGTGATATTGTTGATGTTAGACACAATCACTGTGATATTGTTGATGTTAGACACAATCACTGTGATATTGTTGCATGCTTGTGTTGATGTTAGACACAATCACTGTGATATTGTTGCATGCTTGTGTTGATGTTAGACACAATCACTGTGATATTGTTGATGTTAGACACAATCACTGTGATATTGTTGATGTTAGACACAATCACTGTGATATTGTTGCATGCTTGTGTTGATGTTAGACACAATCACTGTGATATTGTTGCATGCTTGTTTTGATGTTAGACACAATCACTGTGATATTGTTGATGTTAGACACAATCACTGTGATATTGTTGCATGCTTGTGTTGATGTTAGACACAATCACTGTGATATTGTTGCATGCTTGTGTTGATGTTAGACACAATCACTGTGATATTGTTGATGTTAGACACAATCACTGTGATATTGTTGATGTTAGACACAATCACTGTGATATTGTTGCATGCTTGTGTTGATGTTAGACACAATCACTGTGATATTGTTGCATGCTTGTTTTGATGTTAGACACAATCACTGTGATATTGTTGATGTTAGACACAATCACTGTGATATTGTTGATGTTAGACACAATCACTGTGATATTGTTGATGTTAGACACAATCACTGTGATATTGTTGATGTTAGACACAATCACTGTGATATTGTTGGATGCTTGTGTTGATGTTAGACACAATCACTGTGATATTGTTGCATGCTTGTGTTGATGTTAGACACAATCACTGTGATATTGTTGGATGCTTGTGTTGATGTTAGACACAATCACTGTGATATTGTTGCATGCTTGTGTTGATGTTAGACACAATCACTGTGATATTGTTGATGTTAGACACAATCACTGTGATATTGTTGGATGCTTGTGTTGATGTTAGACACAATCACTGTGATATTGTTGCATGCTTGTGTTGATGTTAGATACAATCACTGTGATATTGTTGCATGCTTGTGTTGATGTTAGACACAATCACTGTGATATTGTTGATGTTAGACACAATCACTGTGATATTGTTGCATGCTTGTGTTGATGTTAGACACAATCACTGTGATATTGTTGCATGCTTGTGTTGATGTTAGACACAATCACTGTGATATTGTTGATGTTAGACACAATCACTGTGATATTGTTGCATGCTTGTGTTGATGTTAGATACAATCACTGTGATATTGTTGATGTTAGACACAATCACTGTGATATTGTTGCATGCTTGTGTTGATGTTAGACACAATCACTGTGATATTGTTGCATGCTTGAGTTGATGTTAGACACAATCACTGTGATATTGTTGATGTTAGACACAATCACTGTGATATTGTTGATGTTAGACACAATCACTGTGATATTGTTGATGTTAGACACAATCACTGTGATATTGTTGATGTTAGACACAATCACTGTGATATTGTTGATGTTAGACACAATCACTGTGATATTGTTGATGTTAGACACAATCACTGTGATATTGTTGATGTTAGACACAATCACTGTGATATTGTTGATGTTAGACACAATCACTGTGATATTGTTGATGTTAGACACAATCACTGTGATATTGTTGCATGCTTGTGTTGATGTTAGACACAATCACTGTGATATTGTTGCATGCTTGTGTTGATGTTAGACACAATCACTGTGATATTGTTGATGTTAGACACAATCACTGTGATATTGTTGATGTTAGACACAATCACTGTGATATTGTTGCATGCTTGTGTTGATGTTAGACACAATCACTGTGATATTGTTGATGTTAGACACAATCACTGTGATATTGTTGCATGCTTGTGTTGATGTTAGACACAATCACTGTGATATTGTTGATGTTAGACACAATCACTGTGATATTGTTGCATGCTTGTGTTGATGTTAGATACAATCACTGTGATATTGTTGCATGCTTGAGTTGATGTTAGACACAATCACTGTGATATTGTTGATGTTAGACACAATCACTGTGATATTGTTGCATGCTTGTGTTGATGTTAGACACAATCACTGTGATATTGTTGATGTTAGACACAATCACTGTGATATTGTTGATGTTAGACACAATCACTGTGATATTGTTGCATGCTTGTGTTGATGTTAGACACAATCACTGTGATATTGTTGCATGCTTGTGTTGATGTTAGACACAATCACTGTGATATTGTTGATGTTAGACACAATCACTGTGATATTGTTGATGTTAGACACAATCACTGTGATATTGTTGATGTTAGACACAATCACTGTGATATTGTTGCATGCTTGTGTTGATGTTAGATACAATCACTGTGATATTGTTGCATGCTTGAGTTGATGTTAGACACAATCACTGTGATATTGTTGATGTTAGACACAATCACTGTGATATTGTTGCATGCTTGTGTTGATGTTAGACACAATCACTGTGATATTGTTGATGTTAGACACAATCACTGTGATATTGTTGATGTTAGACACAATCACTGTGATATTGTTGATGTTAGACACAATCACTGTGATATTGTTGATGTTAGACACAATCACTGTGATATTGTTGATGTTAGACACAATCACTGTGATATTGTTGCATGCTTGTGTTGATGTTAGACACAATCACTGTGATATTGTTGATGTTAGACACAATCACTGTGATATTGTTGCATGCTTGTGTTGATGTTAGACACAATCACTGTGATATTGTTGCATGCTTGTGTTGATGTTAGACACAATCACTGTGATATTGTTGATGTTAGACACAATCACTGTGATATTGTTGGATGCTTGTGTTGATGTTAGACACAATCACTGTGATATTGTTGATGTTAGACACAATCACTGTGATATTGTTGCATGCTTGTGTTGATGTTAGACACAATCACTGTGATATTGTTGATGTTAGACACAATCACTGTGATATTGTTGCATGCTTGTGTTGATGTTAGACACAATCACTGTGATATTGTTGATGTTAGACACAATCACTGTGATATTGTTGGATGCTTGTGTTGATGTTAGATACAATCACTGTGATATTGTTGATGTTAGACACAATCACTGTGATATTGTTGGATGCTTGTGTTGATGTTAGACACAATCACTGTGATATTGTTGATGTTAGACACAATCACTGTGATATTGTTGCATGCTTGTGTTGATGTTAGACACAATCACTGTGATATTGTTGATGTTAGACACAATCACTGTGATATTGTTGGATGCTTGTGTTGATGTTAGATACAATCACTGTGATATTGTTGATGTTAGACACAATCACTGTGATATTGTTGATGTTAGATACAATCACTGTGATATTGTTGATGTTAGACACAATCACTGTGATATTGTTGATGTTAGATACAATCACTGTGATATTGTTGATGTTAGACACAATCACTGTGATATTGTTGGATGCTTGTGTTGATGTTAGACACAATCACTGTGATATTGTTGATGTTAGACACAATCACTGTGATATTGTTGCATGCTTGTGTTGATGTTAGACACAATCACTGTGATATTGTTGATGTTAGACACAATCACTGTGATATTGTTGGATGCTTGTGTTGATGTTAGACACAATCACTGTGATATTGTTGATGTTAGACACAATCACTGTGATATTGTTGATGTTAGACACAATCACTGTGATATTGTTGATGTTAGACACAATCACTGTGATATTGTTGGATGCTTGTGTTGATGTTAGACACAATCACTGTGATATTGTTGATGTTAGACACAATCACTGTGATATTGTTGATGTTAGACACAATCACTGTGATATTGTTGATGTTAGACACAATCACTGTGATATTGTTGGATGCTTGTGTTGATGTTAGACACAATCACTGTGATATTGTTGATGTTAGACACAATCACTGTGATATTGTTGATGTTAGACACAATCACTGTGATATTGTTGATGTTAGACACAATCACTGTGATATTGTTGATGTTAGACACAATCACTGTGATATTGTTGCATGCTTGTGTTGATGTTAGACACAATCACTGTGATATTGTTGGATGCTTGTGTTGATGTTAGACACAATCACTGTGATATTGTTGCATGCTTGTGTTGATGTTAGACACAATCACTGTGATATTGTTGCATGCTTGTGTTGATGTTAGACACAATCACTGTGATATTGTTGCATGCTTGTGTTGATGTTAGACACAATCACTGTGATATTGTTGATGTTAGACACAATCACTGTGATATTGTTGGATGCTTGTGTTGATGTTAGATACAATCACTGTGATATTGTTGCATGCTTGTTTTGATGTTAGACACAATCACTGTGATATTATTGATGTTAGACACAATCACTGTGATATTGTTGGATGCTTGTGTTGATGTTAGACACAATCACTGTGATATTGTTGGATGCTTGTGTTGATGTTAGACACAATCACTGTGATATTGTTGATGTTAGACACAATCACTGTGATATTGTTGATGTTAGACACAATCACTGTGATATTGTTGATGTTAGACACAATCACTGTGATATTGTTGATGTTAGACACAATCACTGTGATATTGTTGATGTTAGACACAATCACTGTGATATTGTTGCATGCTTGTGTTGATGTTAGACACAATCACTAAAAATTCAATGATTTCCCAAAAAATAATAATCCTTATGCCAAACTATAGAGACAAATATGACGATAAGTTAATTTTTTTAAAATGACACATAATTTTCAAACTTTCAACTCACTGAGAATATAGTTTAATTGAAATTTAATGGTTGAAAAGACTTACTTTTTAGAAAATTTAGTAAATAGTTAACAAAGCTTCAAATAGTTATTGTCAAAGATAGTAAGAGAATCCTAGCAATCTAATTGGCATCTATTCACAGATATATAGTTTTTATGATGTGGAGTTTTATTTTTCTCTGTCAAGGAAATAGGCAGCCCTCTGTAAGGTAGTGACTGAATAGATAATCCACATGACCACATTAGAGAGAAATCGACATGGTCTTGGAATCGACATGGTCTTGGAATCGACATGGTCTTGGAATCGACATGGTCTTGGAATCGACATGGTCTTGGAATCGACATGGTCTTGGAATCGACATGGTCTTGGAATCGACATGGTCTTGGAAGCAGACTATTTATAGTTGCTTGGTTACATTGGAAACTTATTATTCATAATTTTCTGAGAAGGACAAATCATCTATCTAAACATTATTTGAACTTCGAGAAAATTAACTCTTATCCAAAGAGCAGACATATGGCAAAGTTCATGTACCAGTTGCCCATATTTGACTATAATAGTCAGTCAGACATATGGCAAAGTTCATGTACCAGTTGCCCATATTTGACTCAAATAGTCAGTCAGACATATACTGTTCAATAAAGGTAGCTACTGAGGCTACTGTCATTGTTGTGACCATAGGTTTCATTGTTGACAATCTTTACTTATTTTTGTGAAGGGTTCAAATTTTAGAAAAGACATATCTGATAACCTTCTTGTAGCTTTCTATGTAACTTTGCTTGAAGTTTGGAAGTCAAAGACATCTTTGCTATTTTGTTTAGATATAAATAGCTAAAAATGATCACAAGGCACTATAGGATATCTAGATAAGTTAGTAACCCCTTCATATGATCACAAGGCACTATAGGATATCTAGATAAGTTAGTAACCCCTTCATATGATCACAAGGCACTATAGGATATCTAGATAAGTTAGTAACCCCTTCATATTATCAGAAGGCACTATAGGATATCTAGATAAGTTAGTAACCCCTTCATATGATCACAAGGCACTATAGGATATCTAGATAAGTTAGTAACCCCTTCATATGATCACAAGGCACTATAGGATATCTAGATAAGTTAGTAACCCCTTCATATGATCATAAGCTTTATGAAAACTTGGATCTGGCCAATTATTGATGTGCTAGGCAAAGTGACCTTTGGATTCTAGTTGTTACATTTAAAGTGCTGATTAATGTTTTTTAAAGTAATTACTTACAGTATTGATTCAGTCAGATCTTCATTAGAAGAGGCACATGGGCAAAGTCTTAACATAATAGACAGACTCAATAAAAATATGTGTATGGAGGATTGTTAACATTTTATGCATTCAGTGCAATGTTAAGTTGTGTTTTGCTTGCACAATTACTAGCTGTCTTCTAGTCTGATAAATTTTTTAAGTTAAAATTTAGATAAAATTAAATATTGATTGTTAATTTAAAACTCCCAACTATACATGTATTCTGCAGTTTAATGAATAATTCACAAACGAAATGGTCTCAATATACTGTACTTAAAACTGCCAATGGTTATCAGAGAAAAATAAATATTTGTTTACATTTTCTAAACTTAACTGTGATGATGATATGAAGGACCGTGTTCAAGCTATGCAATGTGAATAAAAGTGGAATAAGCTATTTTGAATTTTTTTAAAAAATAGATACGATTAACTGACATGTACATTGGCAATGTATCTGTGTCATTTTGTTTAAATCAATGAATTTTGAAAGAGGTTTTGTTCCAAGGCATTAGTTGAAGTCATGCTTGTACTTACATGAGAATGTGCATATCAATAACAAGTGTCATCTTTTATATAAGTAACAATAGAGCAGGAACTTTTGAATGTTAAATTGAGTACATTCAAAGCCATTTATTTACTAAAAGCTGTGCTCAGGTGACAAAACAACAAGAAACAAAAGAGAATGAAAATAACCATTATCTATACTTCATAAACTTGATAATTTTTTGGGTCTGATTATCAAAGACTTTTAAAATTTATTTATAAAGTAATTTTTATTTCTTTATTTTTATACCAACAGGATGTTTTAATATTAGTCTTAAGGGGCTTACAAACAATAAAAAAATAACAAGACAGTCATGTTCTGGCATTTAACAGTGTGAATATGGATGACAGCTTTTTAACTATCTGATCATGGATGATTGGGTTCCCAACCCTCGGGCCAAACCGTTTCTACCACAATCAAAATATAGATACAACTATCTTGGAGGTGCCACTGTACGAGATCTGACGGGCCGAAGATGCATTGGAAAGTTTTTTAAAGTACGTTCAAATTTTAAAGTGATTGGATGTCACTAGGAAGAAGAGTTAAAAATAGTGAAGCTCCTCTTTTATATTGATTAATGGGTTTAAAATTGATAGGTTTCTGTGATGTTTTTAAGTTTTAATTGTTATTTTAAAATATATATTTAAATTTAAAAGTAAATGCGAGACAGAAAGTAGGAGTATTTTTATTCTGGTTCTAGTTGGCCACATTTTGGCAAATGATATCAAATTGTTGCTCCACTAAGAAGTAAGTAATTATAATCCTAATTTAAATTCTGCCAACAGCCCATGCACCTCAATCTTAGTTTAAATTTTAATCTGTGTCAACACAACTCATCATGTATTCAAATTATCATGTATTATCTGTAAAAATTGCACACATTTTGTTGTATTTCAGGCTGGTCTTCTTGTTATCTTGTTGATAACTGTTGCAATCAATATTTTGTACATCTTTGAGACCAGTAAAAAATTATCCAACAAAGAAAAACCTATGAGTAAGTTAGTTCAGTTAACTGTCATGTTGTACTTGGGTGTAAACAATGGCAAATTAGTCATTGCTCATTTCATTCTTTCTTTTAGACACAAAACTAAAATTACAGTAACAATGAAATCTGAAAATATGCCAACTAATATTTGCCATTCATGTACTCTTTGGGTTCATATTTTCTTTAAATGACTTTATACAGGGTCTCTACCGCCCTGTCCTGGAAATCTCTTGGACTAAAAAGGTTTTAAAAACTTGAAATACACAATTTCTCCTTAATGCCATGAAATTGATTTTTAGCTTGAGAGTGAGGTGAATAAAAATTATATTTCAATGTCTTTTCTCTTTCCGCAAAGCAAGATATGAGTTTAGGAGTGAATTACTTAATTACAATCATTTTTTAAATGATATTGAATTGTATGATTTCACCTGAAGAACTCCTGTAAAACCCCCAGAATTTTTTTACAGAATTGTTGCAGGAACCTTGTTTAAATATATAGTGAAAATGATTCAACTAACAATTTTGGGCATAGAATTTGATGTCATTTTATATTGATTCCCACAGATGATAACACAGTAACTGAAGAAACCCAAAAATCTAGCATTCTCAGCCAGTCCCGATCTGTTTTCATTGATGTGACTTCAAGCAAGGAGACAGTATTTATTGCAGTCGATGGCACAACAGTAAGCTTATGGGACGCGGTGGTCGAGTGGCAGCGCACTGGACTATCGTACCGATGGTCACGGGTTTGAATCCGTGTGAAGGCAAGGGTTTGTTCCCGGGGCCTAGGGCGTCCCTGAGTCACCCAGCTCCGAATGAGTACCTAACACTAGTTAGGCGGCTGGGTAATGCGTGGAACCCACAAAGCCGTGGCCTGTGAACGCTGCATCACTTGCCAACAGATCATCTGTCATGGTCTGTGGACGCAACTATCTTCTGCATAGAAGGAGCGTCTGTATAGATAAGATAAGATAAGATAAGACATTCCCCATTGATTCTCTAGCACTAACTTGACAAGATCTTAGCACGTTCTCTACTGCAGATCTATTTACTTCTACATTTTCGCCATGGAAACTACGTTTTAAGCCTTAAATTAATTATGGCACTGCCATGAAAGTATTTTTGGTCATGATATTTAACATAATTTTTTTATTTTTCAATTGAAGTATTGTATTTTGTAGCTACTCCATATATATTGAAGTATTGTATTTTGTAGCTAATCCATATATATTGAAGTATTGTATTTTGTAGCTAATCCATATATATTGAAGTATTGTATTTTGTAGCTACTCCATATACATTGAAGTATTGTATTTTGTAGCTAATCCATATACATTGAAGTATTGTATTTTGTAGCTAATCCATATACATTGAAGTATTGTATTTTGTAGCTACTCCATATACATTGAAGTATTGTATTTTGTAGCTAATCCATATACATTGAAGTATTGTATTTTGTAGCTAATCCATATACATTGAAGTATTGTATTTTGTAGCTACTCCATATACATTGAAGTATTGTATTTTGTAGCTAATCGATATACATTGAAGTATTGTATTTTGTAGCTACTCCATATACATTGAAGTATTGTATTTTGTAGCTAATCCATATACATTGAAGTATTGTATTTTGTAGCTAATCCATATACATTGAAGTATTGTATTTTGTAGCTACTCCATATACATTGAAGTATTTTATTTTGTAGCTAATCCATATACATTTGAGTAAGTCAGTTGTCCTTTGGGTTAGGTCCCACAAAAATCTTAATGAGCTTACCAGAATCATTTTTTCCCCCCTCCTTTTTAGAGGACACTGCTTATACTAATACAAGGCTTATACTAATACAAGGAGCAGTTACCTAGGAAATAATGTGCATACCCCATGCATTATTTTTGTTATTAGCACCATAATCCTTATACCTGCAGAATGTAGTTGACTGCGCCCCCCCCTCCCCACCAATAAATATTTACTTGTTTTAATTCAATCCATTCTTAATTTCATTTAAAAAATCAGGTAGATTTATTTCTTAAATTGAGTCACAAGTCCATTTAATAAAACAAGTTCTTCAAGATGAAGATCTTGATGAAGTTGATTTGATATTTTTCCTTTTGATAAAACAGGTTCTACAAGATGAAGGCTTTGATATACATAGAGGGATCCATGTTATCATTCTCAATCAAGCTACGGTAAGATGATCCATGTTATCATTCTCAATCAAGCTACGGTAAGATGATCCATGTTATCATTCTCAATCAAGCTACGGTAAGATGATCCATGTTATCATTCTCAATCAAGCTACGGTAAGATGATCCATGTTATCATTCTCAATCAAGCTACGGTAAGATGATCCATGTTATCATTCTCAATCAAGCTACAGTAAGATGATCCATGTTATCATTCTCAATCAAGCTACGGTAAGATGATCCATGTTATCATTCTCAATCAAGCTACGGTAAGATGATCCATGTTATCATTCTCAATCAAGCTACAGTAAGATGATCCATGTTATCATTCTCAATCAAGCTACGGTAAGATGATCCATGTTATCATTCTCAATCAAGCTACGGTAAGATGATCCATGTTATCATTCTCAATCAAGCTAACGTAAGATGATCCATGTTATCATTTTCAATCAAGCTACGGTAAGATGATCCATGTTATCATTCTCAATCAAGCTACGGTAAGATGATCCATGTTATCATTCTCAATCAAGCTACAGTAAGATGATCCATGTTATCATTCTCAATCAAGCTACGGTAAGATGATCCATGTTATCATTCTCAATCAAGCTACGGTAAGATGATCCATGTTATCATTCTCAATCAAGCTACAGTAAGATGATCCATGTTATCATTCTCAATCAAGCTACGGTAAGATGATCCATGTTATCATTCTCAATCAAGCTACAGTAAGATGATCCATGTTATCATTCTCAATCAAACTACGGTAAGATGATCCATGTTATCATTCTCAATCAAGCTACAGTAAGATGATCCATGTTATCATTCTCAATCAAGCTACGGTAAGATGATCCTTTGTTCACGTTGTTTATTGGTCCTTGTGCCGTAGTTCTCAGTTTCAATGTCCCTCAGGTTATAAATTTAGTTATGAGAAGATAGGTAGAATTTACCAAATTTATCTACTCCAAGAAACGTATAACAAAAACTTGTTACTATTAATCTATTCGCTAACTTTCTGTTAATCCTTTTCAACTTTTTATTATGAATTTTCAGGGTAGTGTCATGGCAAAGAGAGTTTTTGATACTTATAGCCAACAGGAGGATGATGCCATGGTTTTATTCTTAAACATGGTTTCCAAAGGAAGGATTTTAGTCTTTGCTATTAAGGTCAGCTCTTTAACCTTTATTTCATGCTTCATTTACATAAGATCACTTTAAGGTTATAATCAAATAAGATTAGAGCTATCAAAATAAGTTGTGTAAGCCAATTGTTGATCAAATTTAATCATCTGAGATGTATAGCTTAAAACTTGCTGCAGTGAGCTTCAGGGTAAATGATTGATGAAACTTGTCATCAGTTTTAAAATAATTTATTGATGAAACTTATCATCAATTTTAAAATAATTTATTGATGAAACTTATCATCCGTTTTAAAATAATTGATTGATGAAATTTATCATCAATTTTAAAATAATTTTATACTAATTTTAGTAGCATCATATTCATTCAAAGCTATTAGCCAGTAGCTAAGTTTTTATGAAATTTAATAGAAACTTTTTCAATAAGCCACATAGGAAATAATTACTCAGAAACATTTCAAAATAAAATCCTAAATGAGCTCATTTATTTATTACGTATTTATTTGTGTATATTTGTGTATATTTGTGTATATTTGTGTATATTTGTGTATATCTTTAGGATGAGGGGTCATTCCAACTGAAGATGCCAGCTCGTGAGTTTCTCAAGTCATTGGGCAGTGATGAGGCAACTAGTATTGGATACAGAGACATGTGGGCATTGGTGGCTGTAAAGGGAGGTAGGAAACATCAAGTCATTGGGCAGTGATGAGGCAACTAGTATTGGATACAGGGACATGTGGGCATTGGTGGCTGTAAAGGGAGGTAGGAAACATCAAGTCATTGGGCAGTGATGAGGCAACTAGTATTGGATACAGAGACATGTGGGCATTGGTGGCTGTAAAGGGAGGTAGGAAACATCAAGTCATTGGGCAGTGATGAGGCAACTAGTATTGGATACAGAGACATGTTGGCATTGGTGGCTGTAAAGGGAGGTAGGAAACATCAAGTCATTGGGCAGTGATGAGGCAACTAGTATTGGATACAGAGACATGTTGGCATTGGTGGCTGTAAAGGGAGGTAGGAAACATCAAGTCATTGGGCAGTGATGAGGCAACTAGTATTGGATACAGAGACATGTGGGCATTGGTGGCTGTAAAGGGAGGTAGGAAACATTAGAGTTCATCATAGACAGATTGTTGATTGGGATTATGGGTGAATAGTTGAATGGTTTAGGGTAAAATTATTGGTGATTAAGATTATGTGGAAATTGGTGATTAGTGTTTCTTAAACTTTATTAAAACTTTGTAATCCTTTTAAAAAACTGTTTAGAAAAATTTTCAGATTTATTTGTAAAAATATGCAGTATTCCCTCGAATAGCACGCTAGATACGGACCGAGACCACCCGTGATATTCAAACGTCCGCGAAGTATAACAAAACTATTATTTTTACCTTATTTAATTGTTTAAATGGCTGTTTAAAACCATCCCTGTAATGTTTATAACCCACACTTTACTATATTAATAATAATAGAAAGTTTGTAACACTTGTTAGGTTTTACAGTACACTATTACAATTCAGTACTGTACATAAATACACCTGTAACACTAGAGAATTAAGCAAGTACGTACATGCAACAAGTTAGTTACTGTGGCAATACATGTACAATACATACATACACATGTAAAAAAAATCAATTTATAAAAGGAAATTACAAATTAAACAAATAAAGAGTACTCAACAATCTCCTAAAGTTTCATGGCGATCCGATGAATGGTTTAGTCAGCTATAAAAGACATGCATACATACATACTTTTATATTTATCTAATATATAAAGCTCAGTTGGTGTTTGTATGTTTGTATGTTTCACTTTTCGACTTTCTGTTAGACAGCCACGGAAAAACCAAATGACGGACGGGGACCAAATTTGGCAGGACGGTTCCTTTTACCCTGAAGATGGTTTTAAGTTAGTTTTTGTAATTGTCCCTTTTGCCTGAATGCCGTAAATTAAATAATCAGAAAATGCAGAGACAAAGAATAAAAAAATTAACCTCATTTCTGTATTGAACAAATTTACGTGGACGCTCAAATGCCGTTCAAAGCGCGTTACTTTTGGTGACGTTTTTTTCCCCAATACTTAATTTTCAGCGGTGCGCATTCAAAAAATATTATATTGTCTAATTACGGTGCGCACATTTTCGTGTACGCTTCTTTTCAAAAAATAAAATATAAGCATAAAACAATGACGTAATTAAATATTTCTATACAATCCATACAGACCACGGGAATCAATATACATAATTAACATAAGTAACTTATCCGTGTTTGATAAATATGAAACATTAAGCTTGATGAAATGTACACAAAGTATTTCATAATAATTATAAATCCTCAAATCCTATTTTTACATCGTTGCCTTTTCAAAAATTGAAATATAAGCATAAAACTATGACGTCATTTAATATTTTTATACACAATCATTTTGTCTAATTACGGTGCGCACAGTTTCGTGTACGCATCTTAATTTGAGCTGTGCAGTACAAAGAATTGTCATTTTCTTTTACTGTTACTTTCTATATATTATAGACACGTAAACATACATGTATTTAATTACAACTACCACACGATGCATTAGGTTTAATTGTTTACATGTTTAAATTTAATTGCGAATTCGTTTTAATTATTTTCTGTTCTATAACTCGACATTTAATAAAAACCAATTTATGTAATAATTGTGTCAGTATTTTTTTCAAGGCTTCATTTTTAGCAGTGCGCGTTCTAAAATCTTTTATCGCCTGGTTACTGTGCGCACATTTGCGTGTACGCATCTTAAATTTAGCTGTGTCCTATTAATATAACATTTATATTTTGTTTGTCTTTTACGTAAGCTATTGTCCTATACAAAAGCTATACAGTTATACAATTTAAACTTAGGCTACCGGACCTATTAACATTGTAGATTAAACTAAATAAAGTGATCCTGAAAACGCTTAATTATTTTGTTTTGCGAATTGAGTTTGTTATGTTCATTCCTTTGTAGTTGTTTTAACATAGGCCATTTTTAAAATCAATTATTGTCATTGTTTCACATTCGTTTTTTAACAGACATTTGATTTGTTTTGGGTTTTTTTTAAATGTGGAATATAATTTCTTTATTTTTTAGAAAAAAAATCTGTTGTTGGGCCATGAAAGTGACTCAAAAAAGAATTTCATTCCTTTATGATATTATACCAATTGCATAAAGTAGTAAATTTTAATCGTAAATGTTGACACAAATATATAACAATTCAAATATTATTTCCATGTTAGAACAACTATAAAAAGATTACAAAAGTAGAGTTATTTTTGGTCCAGTTGTTATGAGCAGACTTTTTATTAAGCCAGAATATTTCTATAACCATTTATTATTATTGTCTAAATACGGTGCGCACATTTTCTTGAATTCATTTTAATACGACTGCTTTAGTTTCTTTCAAGTATTTTAGAAAGTACATTTCATACATAACGTTTATAATTTAATTCATTTTCGCTATAGGTTAAACAGATTTTGCATTTGATGAGGGGTAATGCCATATTATCTTTATGTCATAGACTTATGCAAATATTGTATTAATTACAATTGTGTTACGATGCAGTGTCGTAAATATATATGAGCTTTTTTAGTGACGACAGTGGTAGAGATCTTTTGGAAAAATGTCAACAAAGCAGTGGCTTTTTTTAATGGATACAAACAAACAAACATACAAACACCAACTGAGCTTTATATATTAGATATGCGTTTAAATTATTTTATTTCAATTTTTCCACGATGCATTGGATTAATATTTTACATATGTTAATGAAATTGCGATTTTTTAATATTTAATTCACAATTCGACATTTAATTAAAAACCATAGATGTAGCGAGTTTATTTTATGTGGAAAGCGATGGCCTATGTCAAATAAACTTCCTTTAAAAAAGTTTACATAAGCTATAATATATATTATATATATATATATATATATATATATATATATTATATATATATATATATATATATATATATATATATATATATATATATATATACTATACATTATAAACGTTCGCTATTGCATGTATTAACAGAAGTTGACTAAATTTAATAAAGTGATCCTGAAAACGCTTAATTAATATGAATTGCGAATTGAACATGCTATGTTCATTCCGTTGTAGTCGGAATAACATAGGCCATTTCTAAAGTTGCTTTTTAATCATTTTTCAGATGCCCTCAGCAACAGTCAATTTAATCTTTTTTTTAAAATGTGGATATATTTTTTTTTCAGAAACAAAATCTGGTGTGTGTGTATTGAATATAATTTACATAATAGGATGCCTTATCCATAAATAGGGGAAAAATTGATTCCTTTTTGAAATTATACACATTGTATAAAAACCGTAAATATAAATCGTAAAATTTAAAGACATAAATTTTTAAAATTTTATTTACCTGTTTAAACAACTATGAATACGTCAAAAGGAAGAGTTATTTTGGTCCAGTACATTTACTTTATAACAAGACTTTATTTTATGCGGCCAGCTTTCTATAATCATTTATTGTCTAAATATGGTGTGCACATTTTCTTGATATCTTTTTAATATGATGTTTTCTTTTTAAAAGTATTTTAGAAAGTACATTTATAATTTTGTTTATTGGCGCTATGAGTTATGTAGTCTTTGCCTTTTTAAGGGATAGTGCCATATGTTCTTTATCTCACAGACGCGGTTACAAATATTGTATTACTTACAATTGTGTTACTATGCCGTGTCGTAATTATATATGAAATTTTTGAGTGATGAGGGTGCTAGAGCTCTTTCGTAAAACCTATCAGTTATGTTTTTTAGTACAAGTGGGAATGAAATAGTAAATTTAGTTATTATAGTCGTCAAGATTCATTATTTAATAAATCATATCTTTTAAATAGTAAGGTAATGTTAAAAGGCACTGCATTAAGTGAAAACAACTCACGCTGTAAAATGGTAAAAATTAAATAATTGTGTATGTTTTTTTTTCCTCTCTTTTTTTTCTTACATATATTTAATTATATTTAATTTGTCTTCCCTTAAAATGGAATATCTCTGTTTCCCATAAGATTTTAACTAATAGATGAATCTTAAATATAACTTGGCAAATAAAAATTGTAATAACCAGCAACTAATACTTTGAAAAAGGGTCAGCACACTCCCGCTACAAAGTGCGGGTATAATTCTAGTATATATATATAGAGAGGATAGATTTATTTAGCTATAGAGTGACCCAAATCATCTTTATTTACTGAATCATTCAGCACTGTATTCTATGCCAATTTCTTCATTAGCTGTACACAGTTAAGACTTTTTTACTGTCATGTTAGTAACATTGAGTCATTAGCTGTACACAGTTAAGACTTATTTACTGTCATGTTAGTAACATTGAGTCATTAGCTGTACACAGTTAAGACTTATTTACTGTCATGTTAGTAACATTGAGTCATTAGCTGTACACAGTTAAGACTTATTTACTGTCATGTTAGTAACATTGAGTCATTAGCTGTACACAGTTAAGACTTTTTTACTGTCATGTTGGTAACATTGAGTCATTAGCTGTACACAGTTAAGACTTTTTTACTGTCATGTTGGTAACATTGAGTCATTAGCTGTACACAGTTAAGACTTATTTACTGTCATGTTAGTAACATTGAGTCATTAGCTGTACACAGTTAAGACTTATTTACTGTCATGTTGGTAACATTGAGTCATTAGCTGTACACAGTTAAGACTTATTTACTGTCATGTTAGTAACATTGAGTCATTAGCTGTACACAGTTAAGACTTATTTACTGTCATGTTAGTTACATTGAGTCATTAGCTGTGCACAGTTAAGACTTATTTACTGTCATGTTAGTAACATTGAGTCATTAGCTGTACACAGTTAAGACTTATTTCCTGTCATGTTAGTAACATTGAGTCATTAGCTGTACACAGTTAAGACTTATTTCCTGTCATGTTAGTTACATTGAAAAGGGGGGAGGGAGGTGTACAGGATTGCCTTGTTTAAAAAAGCTTCTTGCCAGATGTTCAAAACTTTGTAAGTATTGACTGACCTTTTTTATACTAATTTTTAATTTGTCTATTGCTATGTTTTTCCTGAAGGCGCAAAGATTGGAGAAAAGCATAGCAAAGCAGCTAATTTGATCTCATGGGGAGAGAGGATAGAGCTGAAGGTGGAGCTACCACTTGTACAGTCAGGTGGTGAGGATTGATTTCATTATTTCATTAATGATAGCTAACTCTGACTAAGTTCATGTCTACTATTGGAAACAATTGATCTACCTCTGACTAAGTTCATGTCTACTATTGGAAACAATTGATCTACCTCTGACTAAGTTCATGTCTACTATTGGCAACAATTGATCTAACTCTGACTAAGTTCATGTCTACTATTGGCAACAATTGATCTAACTCTGACTAAGTTCATGTCTACTATTGGCAACAATTGATCTACCTCTGACTAAGTTCATGTCTACTATTGGCAACAATTGATCTAACTCTGACTAAGTTCATGTCTACTATTGGCAACAATTGATCTACCTCTGACTAAGTTCATGTCTACTATTGGCAACAATTGATCTACCTCTGACTAAGTTCGTGTCTACTATTGGCAACAATTGATCTACCTCTGACTAAGCACATGTCTACTATTGGCAACAATTGATCTACCTCTGACTAAGTTCATGTCTACTATTGGAAACAATTGATCTACCTCTGACTAAGTTCATGTCTACTATTGGCAACAATTGATCTACCTCTGACTAAGTTCATGTCTACTATTGGCAACAATTGATCTACCTCTGACTAAGTTCATGTCTACTATTGGCAACAATTGATCTAACTCTGACTAAGTACGTGTCTACTATTGGCAACAATTCTTGTGTCTTTGAGATGGACGTTATATTGCCTACACATTTGATTTGATGTAAAGTAACATTTAAAGTAGATAAAAGTAAAATAATGAAATGCGGCTTATGTCTATAGCTAATTAATGTCTAGACCCAATAATTCCAGTGAGCGAATGCTCTTGGTCAGACAACGAAGAAGGCAGAAGAAGGAAGGGGTTCTGCAGCAAGGTTGAGGGTTATGGAAGTGTATGCCAGTGTGACAATCCTGCTCCAATCAGCTTCAAACCTGATCAGGTCAGTTCAACATGTATGTGCTCATATCATTTAATTACAATCACATGTATGTGCTCATATTATTTATTTACAATCACATGTATGTGCTCATATCATTTCATTACAATCAAATTTATGTACTCATATCATTTCATTACAATCACATTTTCTGTACAACTGAGTCACCTATTTACAATCACATTTTCTATAATAGTATAAGTAAGTTGATTGAATAATGGTTGTTTGCATAGTAAATGAACATGTTGATCTGTTACCAACAGTTGCAGGACAACAAGATCTCAGAGATTCCCATAGCTGTGATAGCCAGTGATAGACCTCACTATTTGTACAGGTAACAGGGAACTAATAGCTGTGATAGCCAGTGATAGACCTCACTATTTGTACAGGTAACAGGGAACTAATAGCTGTGATAGCCAGTGATAGACCTCACTATTTGTACAGGTAACAGGGAACTAATAGCTGTGATAGCCAGTGATAGACCTCACTATTTGTACAGGTAACAGGGAACTAATAGCTGTGATAGACCTCACTATTTGTACAGGTAACAGGGAACTAATAGCTGTGATAGCCAGTGATAGACCTCACTATTTGTACAGGGAACTAATAGCTGTGATAGCCAGTGATAGACCTCACTATTTGTACAGGTAACAGGGAACTAATAGCTGTGATAGCCAGTGATAGACCTCACTATTTGTACAGGTAACAGGGAACTAATAGCTGTGATAGCCAGTGATAGACCTCACTATTTGTACAGGTAAATGTGATAGCCAGTGATAGACCTCACTATTTGTACAGGTAACTGTGATAGCCAGTGATAGACCTCACTATTTGTACAGGTAACAGTGATAGCCAGTGATAGACCTCACTATTGGTACAGGTAACTGTGATAGCCAGTGATAGACCTCACTATTTGTACAGGTAACTGTGATAGCCAGTGATAGACCTCACTATTTGTACAGGTAACATTGATAGCCAGTGATAGACCTCACTATTTGTACAGGTAACAGTGATAGCCAGTGATAGACCTCACTATTTGTACAGGTAACAGTGATAGCCAGTGATAGACCTCACTATTTGTACAGGTAACTGTGATAGCCAGTGATAGACCTCACTATTTGTACAGGTAACTGTGATAGCCAGTGATAGACCTCACTATTTGTACAGGTAACTAATAGCTGTGATAGCCAGTGATAGACCTCACTATTTGTACAGGTAACTAATAGCTGTGATAGCCAGTGATAGACCTCACTATTTGTACAGGTAACAGGCAACTAATTGACATGTCACTATTTGTACAGGTAACTAATAGCTGTGATAGCCAGTGATAGACCTCACTATTTGTACAGGTAACTAATAGCTGTGATAGCCAGTGATAGACCTCACTATTTGTACAGGTAACAGGCAACTAATTGACATGTCACTATTTGTACAGGTAACAGGCAACTTATTGACATGTCACTATTTGTACAGGTAAGAGGCAACTAATTGACATGTCACTATTTGTACAGGTAACAGGCAACTAATTGACATGTCACTATTTGTACAGGTAACAGGCAACTAATTGACATGTCAAGAATCTTATCATGACTGAGTCCAATGACCCTCAATCCATTGGAACAAATTGGGCTCACAAAATAGTAAAATTAAAAAATAATTTAAAAAATATTATTTTTAAGGAATTTTAAAATCTGGAATAATACTGAATGTTTTAAAAATATTTTCATTATTTGAAAACGAATCAAGCAACATAATATATGATTAAAAATGAAATAACATTCTGTGAATTTTGAAAGTTAATAACAATATAAAATTTCCATCATTACTTTTATTTTTTAATGATATTGAACTAAAACTAAAAACTTTAATAACCCTTAGAAAACAAATCACTTTGTGTTTATAGAATAGGGTTACAACCAATGTTCTTTCTAAGCTGTGCTTTTCTGTCAGATATTGCGCAGCAGTTTTGAGTTACTGCGCAGCAAATTTTGATAATGATATAAATGTGATTGGGATGTAAAATTGTGCACAGAAAAAATGAATAACTTGCTGATGAGTTACTTTTTGTGCTCATCTACCAACAAAAGTTACTTTTTGTGCTCATCTACCAACAAAAGTTACTTTTTGTTCTCATCTACCAACAAAAGTTACTTTTTGTGCTCACCTACCAACAAAAGTTACTTTTTGTGCTCATCTACCAACAAAAGTTACTTTTTGTGCTCACCTACCAACAAAAGTTACTTTTTGTGCTCATCTACCAACAAAAGTTACTTTTTGTGCTCACCTACCAACAAAAGTTACTTTTTGTGCTCATCTACCAACAAAAGTTACTTTTTGTGCTCACCTACCAACAAAAGTTACTTTTTGTGCTCACCTACCAACAAAAGTTACTTTTTGTGCTCATCTACCAACAAAAGTTACTTTTTGTGCTCATCTACCAACAAAAGTTACTTTTTGTGCTCATCTACCAACAAAAGTTACGTTTGTGCTCATCTACCAACAAAACAGAAGGATCATTGGTTAGATTTAAAAAATGTGAATTTCTCAAGTTGAAATACATCACATTTGGAAGTTGTAGTTAATGAAATGAAGAATGTACAAACTTGAGCGAAATAAACGTGCGTCAGGAATAAAATTAATATGAAAGCAATGTTTGTGTATTCATTTATTATGCTGTAATGTTTCCAGATGTGTTTTAAAGAATATAAATAATTGAGAGGAGATACAAATAAACAGAAAGGTGTGCGAGGAAATTTTTAATGGCATGATTCATTAGGAAATACAAGTTACAAAGAAATTTCAGCTGTAATTTGAAATTAATATGTTGTTTCCTACATTTTTATTAAAATGATTTTTGTATCATTCCACAGAATGCTACAAACTCTACTTTCTGTGCCAGGAGCAAACCCTAAAATGGTGACTGTATTTATAGATGGCTATTTTGAGGTATAGTCACTTTCTTTTTTTTTATAGTTTATTTTCTTACAACTAAGAAATTTAAGACAAACAAGTGCAGTCCCTTGAACACTCACAGTCTTTGGCTGAGGTCTACAAGCATTAACTCTTTTTCTCTGGATCAATGACAGTCTTTGGCTAAGGACTACAAGCATTAACTCTTTTTCTCCAGAGTAATGCTCCACACATCAATTTTAAAAAGACATTTTTGCCAGATAGATGATAGCATCTGTTGATTTGTTTAAACTTGATTGTTTTGTTTCTTAGCTACTGAACTAACATTTCTTTCAATGTAATCTAGAATAATTTCCTTTGAACAAAAAAAGTCTGAAATTCATTGTTTGAATGTGTTTGTTTGAATATGTTTTCACCTCAAAAGAAGCCTTTGAAGTGCTTGGTATCACGTTTGTTTACAATTATATTAGCTCATCTGGTCATATATGATACAATTATATGAGCTCATCTGGTGATCGATCTAATACAATTATATTAGCTCACCTGGTGATCGATCTAATAAAATTATATTAGCTCACCTGGTGATCGATCTAATACAATTATATTAGCTCACCTGGTGATCGATCTAATACAATTATATTAGCTCACCTGGTGATCGATCTAATACAATTATATTAGCTCACCTGGTGATCGATCTAATACAATTATATTAGCTCACCTGGTGATCGATCTAATACAATTATATTAGCTCACCTGGTGATCGATCTAATACAATTATATTAGCTCATCTGGTGATCGATCTAATACAATTATATTAGCTCACCTGGTGATCGATCTAATACAATTATATTAGCTCACCTGGTGATCGATCTAATACAATTATATTAGCTCACCTGGTGATCGATCTAATACAATTATATTAGCTCACCTGGTGATCGATCTAATACAATTATATTAGCTCACCTGGTGATCGATCTAATACAATTATATTAGCTCACCTGGTGATCGATCTAATACAATTATATTAGCTCACCTGGTGATCGATCTAATAAAATTATATTAGCTCATCTGGTGATCGATCTAATACAATTATATTAGCTTATCTGGCTATATATGAATGATTTAATTATAAATACTTCGATGGTGAACAAGTAAAAGGTATTGTTTTTAATGATGAGTAAGATAGTAATTTTAAATTACCGATGAATCATACGCCCAGTGCTAGCAGTAGTAGTGAAATTGATGATAATAATTGTACTAGCACCCTGCCCCCCATCTCAAATGCCTTGTAGGAATGATACTTATGTTTTATTTTGTGGTTTTTTGAATGTGAAGTTATTTCTGTCTGCTGTAAATATGAATATACATTACTTCAGAGAAAACTCTTTTGTTACATTTCGAATAAAAATTTTAAATTTTTAAGACTTTGAATGTGGTTTAGTAAAAAAAAATTGTGGGTTTTTTATTTTCGCTAAAACAAAATCATATTATTTCATAGAAATAAAATCATGAGTCTCTATTGTCTGAAAACATCATTCTTTTTCCTTTAATTCAATACCAAAAATATCATTTTCTGTAAAATAACATTTTAAAAAGCTATTCACACTTAAAGATAACATTGAAGCGCGCAACAAATTTGCAGAATGGCTAATTCCGTCCGAATGGGGAAAATAATTCCGTATAAAAAAAGAGTTAATAGCCAGTTTTCTTGTACTTGTCCATTGCAGGAACTACAGAGTGACATAATAAAATGTGTACTCACCTCAAGTGACCATAACACCAACTTTTATTATGATAACAAAAAAGTTTCATAAATCCAAATACTGTGGACAAATGTAGAAACTCTGTATAGTGTGTTCACACTGTGTTCACCTGATGATATGTGTGACAACAAATGTAGAAACTCTGTATAGTGTGTTCACACTGTGTTCACCTGATGATATGTGTGACAACAAATGTAGAAACTCTGTATAATGTGTTCACACTGTGTTCACCTGATGATATGTGTGACAACAAATGTAGAAACTCTGTATAGTGTGTTCACACTGTGTTCACCTGATGATATGTGTGACGTGTGTATTACAGGAACTATGTGCCAATGGTCTGTGTAGTTTGTCTAATCATATCCTGATATGACATGTGTGACATGAAGAATGCCAGGATATGTATGATGTGTATGATATGTATGACATGTATGATGTGCATGATATGTATGACGTGTATGACATTATGATATGTATGACATGATATGCATGACATGTATGACGTGTATGACATGATATGTATGATATGCATGACATGTATGACATGATATGTATGATGTGTATGACATTATGATATGCATGACATGTATGATGTGTATGACATGATATGCATGACATGTATGACGTGTATGATATGTATGACATGTATGATATGTATGAAGTGTGTGACGTGTATGATATGTATGACGTGTATGATATGTATGACGTGGATGACATGTATGACGTGGATGACATGTATGACGTGGATGACATGTATGGTATGTATGATGTGTATGACATGTATGGTGTGTATGACATGTATGATGTGTATGACATGTATGGTGTGTATGACATGTATGGTGTGTATGACATGTATGGTGTGTATGACATGTATGGTGTGTATGACATGTATGGTGTGTATGCCATGTATGGTGTGTATGACATGTATGATATGTATGATGTGTATGATATGTATGGTGTGTATGACATGTATGGTGTGTATGACGTGTATGGTGTGTATGACGTGTATGGTGTGTATGACGTGTCTGGTGTGTATGACATGTATGGTGTGTATGACATGTATGGTGTGTATGACATGTATGGTGTGTATGACATGTATGGTGTGTATGTCATGTATGATGTGCATGACATGTACAGTGTGTATGACATGTATGGTGTTTATGACATGTATGATGTGTTTGACATGTGTGATGTGTATGGTGTTTATGATGTATATGACGTGTATGGTGTGTATGACATGTATGGTGTGTTGACATGTATGGTGTGTATGACATGCATGGTGTGTATGACATGTATGGTGTGTATGACATGTATGGTGTGTATGACATGTGTGATGTGTATGACATGTATGATGTGTATGACATGTATGGTGTGTAAGACATGTATGGTGTGCATGACATGTATGGTGTGTATGACATGCATGGTGTGTATGACATGTATGGTGTGTATGACATGTATGATGTGCATGACATGTTTGGTGTGTATGACATGTATGGTGTGTATGACGTGTAAGACATGTATGGTGTGTATGACATGTATGGTGTGTATGATGTGTATGACATGTATGGTGTGTATGATATGTATGACGTGTATGGTGTTTATGACATGTGTGGTGTGTATGATGTGTATGACGTGTATGATATGTATGACGTGTATGATATGTATGACGTGTATGATATGTATGACGTGTATGATATGTATGACATGTTTGATGTGTATGATATGTATGCTATGTATGACATGTATGCTATGTATGACATTTATGATGTGTATGACATGAATGATATGTATGATATGTATGACGTGTATGACATTTATGATATGTATGACATGAATGATATGTATAACATGTATGACATGGATGGTGTGTATGACATGTATGATGTGTATGACGTGTGTATTACAGGAACCGTATGCCATCACAAAGTTGTTTGGGCTGAGGGGCATACAGCACACACCGTTGGGACTGAAGAATGCCAGGATATCACAGCATTACAAGGCAAGCCTGACAGCAACATTTAATCTGAATCCTGTAAGTACTTAGACTAGAAAGTTGAATTCAGTTACATTTAGAAAGTGTGTTAGACAAAATTAGTGGAAAAGATTTTTAATTATTCTAGATACATTAGGGTGAAGTATTAGAAGGTATTTTATAAATTAAAAGTGGTTATAGTTTTTAAATATTTCAGATTAGAGTTAGGGTAAATTATTACATTTTTCCAATATTAACAATAAATAAATCAAATTCCTCATTAAATCTTACTAGCTGATCCGCGGCGTAGCATACGCCGCTAATGATTTAGTGACGGGTGAAGACTTCCTGAAAGACACGGTTGTCAAAATGGGGTGGGTTTGGGCAAACGACTGTGAGTGAATGAAAAGAAGGAACTCTGGAGAGACCCGCGGCGTATCACCCGTAAAAAATGACGGAAGTGTTCAGCTGAAATCTATTTATTTTGAAAAAATGCACTTTTTTAGGGCGTCTACGGCGCCCACCTTTTTCAAAATCCCAACTAACTTGTCCTTGTTTGATCAATACGAAATATTAAACTTTCTGAAATGTACACAAAGTATTTTATAACTTTTTACATTGTTCCCTTTTTACAAAATTAAAATATCAGCGAAAACAATGACGTCATATAAATTTTTTTTTACAGCGCATATTTAATTTGCACACCTTTTGATGCATTGGTGGAGTAATTTGGTGCGCTGCTTTCTAAAATTAGTATCTGTTGAACATACTTGCAGCTTGTCTCGCAGGATCCGACCACGAAGAGAATTATATTAAATCTTATTGTCTTTTTAAAAAAAAATACAAAATGATCTTATCAAAGGGTTGTTTGTATTCACCTCTTTGTGTTCTCAGACAGCCCAGTATGTCAATGTTTGTATTCACCTCTTTGTATTCTCAGACAGCCCAGTATGTCAATGTTTGTATTCACCTCTTTGTATTCTCAGACAGCCCAGTATGCTATTGTTTTAGAGGAAGATCTGACAGTGTCTCCAGATTTTTTAAAGTAAGTTTTAAATCACAGTAAACAATCTTGGCTTTTATCTGTTCAGCAGTCTTTGTTAGAACTATTAAATAATTTTTTTCTCCATTTGTTATTGCTAGAAACAATTGAATATTTTCTACCACTGATAGATTTAATGATTGTTTTCTTGACTGTTAGTTATTTGAGCTGTATTAAACTCAATAAACATTTTAAATGATAGTTGCCCTAACCATGGACAGTTGAATTGTTAGATGATTGTTGAATGATTTTAACTTATATTGAATTGTTAGATGATTGTAGAATGATTTTAACTTATATTGACAGCTATTTTAGCCAGACCAAATATCTCCTTGATGAAGACCCCAGCTTGTATTGTATATCAGCATGGAATGATCAGGTAAGGAAATCAAGAAAACTTAGTACGTCTCAAACGCCTGTCCTCTTTTTATAAACAATTTCATTAGCAAAAAAAAACTCTATAAAATATTTTAAAGACTAAGCTTTAACTCAAACTTAACTACCTTATTTAGCTATCATAATAAAATAATCGTAAGTCATCTGACCAATCAGGGCTACGATCATTCCTGCAAAGATCCACGGATGTTGTATCGTATTGAAACTATGCCAGGCCTCGGCTGGATGCTCAAACGTTCTCTGTACAAAGATGAGCTGGAGCCTCAGTGGCCCACACCAGAGAAGGTATCATACTGTTACGTTGGGTCAAAGTTGGGGAAGGTCAATGTATATTTTTAGGTGGTGTCAAAGTTGGGGAAGATCAAGGTATACTTTTAGGTGGTGTCAAAGTTGGGGAAGATCAAGGTATACTTTTAGGTGGTGTCAAAGTTGGGGAAGATCAAGGTATACTTTTAGGTGGTGTCAAAGTTGGGGAAGATCAAGGTATACTTTGTGGTGTCAAAGTTGGGGAAGATCAAGGTATACTTTTAGGTGGTGTCAAAGTTGGGGTAGATCAAGGTATACTTTTAGGTGGTGTCAAAGTTGGGGAAGATCAAGTTATACTTTTAGGTGGTGTCAAAGTTGAGATAGATCAAGGTATACTTTTAGGTGGTGTCAAAGTTGGGGAAGATCAAGGTATACTTTTAGGTGGTGTCAAAGTTGGGGAAGATCAAGGTATACTTTTAGGTGGTGTCAAAGTTGGGGAAGATCAAGGTATACTTTTAGGTGGTGTCAAAGTTGGGGAAGATCAAGGTATACTTTTAGGTGGTGTCAAAGTTGAGATAGACCAGTAGAAGAAGTATACAGTTGTTTAAAAGTAGATGTTATATAAATGCAGTTGCTTTTGAGAAGTACACAGCGTTAGTCTAACTGTGTTAGAGATTATTTGTGAACTTATTTTGTAAAGGCAAACCTTTCTATCACTGAGTTTATTTCCAGTTCAATCAGGTTCAATATCATTTTACTCATTTCTGTTTATGGTGCATTCTTGTGTATACATGTAGTATAATATATAAGCACAGATCTGCACTTTGTTGAGTTGTGGTTTGTTGTTATCAGACTGATGGCTCTTGTATTTCTGTATCTTGTGCTGCTAATAATCTTCATCAGTATTTGTTACATTTGTATTCAAAGTTTAAGAATTAAATTATGTTTAACTTTTATCAAGTGGCTAGAGTCAAGTATAAAGTATAACTTTTATCAAGTGGCTAGAGTCAAGTATAAAGTATAACTTTTATCAAGTGGCTAGAGTCAAGTATAAAGTATAACTTTTATCAAGTGGCTAGAGTCAAGTATAAAGTATAACTTTTATCAAGTGGCTAGAGTCAAGTATAAAGTATAACTTTTATCAAGTGGCTAGAGTCAAGTATAAAGTATAACTTTTATCAAGTGGCTAGAGTCAAGTATAAAGTATAACTTTTATCAAGTGGCTAGAGTCAAGTATAAAGTATAACTTTTATCAAGTGGCTAGAGTCAAGTATAAAGTATAACTTTTATCAAGTGGCTAGAGTCAAGTATAAAGTATAACTTTTATCAAGTGGCTAGAGTCAAGTATAAAGTATAACTTTTATCAAGTGGCTAGAGTCAAGTATAAAGTATAACTTTTATCAAGTGGCTAGAGTCAAGTATAAAGTATAACTTTTATCAAGTGGCTAGAGTCAAGTATAAAGTATAACTTTTATCAAGTGGCTAGAGTCATGTATAAAGTATAACTTTTATCAAGTGGCTAGAGTCAAGTATAAAGTATAACTTTTATCAAGTGGCTAGAGTCATGTATAAAGTATAACTTTTATCAAGTGGCTAGAGTCATGTATAAAGTATAACTTTTATCAAGTGGCTAGAGTCATGTATAAAGTATAACTTTTATCAAGTGGCTAGAGTCAAGTATAAAGTATAACTTTTATCAAGTGGCTAGAGTCATGTATAAAGTATAACTTTTATCAAGTGGCTAGAGTCATGTATAAAGTATAACTTTTATCAAGTGGCTAGAGTCATGTATAAAGTATAACTTTTATCAAGTGGCTAGAGTCAAGTATAAAGTATAACTTTTATCAAGTGGCTAGAGTCATGTATAAAGTATAACTTTTATCAAGTGGCTAGAGTCAAGTATAAAGTATAACTTTTATCAAGTGGCTAGAGTCAAGTATAAAGTATAACTTTTATCAAGTGGCTAGAGTCATGTATAAAGTATAACTTTTATCAAGTGGCTAGAGTCAAGTATAAAGTATAACTTTTATCAAGTGGCTAGAGTCAAGTATAAAGTATAACTTTTATCAAGTGGCTAGAGTCAAGTATAAAGTATAACTTTTATCAAGTGGCTAGAGTCAAGTATAAAGTATAACTTTTATCAAGTGGCTAGAGTCAAGTATAAAGTATAACTTTTATCAAGTGGCTAGAGTCAAGTATAAAGTATAACTTTTATCAAGTGGCTAGAGTCAAGTATAAAGTATAACTTTTATCAAGTGGCTAGAGTCAAGTATAAAGTATAACTTTTATCAAGTGGCTAGAGTCAAGTATAAAGTATAACTTTTATCAAGTGGCTAGAGTCAAGTATAAAGTATAACTTTTATCAAGTGGCTAGAGTCAAGTATAAAGTATAACTTTTATCAAGTGGCTAGAGTCATGTATAAAGTATAACTTTTATCAAGTGGCTAGAGTCATGTATAAAGTATAACTTTTATCAAGTGGCTAGAGTCAAGTATAAAGTATAACTTTTATCAAGTGGCTAGAGTCAAGTATAAAGTATAACTTTTATCAAGTGGCTAGAGTCATGTATAAAGTATAACTTTTATCAAGTGGCTAGAGTCAAGTATAAAGTATAACTTTTATCAAGTGGCTAGAGTCAAGTATAAAGTATAACTTTTATCAAGTGGCTAGAGTCAAGTATAAAGTATAACTTTTATCAAGTGGCTAGAGTCATGTATAAAGTATAACTTTTATCAAGTGGCTAGAGTCAAGTATAAAGTATAACTTTTATCAAGTGGCTAGAGTCAAGTATAAAGTATAACTTTTATCAAGTGGCTAGAGTCAAGTATAAAGTATAACTTTTATCAAGTGGCTAGAGTCATGTATAAAGTATAACTTTTATCAAGTGGCTAGAGTCATGTATAAAGTATAACTTTTATCAAGTGGCTAGAGTCAAGTATAAAGTATAACTTTTATCAAGTGGCTAGAGTCAAGTATAAAGTATAACTTTTATCAAGTGGCTAGAGTCAAGTATAAAGTATAACTTTTATCAAGTGGCTAGAGTCATGTATAAAGTATAACTTTTATCAAGTGGCTAGAGTCATGTATAAAGTATAACTTTTATCAAGTGGCTAGAGTCATGTATAAAGTATAACTTTTATCAAGTGGCTAGAGTCAAGTATAAAGTATAACTTTTATCAAGTGGCTAGAGTCAAGTATAAAGTATAACTTTTATCAAGTGGCTAGAGTCAAGTATAAAGTATAACTTTTATCAAGTGGCTAGAGTCAAGTATAAAGTATAACTTTTATCAAGTGGCTAGAGTCAAGTATAAAGTATAACTTTTATCAAGTGGCTAGAGTCATGTATAAAGTATAACTTTTATCAAGTGGCTAGAGTCATGTATAAAGTATAACTTTTATCAAGTGGCTAGAGTCATGTATAAAGTATAACTTTTATCAAGTGGCTAGAGTCAAGTATAAAGTATAACTTTTATCAAGTGGCTAGAGTCAAGTATAAAGTATAACTTTTATCAAGTGGCTAGAGTCAAGTATAAAGTATAACTTTTATCAAGTGGCTAGAGTCAAGTATAAAGTATAACTTTTATCAAGTGGCTAGAGTCAAGTATAAAGTATAACTTTTATCAAGTGGCTAGAGTCAAGTATAAAGTATAACTTTTATCAAGTGGCTAGAGTCATGTATAAAGTATAACTTTTATCAAGTGGCTAGAGTCAAGTATAAAGTATAACTTTTATCAAGTGGCTAGAGTCAAGTATAAAGTATAACTTTTATCAAGTGGCTAGAGTCATGTATAAAGTATAACTTTTATCAAGTGGCTAGAGTCAAGTATAAAGTATAACTTTTATCAAGTGGCTAGAGTCAAGTATAAAGTATAACTTTTATCAAGTGGCTAGAGTCAAGTATAAAGTATAACTTTTATCAAGTGGCTAGAGTCAAGTATAAAGTATAACTTTTATCAAGTGGCTAGAGTCATGTATAAAGTATAACTTTTATCAAGTGGCTAGAGTCAAGTATAAAGTATAACTTTTATCAAGTGGCTAGAGTCAAGTATAAAGTATAACTTTTATCAAGTGGCTAGAGTCATGTATAAAGTATAACTTTTATCAAGTGGCTAGAGTCAAGTATAAAGTATAACTTTTATCAAGTGGCTAGAGTCAAGTATAAAGTATAACTTTTATCAAGTGGCTAGAGTCAAGTATAAAGTATAACGTTTATCAAGTGGCTAGAGTCAAGTATAAAGTATAAACAGTTGATTATGAGAATTACTATTATTAGTATTATGTTGTGTAACAGTTGAAATAGACCGAGGTACTCTATTATCTTGTGTAAAATATAGGGTTAAACCATTAGAAAATATAGGGTTAAACCATTTGAAAATATAGGGTTAATAGAAAATATAGGGTTAAACCATTAGAAAATATAGGGTTAAACCATTTGAAAATATAGGGTTAAACCATTTGAAAATATAGGGTTAATAGAAAATATAGGGTTAAACCATTAGAAAATATAGGGTTAAACCATTAGAAAATATAGGGTTAAACCATTAGAAAATATAGGGTTAAACCATTAGAAAATATAGGGTTAAACCATTTGAAAATATAGGGTTAATAGAAAATATAGGGTTAAACCATTAGAAAATATAGGGTTAAACCATTAGAAAATATAGGGTTAAACCATTAGAAAATATAGGGTTAAACCATTACAAAATATAGGGTTAAACCATTAGAAAATATAGGGTAAACCATTAGAAAATACAGGGTTAAACCATTAGAAAATACAGGGTTAAACCATTAGAAAATACATGGTTAAACCATTAGAAAATATAGGGTTAAACCATTAGAAAATATAGGGTTAAACCATTAGAAAATATAGGGTTAATCCATTAGAAAATATATGGTTAAACCATTTGAAAATATAGAATTTTATGTTGAATTACAGTAATTTAACAAAAAATACAAAATCCTTCCATTTGATGGGAAGGAAGTGAATATATGAGCTAAATCTTCTTTTGAAATTCTCAATTTAAAGATTTGAGTATTGTGCCTAGAAAATATTGGCGTGTACAGATTTTACACCTTAAATTTCATTACTCTAATGTGTTAAAATTATGACCTAAATAATTCAACTGTTCCTTACTTAAATGACACACCATGTTTTCAAAGTGGCTCTCGTTATGTTTGTCAAATATTACTGTCTATGGAAATTCCTGATTTTTCAATCTGCTAGGATCTATTTAAATAAATATAATAATAATATAATTAATAAATATAATAAATAAATATTATCCCCAAACGTTCTTTTCAGCAATGGGACTGGGATATGTGGATGAGGAACCCCGCTATTCGCAAGGATCGTGAATGCATCATACCAGACATAAGTCGCACCTATCACTTTGGTTCCAAGGGGCTCAATATGAACCCCTATTTCCAAGAAATTTATTTCAAGAAACATTCCCTGTTGTCGGAAGGGGGCATTCGATTAAAAGACATAGATAGGTAATAATGTATATATAGGTAATAATGTATAGATAGGTAATAATGAATAGATAGGTAATAATGTATAGATAGGTAATAATGTATAGATAGGTAATAATGTATAGATAGGTAATAATGAATAGATAGGTAATAATGTATAGATAGGTAATAATGTATAGATAGGTAATAATGTATAGATAGGTAATAATGAATAGATAGGTAATAATGTATAGATAGGTAATAATGTATAGATAGGTAATAATGTATAGATAGGTAATAATGTATAGATAGGTAATAATGTATAGATATGTAATAATGTATAGATAGGTAATAATGTATAGATAGGTAATAATGTATAGATAGGTAATAATGTATAGATAGGTAATAATGTATAGATAGGTAATAATGAATAGATATGTAATAATGTATAGATAGGTAATAATGTATAGATAGGTAATAATGTATAGATAGGTAATAATGTATAGATAGGTAATAATGTATAGATAGGTAATAATGAATAGATAGGTAATAATGTATAGACATGTAATAATGTGTAGATAAGTAATAATGTGTAGATATGTAGTAATGTGTAGATATGTAGTAATGTGTAGATAGGTAATAATGAATAGATATGTAATAATTTGTAGATATGTAGTAATGTGTAGATAGGTAATAATGAATAGATAGGTAATAATGTATAGATAGGTAATAATGTATAGATATGTAATAATGAATAGATAGGTAATAATGTGTAGATAGGTAATAATTTGTAGATATGTAGTAATGTGTAGATGGGTAATAATGTGTAGATAGGTAATCATGTGTAGATAGGTAATCATGTGTAGATGGGTAATCATGTGTAGATGGGTAATCATGTGTAGATGGGTAATCATGTGTAGATGGGTAATCATGTGTAGATGGGTAATCATGTGTAGATAGGTAATCATGTGTAGATAGGTAATCATGTGTAGATGGGTAATCATGTGTAGATAGGTAATCATGTGTAGATAGGTAATCATGTGTAGATAGGTAATAATGTGTAGATAGGTAATAATGTGTAGATAGGTAATCATGTGTAGATAGGTAATAATGTATAGATTGGTAATCATCAATGTTCCCTTTAAGGTTCATTGGTCCGTAAGCAAAGTGTAACAAAATTCTGTGCAAAGTTGCACAGCATCCATTTTTCATGCAATATTTGACAGATGTCTAAACTGCTGTGTAGTGTTGGTCAGATATGTGCATAGGGAACATTGGTAAAATGTACAAGATTATAATATTAGATTTTTTAGGTTTCATAATTATGTTCCCATAGAAAGTTAAGAATGTTTAAATAGATTGGAGAAATGGATAAGTGAGAATAGTCAAGATTTATTTTTGTGCTAGATGTGATACCATAAAAGACATTTGGTAAATATTGAACAAGTAGATCAATGTAACTCTAGGCAGTAATTCAGAAAATCCATTGCATATGTTTCTGTTCACAGTTGTTTGTATTTAAGTTTAAAATGAAACCTATTTGTTTGAAGGTTAAAGAAAGATGAATATGAAAAGCTGATGTTAGAGCTGATAAGCCAGGCCCAGCCAATAGACCACAGTCAACTACCATGCAGTGAAGGTTTTATTCCTAGTCATTTATCAGAGGTTAGTTTGATCATCTCTTCAACACCTTACACATTCCTAGAAAATCACATTTGCTGTCTTTAATCCGTCATTATTTCGCAGTGCATGTTATATTATTATTAAACTTAATTCATTTTCTGAAAAAATAATCATTTTATTTTTTAAGTTAAACGAATATCTTTAGAAATGAAAATAAAGGTTTGTATTGAGAATCGACGGTTTTTATTTAATTAAATAAAAAATTATTATTCTTTTAAAAGTTTGTTGTTGCTTTGTTACCAGTAAGATATGTGACTGTGACTAACACGCGCGTGACGGTGAAATCAAATCATTTTCTTAATATTCCAGTATATATATATAATATACACGTCATCAGTATTGTAGGTCGAATTCTGATAAGGAATGATTTTTTTTAAAATTCGCTTAGACTTAGTTGCCGGCCGAGGTCTAACACACAGCGTGCTGTGATCAACGGTCAAGGCCGCAATAGTTTTATTTATATTACAAGTTTGATTGACTGAGGAAAAACGAGAGCGGTCTGATAGTGACAGATATCCTGCACGTCAAAAGCATTAAACTTAAAATTACCATATTGATATGTTTATTTTATTTTTTTTAAATTCGCTGATTCGAAGGGCATTGCAAACGCGAGCGGCTGTGACATGTCACACCACACGCGCCATGGGACGAGGCGAGGCGAAAAATGTGACCTAAATTTTAACGCATGCGCAGACAATTATAAACTGGTAACTTTTTTTTTATTAAATGGAATCTAAACATGACCACAGAGACGTAATCAAAGTTCTTTACTTCGGCATAAAAATACATATATATAAATTCCCGACTAGTCATAACTTTTCCTGACTTTCAAGGCCGAGAAATTTTTTTTAAAGAATTCCCGACTTTTTCCTGTTTTCCTGACTGAGTGGGAACCATGGTTATATTTAAACGGTCCTTAAAAACGAACGGTCATTACAACCTTAGGAAAGAGTGAAGAAATATTAGGGTCCCGATATTCCGATACGATTCCCATCACTAATTAACGCACATCATGTACATAAAGAAATTTCAAGCACATGTTAATATTTTGCCGCCATATTGGTTTTCTTTTAACTCGATCATCGGTTATCTCGATGCCATTTTTCATACCCCAACGCCGTCGACTTAACCGGTTACGACTGTACTACAGAAATACTTGTCCTAGTCCTATAGTTATGTTAATTGTTGTCTGAGTAATGTATTATTTGAGTCTTTCTATCAATGTACTTGGCACCATGAGAAATACATTGATTTTTTTTTAAAAAGTTCATTCTCTATTTCAAAAACCTATTTTGAGATATTTTATCTGTTTGCTGTTTTTCTCAATAGTCTATCTCTAAAATGGACACCATCAAGAATTTAAATTTGAAACTAATTTTGTTCTCTCAGAAATAATTTGAAATATTCTCAAAGTATTTCTCCTTCCCCAGAGTGCAATATCCTCTGTTTACATCAGTATGAAATCACCAACTGACTTTGACACTTGGAAGGTGCTGGCTAAATGCCTGCACTTGTGGGACCTGGATGTCAGGGGATTTCACAAGAGCATGTGGAGACTTTTCTTTAACAACCGTCAACTCATTATCATTGGAACACCTGCATCACCTTACTCAAGTACAAAACCTGAGAATGTTGAACCTATACAGGCGGCTAAACCAGCTGAGGTAACACACAGTTAGCCTGGCTTACGTCTGCTAACCTATACAGGTGGCTAAACCAGCTGAGGTAACACACAGTTAGCCTGGCTTACGTCTGCTAACCTATACAGGCGGCTAAACCAGCTGAGGTAACACACAGTTAGCCTGGCTTACGTCTGCTCTTTCTTGTTATGTACTTTCACATGGCTGATTTGTGATCTACACTTGTTGGTGGTCTGTTGCTTCATATACAGTTGGTTGTTTAATTTGTCCATATCATACGATGATATTGTTAATTTATTTAAGCATAAATTATGGATGCCATCAATAATTGGTCTCAAATATCTCGACATAGACATAAATTGCAATTTATTGTTAAAAGATTTTTTAACATTTTTCTCTCCTCACTGAAAATTACCTAGTTTTGATTAAAAGAAATGAACAGAGCAGGAAAATAGGTTATTTTTTAAACTGCCTGGTTTTTCTTGTTAAGATCAATGTTAACTCTTATATTTGATATTTTAAATATTAGCATTAAATGCCAAGTTGACATATTATAAATATACGAGGACACCTCTCATTGAAACCTCTCATTGAAACCTCTCATTGAAACCTCTCATTGACACCTCTCATTGAAACCTCTCATTGAAACCTCTCATTGAAACCTCTCATTGAAACCTCTCATTGAAACCTCTCATTGAAACCTCTCATTGAAACCTCTCATTGAAACCTCTCATTGAAACCTCTCATTGAAACCTCTCATTGAAACCTCTCATTGAAACCTCTCATTGAAACCTCTCATTGAAACCTCTCATTGAAACCTCTCATTGAAACCTCTCATTGAAACCTCTCATTGAAACCTCTCATTGAAACCTCTCATTGAAACCTCTCATTGAAACCTCTCATTGAAACCTCTCATTGAAACTCATCCTCAAGTTTGGCACTAACAAATAGCTCCATTTTCTCAAAATGTTTACCTCATATTTTTAAGCTATACTAAAACTTGAAAATAAGGATATTTCTGGTCTGCAAAAATCTTTTGTTATATGCATCTCATTGTATTATAAAATAGAATAATTTATTAATTTTATAAATTACAGATGCTCCTTTAATGCAGAAGATTATTCTGTCCTATGTTTATCCATTGTTTATGATCAATGTGTGTATTTAGGTCAATTAATTTTTTAACCTTAATACACAAATGAGGAGTCAGAGAAAATGAGTTTGGAGCAGTGATTTCCAGTCTCTCACACCTTGGACTGTCATCAGGTGGATAACATCCCACCATCCAGATCTTTGGACTGTCAGGTGGATAACATCCCACCATCCAGATCTTTGGACTGTCATCCTGTGGATAACATCCCACCATCCAGATCTTTGGACTGTCATGTGGATAACATCCCACCATCCAGATCTTTGGACTACCATCAGGTGGATAACATCCCACCATCTAGATCTTTGGACTACCATCAGGTGGATAACATCCCACCATCCAGATCTTTGGACTGTCATCAGGTGGATAACATCCCACCATCCAGATCTTTGGACTGTCATCAGGTGGATAACATCCAACCATCCAGATCTTTGGACTGTCATCAGGTGGATAACATCCCACCATCCAGATCTTTGGACTGCCATCCGGAGGATAACATCCCACCATCCAGATCTTTGGACTGGCATCTGGTGGATAACATCCCACCATCCAGATCTTTGGACTACCATCAGTTGGATAACATCCCACCATCCAGATCTTTGGACTGGCATCCGGAGGATAACATCCCACCATCCAGATCTTTGGACTACCAGCAGGTGGATAACATCCCACCATCCAGATCTTTGGACTGTCATCAGGTGGATGACATCCCACCATCCAGATCTTTGGACTGCCATCCGGAGGATAACATCCCACCATCCAGATCTTTGGACTGGCATCTGGTGGATAACACCCCACCATCCAGATCTTTGGACTGGCATCAGGTGGATAACACCCCACCATCCAGATCTTTGGACTGGCATCTGGTGGATAACATCCCACCATCCAGATCTTTGGACTACCATCAGTTGGATAACATCCCACCATCCAGATCTTTGGACTACCATCAGGTGGATAACATCCCACCATCCAGATCTTTGGACTGCCATCCGGAGGATAACATCCCACCATCCAGATCTTTGGACTGGCATCTGGTGGATAACATCCCACCATCCAGATCTTTGGACTGGCATCAGGTGGATAACATCCCACCATCCAGATCTAGTCCTAGGATCTGTTTGTAAATTCTTCTTTTATTTAAAAATGCTTTACCTAACGAATCTCTTGATGTGATACTGTACATGGTGTAAAACCTCTACACATACTTGACTTGACAATTACACCAGAGAACTTTCCTTTTTGGGGTTCATATAAATACAACATAATGTGTCCATAATTTCATTTATTCTGAAACTAATTACTTCTATTAACTATTTTGTATCTTAGTCAATTTAATTTACATTTGGAGCAAGTGTTTTATTCTTTATAATCATCATGAGACTTATGAGTGGATCAGACAGAACAGCATGAGTGAATCAGAAAGAACAGCATGAGTGGATCAAAAAGAACAGCATGAGGGAATCAGACAGAACAGCATGAGTGGATCAGACAGAACAGCATGAGTGGATCAGACAGAACAGCATGAGTAGATCAGACAGAACAGCATGAGTGAATCAGACAGAACAGCATGAGTGGATCAGAAAGAACAGCATGAGTGGATCAGATAGAACAGCATGAGTGGATCAGACAGAACAGCATGAGTGGATCAGACAGAACAGCATGAGTGGATCAGACAGAACAGCATGAGCGGATCGGACGGAACAGCATGAGTGGATCGGACGGAACAGCATGAGTGGATCGGACGGAACAGCATGAGTGGATCGGATGGAACAACATGAGTGGATCAAACAGAACATCATGAGTGGATCAGAAAGAACAGCATGAGTGGATCAGACAGAACAGCATGAGTGGATCAGACAGAACAGCATGAGCGGATCAGACAGAACAGCATGAGCGGATCAGAAAGAACAGCATGAGCGGATCAGAAAGAACAGCATGAGCGGATCAGAAAGAACAGCATGAGTGGATCAGACAGAACAGCATGAGTGGATCAGACAGAACAGCATGAGTGAATCAGACAGAACAGCATGAGTGGATCAGATAGAACAGCATGAGTGGATCAGATAGAACAGCATGAGTGGATCAGACAGAACAGCATGAGTGGATCAGAAAGAACAGCATGAGTGGATCAGACAGAACAGCATGAGTGGATCGGATGGAACAGCATGAGTGGATCGGATGGAACAGCATGAGTGGATCGGACAGAACAGCATGAGTGGATCAGACAGAACAGCATCATGTAATAGCAATAGTAGCATAATGCTTGGAGTTTTTTTACACAGGTACTTGGCTTAATGAATGAAAGTAAAACAATGTCAGTCTGTCTGTCTGTTTGGTATGGCCAGAGTTTAGTGGGGTGTGTTTTGTGTTCTATATTAGGTCAAATATCTCCCCCCAAACACAAATCTACAAGCCCTGCCTCCCCACACCCCTAAACTCAAGTCTACTAGCCCCGCCTCCCCACACCCCCAAACTCAAGTCTACTAACCCTGCCTCCCCACACCCCCAAATTCAAGTCTACTAGCCCTGCCTCCCCACACCCCCAAACTCAAGTCTACAAGCCCTGCCTCCCCACACCCCCAAACTCAAGTCTACTAGCCCTGCCTCCCCACACCCCCAAACTCAAGTCTACAAGCCCTGCCTCCCCACACCCCCAAACTCAAGTTAGCCCTGCCTCCCCACACCCCCAAACTCAAGTCTACTAGCCCTGCCTCCCCACACCCCCAAACTCAAGTCTACTAACCCTGCCTCCCCACACCCCCAAACTCAAGTCTACTAACCCTGCCTCCCCACACCCCCAAACTCAGGTCTACTAACCCTGCCTCCCCACACCCCCAAACTCAGGTCTACTAACTTTGCCTCCCCACACCCCCAAACTCAGGTCTACTAACCCTGCCTCCCCACACCCCCAAACTCAGGTCTACTAACCCTGCATCCCCACACCCCCAAACTCAGGTCTACTAACCCTGCCTCCCCACACCCCCAAACTCAGGTCTACTAACCCTGCCTCCCCACACCCCCAAACTCAGGTCTACTAACCCTGCCTCCCCACACCCCCAAACTCAGGTCTACTAACCCTGCCTCCCCACAGCCCCAAACTCAGGTCTACTAACCCTGCCTCCCCACACCCCCAAACTCAGGTCTACTAACCCTGCCTCCCCACACCCCCAAACTCAGGTCTACTAACCCTGCCTCCCCACACCCCCAAACTCAGGTCTACTAACCCTGCCTCCCCACACCCCCAAACTCAGGTCTACTAACCCTGCCTCCCCACACCCCCAAACTCAAGTCTACTAGCCCCGCCTCCCCACACCCCCAAACTCAAGTCTACTAACCTTGCCTCCCCACACCCCCAAACTCAGGTCTACTAACCCTGCCTCCCCACACCCCCAAACTCAGGTCTACTAACCCTGCCTCCCCACACCCCCAAACTCAGGTCTACTAACCCTGCCTCCCCACACCCCCAAACTCAGGTCTACTAACCCTGCCTCCCCACACCCCCAAACTCAGGTCTACTAACCCTGCCTCCCCACACCCCCAAACTCAGGTCTACTAACCCTGCCTCCCCACACCCCCAAACTCAGGTCTACTAACCCTGCCTCCCCACACCCCCAAACTCAAGTCTACTAACCCTGCCTCCCTACACCCCCAAACTCAGGTCTACTAACCCTGCCTCCCCACACCCCCAAACTCAGGTCTACTAACCCTGCCTCCCCACACCCCCAAACTCAGGTCTACTAACCCTGCCTCCCCACACCCCCAAACTCAAGTCTACTAACCCTGCCTCCCCACACCCCCAAACTCAGGTCTACTAACCCTGCCTCCCCACACCCCCAAACTCAAGTCTACTAGCCCCGCCTCCCCACACCCCCAAACTCAAGTCTACTAACCCTGCCTCCCCACACCCCCAAACTCAGGTCTACTAACCCTGCCTCCCCACACCCCCAAACTCAGGTCTACTAACCCTGCCTCCCCACACCCCCAAACTCAAGTCTACTAGCCCCGCCTCCCCACACCCCCAAACTCAGGTCTACTAACCCTGCCTCCCCACACCCCCAAACTCAAGTCTGCTAGCCCCGCCTCCCCACACTCCCAAACTCAAGTCTACTCGCCCCGCCTCCCCACACCCCCAACTCAAGTCTACTAGCCCCGCCTCCCCACACCCCCAAATTTGAAATAAGGTTTAATGACAGCACTTTATATATCCCAAAAGTACATAAACTACAGAGTTATATAAATATAACCCAGTTGTCTTAAATACTGGTGATATCCTACAATACAGCGTATTTCTGTATTGCAGTGTTTCTCAAATAGTGGGGCGCGAGGCTCTGTAAAAGGGGGCTCGTTTGACCGTTATGCAGAGGTGTATTTATTAAAATTGTATAGACAAATTATACTGTTTACAGTCGTGCGGGGGCGAAAAATTTTTTTTTCTACCTGCATGACAGAAAATAATTGAGAAACACTGCCGTATAGTGAGATAAACTACCCAAATCTGCAGCAGCCGTTGTACAACGTATCGCTCCATGAAACACTGCCGTATAGTGAGATAAACTACCCAAATCTGCAGCAGCCGTTGTACAACGTATCGCTCCATATAACATTGTCTTAACTTTTTTTAAATCAAAACTTTTGCCGGTTGATATTTTCTTATTCAAAGGAACTTGATGTTGCTAAATAAGAAATACTAAGATTGTGATGTCAATCCAAAAATACTGGGCTGTTGTTTTTGCTATTTGAACTGGTTATTGCCATTGATGTCTTTTACACTGTGTCATTTTATTTTAGTCGCTCTAACATCTATTTCCATAATCTCTTAGTGGTTAAGATGGACATTAAGATAAATATATCTTTGATGGACATTAAGATAAATATATCTTTGATGGACATTAAGATAAATATATCTTTGATGGACATTAAGATAAATATATCTTTGATGGACATTAAGATAAATATATCTTTGATGGACATTAAGATAAATATATCTTTGATGGACATTAAGATAAATATATCTTTGATGGACATTAAGATAAATATATCTTTGATGGACATTAAGATAAATATATCTTTGACATTTTTAGATGGACATTAAGATAAATATATCTTTGATGGACATTAAGATAAATATATCTTTGATGGACATTAAGATAAATATATCTTTGACATTTTTAGATGGACATTAAGATAAATATATCTTTGACATTTTTAGATGGACATTAACATAAATATATCTTTGACATTTTTAGATGGACATTAAGATAAATATATCTTTGACATTTTTAGATGGACATTAAGATAAAATATCTTTGACATTTTTAGATGGACATTAAGATAAATATATCTTTGACATTTTTAGATGGACATTAAGATAAATATATCTTTGACATTTTTTATAAAAATCAAATAATTTTACATATTGGCCACATTATTATTATCATGTTTGGCATTTTAATAATCGTCAACTGAAGTACAACAGATTAAATGTCATGAAATGATATTTATTGGATGTATGAGAGTCTCAGATATGTGTTTGTTTACAAACTCCAATGTTTAATTGGCATGATGCCATTGTTATGGAAATGTTCTTAAAACTGCTGAGTTTTTTTTATCTATAGTTAATGTCAGTCATCTCTTATTTACATCTTATCTTCATCAAAATAACTTTGATAGTCCCTTAGTAGTAGTTAATGTCAGTCATCTATTATTTACATCTTATCTTCATCAAAATAACTTTGATAGTCCCTTAGTAGTAGTTAATGTCAGTCATCTATTATTTACATCTTATCTTCATCAAAATAACTTTGCCCCATTTTTGCAACTGATCGTTCATCACAGTAGCTCACCCTCATATTCGACACCTAATATTTCAAGCCAAAAATAGGATTAAAATATAACTTTTTCTTAAGGGCCATTTTCATCAGTTTATATACATGTATTGCAAATATAGTTTATATACATGTATTGATTGTATTGAAAATATATTTCATTATATTTTAAGCCACATTTCTCTAGAGTTTATTTTTAGTCTGTTTAAAACTCTAGTTGAACATTTTCTACTCTTTAACTCAAAAAACCATCACTAAACTAATTTTGTATTATTTACGCTGGATGAGAATCTTGTGTCTATTGTGTATGAAAAGCTCAGTAGTTCTAGGCTTAAATCTCAAACACACAATAAGTTTAAGTGCACTATTTTATTGCATTCTGTTATTACAAATTTAGTGATACTATTTTCCAATGTTGTGAAGGGTGTCAAATAACTTTGCTTCAGGATGCAAACATTATTGGCTCATAAAGCATACAAAGAATTTATTTTTTGAATGCTCACATATCTGCTCATAGATAATTGTTACAACTTATTGTATGAATTACTGTCTTATTTAACATGCCATTTTGTAAACTAGACATATTGATTATACACATCATTGTAAACATTCCTTTACCTGATCTTACTATACTATTCTAATGCATACTGTATTTATGAAAAGCAACATAGAATATAATATAATTTATGATCTGTAATTATTCCACAAAATATATATTATACCTTATGAATCAACAAAATTGTTTGTTTTACTTTGTGATCCCTCTCAATTTTTTTTTAAGCCAAGATTTTAAATTTTTTTCCAAATAATTAATATATATATTTTTTGATGACCTTTACATATTCATTTTCAGCGTATTCAAAACTTCTGAAATTTTAACCAAGACAATATTTTACATTTCTAAACAGAAGATATTGGAGTGTTTCTCTTGTGTACTTAGAGTATTAACGAACTTAGTGATATTAATGGTTTACTTAATAATAATAATAATAAATTGCTAATTTTTATAGTGCTGTTTCCCAGCAAGGAGCCGAGCTCACAGCGCTCTACATGGAGATAATAACATACATATAACAATTTAAATATACATTATTTTCATAATAACCGCATAAATGACAGTACAATACACATAAGCTACGTTAATCATTAAATAGAAATGGTGTTTCTTTAATTTTGAAAATAAATTTTGAAAAGATGTGTCTTAAGTGCAGTCTAGAAGGACTTGGTTTGGTAGATGAAATACTTCGGATGTGTAATTGTAGAGAATTCCATTGTTTGGATGCACAAAAAGAGAATGACCTTTCGCCAAATGTTTTGGTTCGTGTCTTAGGAACACAGAGAATGCGCGTGTCTGTAGAAGAGGGTAGCTGACGACTTGGTGAGTAGACCGACAGAAGCTCAGTAAGATAGGAAGGACATGAGTCAGAAAAGAAGTTGTGACAGAGAACGGCCAGTTTGTAATGAATTCGGTAGCCTATGAAGCGAGTAAAGTAGCGGAGTAACATGGTCATGTTTTTTTGCCTTTAGAACTAATCTGGCAGCTGAATTTTGAACTTTCTGTAGTTTTTTCAATGCATTGTTTTGGTGCACCTGACAGAAGGGAATTGCAGTAATCCATACGAGCTAGCACAAGAGCACAGACTAGAGTTTTTGTGGCACTAACTGTTAAGTAATGACGGAATGAGCTGATCTGATGAATGGCAATGTAGGCAGAGCGACAGATGTGATTGATGAAACTGTTGGTAGACATATTGTCAGAAATAATGTAGCCAACATTCATAGTCGATGTTTTGAACAGTATATCAAAACTAGCCACCTGAATAGAATTCGGAAGAGACAAAGTACTGCGTGATTTATTGTTGCAGAATAGGAGTGCTTCTGTCTTGTCATCATTCAGTTTGAGTTTGCTGAAAGTCATCCAAGACTGTTTAAATTATAAAGTGGTTGAGCACACTACTAAATTCTTACAGACTAGATCAATATGTTAATATATTTTTGTTGTATGAGTAAAGGTAACCTAGTTGACCTGCTAAATAATTCATTATTGACATCACCTAAAATTAATGTTTATTGTTGAAATTAATTTGATTACTGGTGTACATCATGAAATCTATGTACCAAGAAAATTCAATAAATTGGTGAATTTCTTAATCTAGGATATGGTATAGCTGGTAATGCAACATAGACTCAAAATTTCCTCATAAAATTCTTGTCTCTATTCAAAAGCCATTTATATAGTTATATATCTTCATTTAGTCAACACTAAGTGCAAAAGAGAAAGACTTAAGAAACAAGCAACTTTAATATAAAAAATAATTATACTTGAGATTTACATTTGACATTCACACACCAGTGTTACATTCTCTCTCTCTCTCACACACACACACACACACCAGTGTTGCACATTTTTATGCCTAGCCTTCAAGATTTTATTTAGATCAGGACAAAAACATTCGTTTAATCAGTGTGAAGATTTATTCTGTTTACAGCAGTTAAAATAGTGTATCACTCAGAACAAGAAGGCTTCTTGTAGAGGGTGACTAATTATTGGTTATTTACAGTATGTGTCAAGAAGTGATCTAGGAGTGTTTAATTGATGTAACTGGTAAGAACAACATAAACAGTTGTTTCTTTCCTTGTTAAAAAATAAGAATTAAATGATATGTAGTGCACACTTTCAATTTGCACACAATTTTCCATTCATACAGTAAATAGTAAATAGGACACGCCCTTAGTTGGTTCAAAAAGATCAGATGACAATGTTTACAATGTCGGTAACTAAATAAATATTTCAAACTAATTGAGTTGTTCTTTCAAACAGCCACCTAACCTACACATAAAACTGGATAAAAGTTAATGGTAATTTGGAACCTGACTAATGTGCTATCAACACAATAGGACTCTGGCCACCAATGATGGATCTGGCCAGCAATGATGGACGTAATTTCAATACCATTCTAAATATTAAATAAAAAACAAACCCGTAAAAACAAAGTTTTTGACTATAAATCCCTTATATATGAGACATAACTAACAGTATTGATTATTTTCAAACATTTACAGACTGAATCTGTCTTAACTCAACTTTGCATCATAACCCTAGTGGGGGGGGTGGGGGGAGAGGGGAAAAGTCTGGTCACCGATTCGCTTGACCGAGCTCAGAGTGACACGTAAAATGTAAACAAAAGCGCCCGTCGCTTCGTTGGGTCGCCTCAATGCGTCAGCTCAAACTTTCACGTGGCAAAAAAACAATAACAAACCGTGAATTAAAATTACATACCTCATATAAGGATAAACTAAAAATGCATTAATTTAATTACGGTACGTTCGATCGATCTGAAATTTTGATACGATGCATTGTTAGGTCAGACGGGTCCGTGTGCCAAATTTCAGTTCGATCGGATCATGGGAAGTGGGTCATTTTTGACTTCTGTTTTTCCGCCCGCCGAGCCCAAGACACAGAGAGAGAGACGGCCGCGAAGTTAATATAAGGGATTTAAAAAACAAACCCGTAAAAACAAAGTTTTTGACTATAAATCCCTTATATATGAGACATAACTAACAATATTGATTATTTTCAAACATTTACAGACTGAATCTGTCTTAACACAAGTTTGCTTCATAACCCTAGGGGGGGAGGGGTGGGTGGGAGGGGGAGAGGGGAAAAGTCTGGTCACCGATTCGCTTGACCGAGCTCAGAGTGACACGTAAAATGTAAACAAAAGCGCACCGTCGTTTCGTTGGGTCGCCTCAATGCTCAAACTTTCACGTGGCTAAAAAACAATAACAAATCGTGAATTTAAATTACATACCTCATATAAGGATAAACTAAAAATGCATTAATTTAATTACCGTACGTTCGATCGATCTGAAAGTTTGATACGATGCATTGTTAGGTAAGACGGGTCCGTGTGCCAAATTTCAGTTCGATCGGATCATTGGAAGTGGGTCATTTTTTACTTCTGTTTTTCCGCCCGCCGAGCCCAAGACAGACAGACAGAGAGAGAGAGAGAGAGAGAGACGCCGGTGAAGTTAATATAAGGGATTTAAAAAAACAAACCCGTAAAAACAAAGTTTTTGACTATAAATCCCTTATATATGAGACATAACTAACAGTATTGATTATTTTCAAACATTTACAGACTGACACCGAGTGATGTCCCTTGTCTTTAATAAATGGGGGTGGGATGTGAGGGGGTGTCGGCACGACGGTCGGCGTCAACACGACGGTCGGCGTCAACTCAAACTCACGTGAAACTGGCAGAAAAAAAACAATAACAAACAGTGAATTTTGAATTACATACCTCATATAAGGATAAACTAAAAATGCATTAATTTAATTACGGTACGTTCGATCGATCTGAAATTTTGATACGATGCATTGTTAGGTCAGACGGGTCCGTGTGCCAAATTTCAGTTCGATCGGATCATGGGAAGTGGGTCATTTTTTACTTCTGTTTTTCCGCCCGCCCGCCCGCCGAGCCCAAGACAGAGACGGCCGCGAAGTTAATATAAGGGATTTAAAAAGAGTTAACTAACTTAATTACGGTAAATCATCCCTGCTCCTTTTTTAATTGATGACCAACCTGTTATTTATAGACTGTGAAATATAATTATTGGCAATCTGTATGTAGGCATAAATTATAACTATAAAATTCAGTTTTTGTAGTCATACATTAAAATGAATAGATTCTTTTGTTCATCCAAGGAACATAGAAATGTTGTTTTTCTTTCATTCTAAAATTCAATTTCAGCACATACGCATATTCAAAAGTATAACCATGACAGCATTTTAGAATTTAAGTACTTCTCTAGCATTATTTATAGCAAACCATCGCATACTAAAAAAATTATATTTTCTAGTAACAAAATTGACGCATTATAGTAGAGAGCGTCTTCTAGGTCATTTGTGTTGAAAACTACAAATGTCAAGATATTTGCACTTGCAGGATATTTGAACAAGTTGCTGGTTACAGTGAAAAGTCTTTTTTTCTTTTCAAACATGCCAGATGCAAAACTAACATGGGCATAGCAAAAGACCAAGAAAAAGAAGTGGGCACTGGATTATTTTCAGTATCTATCTTTCTAAGACTAAAGCAAAGTAGGCTATGCGCAGGAACTTAAGCATATAGTCATACAGTGGAGGCTGCATAAAGGAAGAGAGTTGCGGTAAGGGTGGGTTTACTTTAAAGCATCTTTTAAATTTACTCAAGGATGCAGAGCTATTCTAAGTATACGATAAAATAGCATTACAATTTTCCTTGACAAAAATGTACATTTTTAGTGAATTGTAAACTGAAATTTTATTTAAATAGTTAACATTAAAAGAATTCATCACATATCTTTTACAATCTTAAAAGGTTACCAGTTTTTATTGAAACAAACATTAGCTGCAATAATATTGTTAAAATTTTTGACCCAGTTTACATAAGTTCCTGACCTTAAAGTAAAAGAATATTTTCACTAGTTTTCATGTGGTTATTTATTTAGAATTTCAATGATGACGTATTTCTGTTAGCTTTATGACCAGAGCATTTAGTCAATTTAGTCTTTACTTTCTCTTCATGAACTCAACATTCTATTTAGTCAGTCTTTACTTTCTCTTCATGAACTCAACATTCTATTTAGTCAGTCTTTACTTTCTCTTCATGAACTCAACATTCTATTTAGTCAGTCTTTACTTTCTCTTCATGAACTCAACATTCTTCAAACTTCCATCACTTTCCTTCAATGAGCTTCAGAAGTAGTTTATAATCCTGAGAGTTTTTATTTTAATTTTAGTCAGGCACTTGAAATTAACATCCATTTTTGATCAATTTTTAAGTCTCTTATATTTTTTTTCTTACTGAATGCTTAGTAATTTCATGTTTGGGATTTGTGTGTGTGTTAATTTAATAGTATGAATCTTTAATAAAGGGTACATTTTTCATTTTAACTTTGGAAGCTTTTAATATTTTATGATGAAATGTTTTTATGAAGAAGTATTTTATATTTTAAAACTATAACAAGTCAGTAATTATTTTTCTCTCTTTAAGATGAGAGACAAAGTCTCAAACTTGAAATAATGAAAGCAGGTGGCACCACGCCCCACCTATAATTGTATGTAATGAAAGCAGGTGGCACCACGCCCCACCTATAATTGTATGTAATGAAAGCAGGTGACACCACGCCCCACCTATAATTGTATGTAATGAAAGCAGGTGGCACCACGCCCCACCTATAATTGTATGTAATGAAAGCAGGTGACACCACGCCCCACCTATAATTGTATGTAATGAAAGCAGGTGGCACCACGCCCCACTTATAATTGTATGTAATGAAAGCAGGTCGCACCACGCCCCACCTATAATTGTATGTAATGAAAGCAGGTGGCACCACGCCCCACCTATAATTGTATGTAATGAAAGCAGGTGGCACCACGCCCCACCTATAATTGTATGTAATGAAAGCAGGTGGCACCACGCCCCACCTAGAATTGTATGTAATGAAAGCAGGTGACACCACGCCCCACCTATAATTGTATGTAATGAAAGCAGGTGACACCACGCCCCACCTATAATTGTATGTAATGAAAGCAGGTGACACCACGCCCCACCTATAATTGTATGTAATGAAAGCAGGTCGCACCACGCCCCACCTATAATGGTATGTAATGAAAGCAGGTCGCACCACGCCCCACCTATAATTGTATGTAATGAAAGCAGGTGGCACCACGTCCCACCTATAATTGTATGTAATGAAAGCAGGTGGCACCACGCCCCACCTATAATTGTATGTAATGAAAGCAGGTGGCACCACGCCCCACCTATAATTGTATGTAATGAAAGCAGGTGGCACCACGCCCCACCTATAATTGTATGTAATGAAAGCAGGTGACACCACGCCCCACCTATAATTGTATGTAATGAAAGCAGGTGGCATCACGCCCCACCTATAATTGTATGTAATGAAAGCAGGTGGCATCACGCCCCACCTATAATTGTATGTAACGAAAGCAGGTGACACCACGCCCCACCTATAATTGTATGTAATGAAAGCAGGTGACACCACGCCCCACCTATAATTGTATGTAATGAAAGCAGGTGACACCACGCCCCACCTATAATTGTATGTAATGAAAGCAGGTCGCACCACGCCCCACCTATAATTGTATGTAATGAAAGCAGGTCGCCCCACCTATAATTGTATGTACTGAAAGCAGGTGGCACCACGTCCCACCTATAATTGTATGTAATGAAAGCAGATGGCACCACGCCCCACCTATAATTGTATGTAATGAAAGCAGGTGGCACCACGCGCCACCTATAATTGTATGTAATAAAAGCAGGTCGTCCAACGCCCCACCTATAATTGTATGTAGGTCATCCTTCACATAGTAGCACTGGTCATCCTTCACATAGTAGCACTGGTCATCCTTCACATAGTAGCACTGGTCATCCTTCACAGAGTGACAATGGTCATCCTTCACAGAGTAGCACTGGTCATCCATCACATAGTAGCACTGGTCATCCTTCACAGAGTAGCACTGGTCATCCTTCACATAGTAGCACTGGTCATCCTTCACATAGTAGCACTGGTAATCCTCCACATAGTAGCACTGGTCATCCTTCACATAGTAGCACTGGTCATCCTTCACAGAGTAGCACTGGTCATCCTTCACATATTAGCACTGGTCATCCTTCACATAGTAGCACTGGTCATCCTTCACAGAGTAGCACTGGTCATCCTTCACATAGTAGCACTGGTCATCCTTCACAGAGTAGCACTGGTCATCCTTCACATAGTAGCACTGGTCATCCTTCACAGAGTAGCACTGGTCATCCTTCACAGAGTAGCACTGGTCATCCTTCACAGAGTAGCACTAGTCATCCTTCACATAGTAGCACTGGTCATCATCCACATAGTAGCACTGGTCATCCTTCACAGACATTATGCTGACATAATTCTTATAGGTGATTATTTCAGGAAACAACTGGACTAGATGCTCACATGCATAAACAACTGGACTAGATGCTCACATGCAAAAACAAAAGCTTTCTGACAAACCAATTTTTTATGTATGTGGATTTGCTAAGTTTATTAAAAATCACTTTATTTAATAATAAACATTTACGTACATCATTAAAAGGTCAAATATTGTTACATGTATCAGTTAAAAATTAAATTAATTGTGCATTTAAAATAAATGTCACTACGTATATACTAAATGCCATTTGGAAACACCTTCAAATAGGACATCAGTAAAATCTTTCATTTTCATTCTTACAAATTAATAATTCTATAAAATTAACATTATTTACCCTGTTTTTAAAAGCAGGTTTTGAGGGTAAAAAAATGATTGTATAAACATTTTTAAAAAATTCATTCAATTTCACCGATTGAACAGATGATCAAGAAAATTTGAAATTTGAATCTGAATGATGAAAAGAAAACTTACTCACATGTAATGTTAGGTTTCTATGTCATATCAACACCATACACTGCATCATTTTTTTTTCATATTTACTTAATATAAAAGTGAGGAATTTTACATTTTCTAATATATTCAAGCAATAGAAGTTATGAATTTTGAAACTTATGAAATTATACTCATCTCAATAAAAACTATAGAACTCATAAAACATAACATTTTTTTAAAGTCTAGATCAGGGACACTAAACTATGGTCTGCGGGTCAGATAGATTCGGCCAGCAACTCCTTGTCATCCGGCCCACCTACCGCACTTGAATGATTATTGTGCTGTATAGTTGTCTTTGCTTGTTTTTTTTAGTGTTTTCTACTGACACACGAATAACACAAAAAGTTAAACTTAACTTAGTCTTTGGTCTAGAATGGTCATGTGTCCCACACTCATCATTTGGTCTACATGTGTCCCACACTCATCATTTGGTCTACATGTGTTCCACACTCATCATTTGGTCTACATGTGTCCCACACTCATCATTTGGTCTACATGTGTCCCACACTCATCATTTGGTCTACATGTGTCCCATACTCATCATTTGGTCTACATGTGTCCCACACTCATCATTTGGTCTACATTAAGATAACTTCATCCTTATAAGACTTAAGCCAAGGGTTAAGTTTAAGGGCTTTTAAATTTTTTAAAACTATTTAAATGGGAAGGAAATAAAAGCAAACACATAAACAAATCTTAACTATATTTTTAATTGTCTTTAAAGTGTAAGTGAGAACTTGATAAGATAAGGCACAGCTGGTAGTTTAGAGTAATTATAATTAATAATTCAGCAATCACGGGCCACGCCCCAATCTAAGCAACCCAGCTGTTGTGTTGAAGTTCATGGGAGACAATCTTTTCTTACTAGAAACATTGTGGGGAATGGCAGGGGGCGCTATCTTAGAGTTACGTATGTGTAGGAGGAATACGATACTAATAAAACAACTCGTATGCAAAGTTGCGCAGCATCCATTTTTTTGGAATAATGGTAATATTTTACAAAAGTTGCTGCGTGGTAATTCTAAACTGCTGCGCAGCATTGGCCATTTATGTGTGCAGCATAAAGGTAATATTGACTGCAGATATTAATTACCCTTTCTAACAAAAGTATCAGTCATTTGTATACTCTACTGTATAATCATTCATGTCTATATTATTATTTATTTTATAACGTATAAGGTTTAACTTTAATGATATTTTTGATCACCCAGAGACTTAAGTTTAAGTCATAAGGGGTCGTCACGCGCCTAAGGAAAGGGGGGGGGGAACGGTCACGCTTTTGTGACAATGTGTGACGAGTGGGAGATGGGTGTTCAAGAAATGTGACGTCACATCAAAACGCCCAACTTAATATAAAAGTTCCATTTAAATTATTTTTAAATATTTGATTGCTTGCAATTTATTTCATTGCGTTTTCAATGGCTTCACGCGTGTTACGATATTAGAGTGCAAACTTACACTATAAAATGACAAAATAAAATAATTTGCAAGATGCTAATTTTCATTTCGAAAATAAGAATTTTAAAAGGGGGGGGGTTCAAAGCTGTCTGACTTCATAATGGAGTGGGGGGGATCTAAGTTTTTTTGACAAAGTGTGGCGACGGGGGAGGGGGGGGGGTAAAAATCTGACAAAATTGCGTGACGTCATTTTATGGACGGCCCATAAGTCTTTATGAGTGTGTAAGTGACACCTAAGTTATTAATTTAATTTTTTGTGGTTACATTTCATAACCATAAGCTGCAGTCACCTAATGTATTTCACAGCCCCTTTCCAAATCCTTCTACGATCAATAAGAGTATGAAAGCACAACAACAAAGCTCCATTGAATTAGGGAAAGCAGGTACGGCGTCACTCCGCGAGTCGTAGGGCCTAAGTCTAAGTCATGTTACGAATATATTTGAATTTGAGAGCAGTATCAGTTTACAGTCTACAAGTACAAGTAAGTACTACAAGTACAAGTAAGTACTACAACCCTAGTACCAGCCGACCCAACGAAAACGTCATAGTATTCTGTGACACATGGCTATGTTGTTTTTTTTTGTTTTTTTTTAAAGACGCAATTCATGAAAGTTTGAAATCAAAATTATTTTTATTTGCAGACTATGCGCGTTCATGAGTGGGCCCCATTCATTTAGAATTTTGTTGTTGTAGAGTAGTTGCTAGCACTGCAGCCTATTAATTAATGTAAATTTTAGAGCTTTCATGCCCACCTATTTATAAATACCATGTGTCCTGCAATGAAATACTATTACTAATTACTATTTATAAATATCATGTGTCCTATAATGTAATACTATTACTATTTAATAAATACCATGCGTCCTGCAATGTAATACTATTACTATTAAAAATATAGTTACTAATGCAACAAAGTCAATACATTGTGGTAACTTATTTGTTCCAGTTTGGAGGGTATTCAAATTATATTTCTATGCGCCAATTGCACGCGCAGAAAATGATGTTTGTTGAAAGACTATAATTATTAGTCTATAAAGTTAGGCATACACCACTGCATATAATATTTTACCATCAATTGTAGCTGATGTTTTTTGAAGAATTTAATTGGACCCTGGTATTCTCGTTAATGAAGTGGTTGTTATTACAATCTGAGCCAAACAAACATAAATTATAAATAAGCGAATGGATTATTTGCATGCCCGTATTTTTTGTTTTTCGTTTTGATGATAGTCAAAATTCTATACAAAGGATTAACCACTCAAGATTGACAGTGTTTTTAGTGGTATATCGCGTGGTAAGTTCAGAACCTTTCAATAAGGTGTTATATTTAGAACCAGTTAATCTTTTTTTAAAACTGTTCGTTAACACCCCACACCCACGTCACAGAGATAACATTTTTTCTCCATGATGCGCGCGCGACCTTTGCATATTTCCTCCTAAGAATCGCATAGGTTTGAATTAAAGTTTTAACCTTAGTTAGACTTCGCCATTACAGAAATATTTCCTAAAATAAGTATTTGGAGTGGGAGATATGACATAGATAGCTATAACTATTATAACGCCGATTCCTAAAAGGTTTCATTTTTAAGTTTGAATTTTAAAATTGATAGGCTAAACATCTAGTCATCTAGCTTTTAAAAAAATGATTTAAATATTTCACTACCTTAACAATTTTGAAAATTGTGGGGCACCGAAAATTAGTATATACGCCCCTGTAATGATCAGTTTGTTAGCATTTATAACTATAATTTTATTTGTTGAATTTAAGAGGAATCGCAGGGTCTAAAATATGAATTATACAACCTCTGGACTTAACACAGTTCATCGTGTTGGTTGACAAGTATGTTACCGGGGCAACTGCCCATGCTTTTTAATAGCCTCATCCTAAGCTTACTTTAATATGTCACCTCCGGTTTCACGTCTGCCTATTTAAAGTTTACGATCAGTCCAAGGAAACCTACAGACAAATCAGGGAAGTGCCTGGGGGCGGGCCCCTTAACTTTTAGAGGCATCGAGTCTCTAGGGGCCGGGTCACGTCAAATTTTGGAGGGTTGTGAAATAGATTTCATCTTGTACAATTCCTTGTATTGGTGTACATTATTATTGTGGAGACTTTTTGAAAAATAAACGGAAGCAACACGACTCGTTGAATGATTTTATCCGAGATTCGTTAGGAATATAATAGTACTCATACAAGACACTACTCACAGGTTACTGTTACTTGTGTTACCCCACAAGACACTTCTCACCGGTTACTGTTACTTGTGTTACCCCACAAGACACTACTCACAGGTTACTGTTACTTGTGTTACCCCACAAGACACTTCTCACCGGTTACTGTTACTTGTGTTACCCCACAAGACACTTCTCACCGGTTACTGTTACTTGTGTTACCCCACAAGACACTACTCACCGGTTACTGTTACTTGTGTTACCCCACAAGACACTTCTCACCGGTTACTGTTACTTGTGTTACCCCACAAGACACTACTCACCGGTTACTGTTACTTGTGTTACCCCACAAGACACTTCTCACCGGTTACTGTTACTTGTGTTACCCCACAAGACACTTCTCACCGGTTACTGTTACTTGTGTTACCCCACAAGACACTTCTCACCGGTTACTGTTACTTGTGTTACCCCACAAGACACTTCTCACCGGTTACTGTTACTTGTGTTACCCCACAAGACACTTCTCACCGGTTACTGTTACTTGTGTTACCCCACAAGACACTTCTCACCGGTTACTGTTACTTGTGTTACCCCACAAGACACTTCTCACCGGTTACTGTTACTTGTGTTACCCCACAAGACACTTCTCACCGGTTACTGTTACTTGTGTTACCCCACAAGACACTTCTCACCGGTTACTGTTACTTTTGTTACCCCACAAGACACTTCTCACCGGTTACTGTTACTTGTGTTACCCCACAAGACACTTCTCACCGGTTACTGTTACTTGTGTTACCCCACAAGACACTTCTCACCGGTTACTGTTACTTGTGTTACCCCACAAGACACTTCTCACCGGTTACTGTTACTTGTGTTACCCCACAAGACACTTCTCACCTGTTACTGTTACTTGTGTTACCCCACAAGACACTTCTCACCGGTTACTGTTACTTGTGTTACCCCACAAGACACTTCTCACCGGTTACTGTTACTTGTGTTACCCCACAAGACACTTCTCACCGGTTACTGTTACTTGTGTTACCCCACAAGACACTTCTCACCGGTAACTGTTACTTGTGTTACCCCACAAGACACTTCTCACCGGTTACTGTTACTTGTGTTACCCCACAAGACACTTCTCACCTGTTACTGTTACTTGTGTTACCCCACAAGACACTTCTTACCGGTTACTGTTACTTGTGTTACCCCACAAGACACTTCTCACCGGTTACTGTTACTTGTGTTACCCCACAAGACACTTCTCACCGGTTACTGTTACTTGTGTTACCCCACAAGACACTTCTCACCGGTTACTGTTACTTGTGTTACCCCACACCCCCGATAGAGACATAGCAGACTGTTACTTGTGTTACCCCACACCCCACACCCCCGATAGAGACATAGCCCCCCCCCCAGACTGTTACTTGTGTTACCCCACACCCCCGATAGAGACATAGCCAGACTGTTACTTGTGTTACCCCACACCCCCGATAGAGACATAGCAGACTGTTACTTGTGTTACCCCACACCCCCGATAGATAAATAGCCCCCCCCAGGGCTGGATTTTGGACTTGATGGGGCTCTAAGCTATTTGACAAATGGGGGCCCTTTTGAAGTCCAGATATTTTATGTCAGTGCCAAATATGAAGAAACAAATTCCGGGGGGGGGGTCAAGACGGCGGGGGCCCTAAGCTATAGCTTGTTTACTTGGGGGGGTGTCAAGAAGGCGGGGGCCCTAAGCTATAGCTTGTTTACTTGGGGGGTCAAGAAGGCGAGGGCCCTAAGCTATAGCTTGTTTACTTGGGTGGGGGTGTCAAGAAGGCGGGGGCCCTAAGCTATAGCTTGTTTACTTGGGGAGGGTGTCAAGAAGGCGGGGGCCCTAAGCTATAGCTTGTTTAGCAAATAGGTAAATCCAGCACTGCGTCCCCCCATAATTGTAACCAAATGTTAGATCTATGTATTAAGATACTTTCTGTTTTAGTTTTAGACCTGTTTCCTGCTGACGCTAACGTTGGGTGTCACATGACATAAGATTTTTTTAAAATTCATTGGGCAATGAAAACTATTGGCAATAGATATTTACAGTAAAATATTTTACAAAATAAAACATCGTTTCTACAAAAATGTCATTGACTTAAAATCGACAAAAATGCCGCTTAATAAATATGAAGTAGATCAGAGACACGTTTTTAAAAAAAATTGGTTTCAATAAGGTGCTGAAAGTTTCGTTCTATGTCCATGCCCCTTACATGCAGCTAGTAGCATTTGAGGATGAGTAGCAGCTGTAAAATATGAACCAATCCGAGCGAGTTTGAGCCTTTCACAATCACTTGGTGATCATCACGTAACTAAGCTGAGTGGGAAAAGCTAAATAAAAACATTGTCACAAATAGTGATAAGCCTTCCACTCTGGTTGGAGCGTTATAGGTTCACCAGACACCACGTTATAGGTTCACCAGACACCACGTTATAGGTTCACCAGACACCACGTTATAGGTTCACCAGACACCACGTTATAGGTTTACCAGACACCACGTTATAGGTTCACCAGACACAACAAACTTTATCTTAAGTTAAAGTTACACTTGACTAGTTGATTGGGAGCTTGGGACGATCTGGGCGTACACCGCACCATCCCCCACCTACCAACCAGTCAACGGAAACAGAGAGCTACAGAGCACAAATAAATACATTGTTTTAAATAACAGGCTTTGTGAAAAGGGCAGAAAATAAAGGCCATCCCTCCTCACCCCACTTCATTCTAACTCATGTGTGTATCACTATCACATAATGTTGAGTGTGTGTATCACCTAATGTGTGTGTGTATCACCTAATGTTGTGTGTGTGTATCACCTAATGTGTGTGTATCACCTAATGTTGTGTGTGTGTATCACCTAATGTTGTTTGTGTGTGTGTATCACCTAATGTGTGTGTGTATCACCTAATGTGTGTGTGTATCACCTAATGTGTGTGTGTATCACCTAATGTTGTGTGTGTGTATCACCTAATGTGTGTGTGTATCACCTAATGTTGTGTGTGTGTATCACCTAATGTGTGTGTGTATCACCTAATGTTGTGTGTGTGTATCACCTAATGTTGTTTGTGTGTGTGTATCACCTAATGTGTGTGTGTATCACCTAATGTGTGTGTGTATCACCTAATGTGTGTGTGTATCACCTAATGTTGTGTGTGTGTATCACCTAATGTGTGTGTGTATCACCTAATGTTGTGTGTGTGTATCACCTAATGTTGTGTGTGTGTGTGTATCACCTAATGTTGAGTGTGTGTATCACCTAATGTTGAGTGTGTGTATCACCTAATGTTGTGTGTGTGTATCACCTAATGTGTGTGTGTATCACCTAATGTGTGTGTGTATCACCTAATGTTGTGTGTGTGTATCACCTAATGTGTGTGTGTATCACCTAATGTTGTTTGTGTGTGTGTATCACCTAATGTGTGTGTGTATCACCTAATGTGTGTGTGTATCACCTAATGTTGTGTGTGTGTATCACCTAATGTGTGTGTGTATCACCTAATGTTGTGTGTGTGTATCACCTAATGATGTGTGTGTGTATCACCTAATGTTGTGTGTGTGTGTGTATCACCTAATGTTGAGTGTGTGTATTCGTTCACAGACAAGGTTTTACACATGTGTAACATCTCACGCGTGGTGTAACATCTCATGTATCATCTTATCTTATCTATACAGACGCTCCTTCTATACAGAAGATAATTGCGTCCACAGACCATGACTGATGATCTGTTGGCAAGTGATGCAGCGTTCACAGGCCACGGCTTTGTGGGTTCCACGCATTACCCAGCCGCCTAACTAGTGTTAGGTACTCATTCGGAGCTGGGTGACTCAGGGACGCCCTAGACCCCGGGAACAAATCCTTGCCTTCACCTGGATTCGAACCCGTGACCATCGGTACGCCAGTCGAGCGCGCTGCGTGGTGTAAAATCTCATGCGTGGTGTAACATCTCATGCGTGGTGTAACGTTTAAAACAAATGAATGCCATGAAGACTAGGCATTGTATGATACGTCATCTCCCGAACCAAGTGCACGAATTTTATCAATGATCAGCATAAACTTTTGATACAGACAGCGGGCTGTACTGAAATAAAATCAGACCAGGAAGTTTGATGTCTATCAAGACGGTGGGGTGGAGGGGAGGTGAGGGGTCGGTGTTCTCATGTGAGGGTGGGGGGGGTTGTAAACTTTGTGAGCGTAACACGAGCCACATCAAACACATACATCAAACAATACATCAAACACATACATGCTATAGTCTTGTGCCATACCCCGGTACAAACTTTGTTTATAGTTTTGTGCCATACCCCGGTAAAAACTTTGTTTATTGTTTTGTGCCATACCAGGTACAAACAAAATTAATCAAACATAATCATGAAACAGGAAAATATAATTTTAGGGATCCTCATTAACCGATTGAAAGATTGGAACCTATGAAACTGTCAATCTATAAATACGTTTTGTTTGCGGAAAATTAAAAATATTTGCTGATTGGAAAAAAAGTGTGGGGGGGGGGCACTTTGTTGAAATCTAGGATTAGTTCACTTAAAGAAAGGGGTATTCTACTGAACAAAGTGTGTGTGGGGGGGGCACTTTGTTGAAATCTAGGATTAGTTCACTTAAAGAAAGGGGTATTCTACTGAACAAAGTGTGTGTGGGGGGGGGCACTTTGTTGAAATCTAGGATTAGTTCACTTAAAGAAAGGGGTATTCTACTGAACAAAGTGTGTGTGGGGGGGGGGCACTTTGTTGAAATCTAGGATTAGTTCACTTAAAGAAAGGGGTATTCTACTGAACAAAGTGTGTGTGGGGGGGGGCACTTTGTTGAAATCTAGGATTAGTTCACTTAAAGAAAGGGGTATTCTACTGAACAAAAGTGTGTGTGGGGGGGGGGCACTTTGTTGAAATCTAGGATTAGTTCACTTAAAGAAAGGGGTATTCTACTGAACAAAGTGTGTGTGGGGGGGGGGCACTTTGTTGAAATCTAGGATTAGTTCACTTAAAGAAAGGGGTATTCTACTGAAAAAAGTGTGTGTGGGGGGGGGGCACTTTGTTGAAATCTAGGATTAGTTCACTTAAAGAAAGGGGTATTCTACTGAACAAAGTGTGTGTGTGGGGGGGGGGCACTTTGTTGAAATCTAGGATTAGTTCACTTAAAGAAAGGGGTATTCTACTGAAAAAAGTGTGTGTGGGGGGGGGCACTTTGTTGAAATCTAGGATTAGTTCACTTAAAGAAAGGGGTATTCTACTGAACAAAGTGTGTGTGTGGGGGGGGGCACTTTGTTGAAATCTAGGATTAGTTCACTTAAAGAAAGGGGTATTCTACTGAACAAAGTGTGTGTGGGGGGGGGGCACTTTGTTGAAATCTAGGATTAGTTCACTTAAAGAAAGGGGTATTCTACTGAAAAAAGTGTGTGTGGGGGGGGGGCACTTTGTTGAAATCTAGGATTAGTTCACTTAAAGAAAGGGGTATTCTACTGAACAAAGTGTGTGTGGGGGGGGCACTTTGTTGAAATCTAGGATTAGTTCACTTAAAGAAAGGGGTATTCTACTGAAAAAAGTGTGTGTGGGGGGGGGCACTTTGTTGAAATCTAGGATTAGTTCACTTAAAGAAAGGGGTATTCTACTGAACAAAGTGTGTGTGTGGGGGGGGGGCACTTTGTTGAAATCTAGGATTAGTTCACTTAAAGAAAGGGGTATTCTACTGAAAAAAGTGTGTGTGGGGGGGGGGCACTTTGTTGAAATCTAGGATTAGTTCACTTAAAGAAAGGGGTATTCTACTGAACAAAGTGTGTGTGGGGGGGGGCACTTTGTTGAAATCTAGGATTAGTTCACTTAAAGAAAGGGGTATTCTACTGAAAAAAGTGTGTGTGGGGGGGGGCACTTTGTTGAAATCTAGGATTAGTTCACTTAAAGAAAGGGGTATTCTACTGAACAAAGTGTGTGTGGGGGGGGCACTTTGTTGAAATCTAGGATTAGTTCACTTAAAGAAAGGGGTATTCTACTGAACAAAAGTGTGTGTGGGGGGGGGCACTTTGTTGAAATCTAGGATTAGTTCACTTAAAGAAAGGGGTATTCTACTGAAAAAAGTGTGTGTGGGGGGGGGCACTTTGTTGAAATCTAGGATTAGTTCACTTAAAGAAAGGGGTATTCTACTGAACAAAGTGTGTGTGGGGGGGGGGCACTTTGTTGAAATCTAGGATTAGTTCACTTAAAGAAAGGGGTATTCTACTGAACAAAGTGTGTGTGTGGGGGGGGGGCACTTTGTTGAAATCTAGGATTAGTTCACTTAAAGAAAGGGGTATTCTACTGAACAAAGTGTGTGTGGGGGGGGGGCACTTTGTTGAAATCTAGGATTAGTTCACTTAAAGAAAGGGGTATTCTACTGAAACAAAAGTGTGTGTGGGGGGGGGGCACTTTGTTGAAATCTAGGATTAGTTCACTTAAAGAAAGGGGTATTCTACTGAACAAAGTGTGTGTGTGGGGGGGGGGCACTTTGTTGAAATCTAGGATTAGTTCACTTAAAGAAAGGGGTATTCTACTGAAACAAAGTGAGTGTGGGGGGGGCAACTTTGGTTGAAATCAGAGGATTAGTTCATACTTAAAGAAAGGGTATGTCAATTTTCTAATTCAACTGAACAAAGAGGTGTGGTGGGGGGGGTGTGGGGGGGTGTGTGGGGGGGGTTTGGGGTTTGTGGTGTGTGGTGTGTGGGGGGGGGGTGGTGTGGGGTGTGGGGGGTGGGTGGTGGGGGTGGGGGGGTTTGGTGGTGTGGGGGGGGGTGTGGGGGGTGGTGGGGTGTGGTGGGGTGTGTGGGGTGGGGGGGGTGTGTAGAGGTGGGGGTGGGGGGGGTGGGTGGTGTGGGGGTGTGGTTGGGGTGTGGGGGGGTGGGGGTGGGGGGTGTGGGTGTGGGTGGTGGGGTGGAGGGTGGGGGGTGGTGTGGGGGGGGGGGTGGGTGTGTGGGGGGTGGTGGGTGTGGGGTTGTGGTGTGTGGTGGGTGTGGGTGTGGTGGGGGGGGGGGTGGGTGGTGTGGTTTGTGGGGGGGCACTTTGTGTTGAAAACTAATCTACTATAGTATTGAGTTCTCACGTGCATAACAAATTGTCCCAGGATTAGGAATCACCACCCACCCCCACCGACCACCCCGGGCCCCCACCGTATTTCTACAAACACACTATCGCACTTAACGCTGTGAACTCCCTTCCCGCCCCGCCCTTAGTTACAAAGTAATTACCACACCTACCACATAACTCTCACCCCACCCCAAATCACGCACTATCAACCCCAACACCAGTCACCACCCCCCCCTATAGAGTATTATATGTGTATAGATATTAGATTTTTTTTGTTAGTATATTATATATTTTGATATTTGTTTTTTTTATTTCCCGATATATATATATATTTATTTATGTTATATATTTGATTGTGATGATATTTGATTTTAAGTTATAGTATATGATTTTGATAGTTCTTATTTATTATTTATTATATGTAAGTTATTAGATATAAAATAGATTAATTTGTATGTTTTAGGATATATATTTATATGTGATATGTTAGTAGTTAGATTATAGTGATATTATGAGTAATTGTTTAATTTTATTGAAATTTATATATTTTCGACTTTGACAACACCAATTCACCATCCAACACAAACCCCACCAGACAACCCGCTCCCCCCCCATATATATAAGTAGTTGTGGAGTTATGTTAATAGTTGTATAATTTGTAGTTTATTAGTAATGGAATTAGAGTATTTGGTTATTTATAAGATATGATATATAGAAGTGAGGGTATTATTGTATAGATAGGATAGAAGTGGTTTGTAATTTATGTAGATTTTATAGATATAGGGTATTTATTACTTTGTGTTTGTATAGTTAGGATGATAGTTTGTGGAGTAGTAATATATTATTACGTTTTGGTTATTGTGGTTAGGTTTAATTATTAGTTGTGGTAATGTTTGATATGAATTGTTTAATGGATGATGTTGTTTATGTGTGAATTGTGATTGTGATAGGAAAGTAGATTAGTTAGGATTAGTGGGTATATGATTGGTAGTGGAGAGAGTGTGAGGTATTGATGTGAGTTGATGGTTTAAGTTATAATATATAGATATTATAGAATTTTAAATATTGTGTAGTTGGTTTCTGTGTAGGAGTTAGTTAGTGGTAGTTAGGAGTTGTTATATTAGGTGATTTTGTGGAGAGTGTGTGGATGGTTTTGGAGTGGTATGTTATTGGTATTTATAGGTTTGATGTGAGTGTTTGAGAGTTATTGGTTAATATGAGTGTTGTATTGTATAGTAGTATGATTTTGTTTTATGCGAAGTTATAGATATGAATTATGAATGATGGTATAGGGATTATAGTAGAGATGGGATTTTGTAGATATTTAGATTACTGTATATATATTATTATCATATGATTGTATTTATATATCAAGAGTATTTAAAATTTGTTATATTATATATTTTTTGTTGTTTATATTATTTATTTTTTATTGTTTCTCCGCGAAAGAAAAGCCCATCACTTCTAATCTAACGCTCCCAACCCTCCTCCTGTGAGACAACCACCCCAACGACCTCACCCTACCTACCAGCCCCCGACCCCTATAGATATAGATGTATGTGAATGGGGTGTCAACCCCCTCGCTAAATAAATTAAGGACATCACACGCTTGCGATTCTTTACCTCCCATACCGCCTCTCTGCCGCCGTTTATGTAAAAACTCTCAGACCTCCGCCGGACACCCCCATTTCCCTCTGATCAGATGGAGATTTGTTAGTGTCTTTTGGTTGGGTGCATTGTGGGGGGTTTGGCACGACTAATTGTATGAACAACACACGTCCCAAGGATTAAGATTTTCACACATGTAACACCGTTATAAACACACTTAAGAAAGAAAAGGGGGTAATACTGAAAACAAGATGTGGGTGAATAGAAGCCAAGTGTTGTTGTGTAGTGGGGGGTGGTGGGGGTGGTGGTGTGTGTGTGTGGGTGGTGGGGGTGGGGGTTGGTTTGTTTTTTTGGGTGTTGGTGGGGTGGGTGGGGGGGGGTGTGGGGTGTTTGGTTTTGGTGTGGTTTGTGGTTGGGGGGGGGGTGTTGGGTTTGGGGGGGGGGGTGTTGGGGGGTTGGTGGGTGTGGGGGGGGTGTGGGGGTGTGGTGTGGTTTTGGTGGGTGTGGGGGTGGGGTGTTTGGTGGGTGGGGGGTGTTGGTTTGGGTGGGGTGTGGGGGTGGTGTGGGGGTGGGGTGGGGTTTGTTGGGTTGTGTTTTGGGGGTTGGGTGTTGTGGGTGTGTGGTGGGGTGGTTGGGGTGGGGTGTGGTGGGGGTGGTGGGGGGGTGGGGGGTTGGGTGGTTGGGGTGTGGGGGTGTGGGTGGTGGGGTGTTGGGGGGGTTGTGTGGTGGGGGGGGGGGGTGGGGGGTTGTGGGGGGGGGGTTGTGGGTGGTGTGTGGGGGGGGGGGGTGGGGGGTGGGGTGTGTGGGGGGTTGGGGGGGGGGCAGGGGGGTGGGGGTTGGGGGTTGGGGGGGTGGGGGGGGGGTGTTGTGGGGGGGGGTGGGGTGTGGGTGTGTTTGGTGGGGACACCTAAGATATTAATAAACAATAAGTGTTAAAAACAACAAAAAGAATCCCACACACGACTATCAATAAATTTGATCGCTTACACTCCGGCCAGCTACAGACCCTCCAATTTTCTACAACACCACGTCCCCTCCTATATATGATTTTTTTTGTGTTTTTCCCGGCAAATGAATAGCCAACTCACGGCAACGAGAAACCCCCCCAGGAAAACTCTTCAATTTGTACACATACCTGCCACCCCCCCAATCACCCAACGGACAACCCCCCAAACAGCCCCAACACCCATCCAACTGCACGCATGCCCGACAGCCCTCAGCTTACTCCAACTCCTACTGCAAAACAAGATCTATCTACAACCGAGGGAGTCTTTAGTGACATAATAAACAAGACATCGAACGAGAGCACAAACATCAACAAACACTTCTACTCACTCTATCACGTCAACGATCATCCTCACATAATACCCCGACGATTAGACCTATCGCACCTGCCAACAAACTTCTGTCTCTGTCCCCCACCATTCTAGTCCATCAAGCAAGTAAACGACCCCTCCCTTATATTTTATGCCCACCGCCATTCCTATTTTATCAAATCCTTCATCGCCTTCAAAAACAACAATCTAGAATGCCCAAAAAGATCTCAAACTTATCAAACCTAAAAAAAAGATCGTCGACCCACCAATGCCACCCACGATCTCGCACACCCAGCACCACCCAAAAATATATATATCTCCCCGGACCATCTCAATAACCACACCCTACGACCACTCGACCCCACATAAACCTGGACATCCAATTGCGCAACACCCGGCAAAACCACATCCCCATTCAAGCGGACAAATAATACATACCACATCTTACAGACCATAATCCTTCTACCTAAACCCAATTATCCAGCAACCCTCACACTATGCAACAGATAACCTCGCTACCCATTCCCCCCTAACGTATCTGCACCCTCGTCATACCTACATCGCATCTAAACACCGCACTACCCCCTCAACTAACTAATCCAGGCGACACCACAACTTACTCTACGTCAAACAACCACATCTTCTCCCGCATATCTAATTTCCGCAAGCTCCCTCAAACTATAAAATAATATCTACGTGGTCCCTCCCGCTACTTCCCTCCAATATCCCCCATTACTAATATGTACCTACACTCAGATAGGTCGCAAAAGGAGATTCGATAAATTGTCAAAAGATAGCGACCCCATAGGCTGTACTACAAATACACATGGAAATTATCCATGTGAGTTTACCCACATAGCACACCCCTCTGCCCTACTCACCCACACAAGGCCGCAATAACAGCCGCCTCACAAGAGCCCCTGCCGCCCCGAGATTCACCACTAATTTCATTTTATGGTAGTATACAGCCTCTATTGTTTTCATAACCTGACCCCTCGATTATCCGTAAGACAACGCAACTATTCCAATATCCGACCCCACTTACCACCGCGTAAAATAACCTCCAGACTTAGAACCCGCCAATGGGTATGAGAAACGGTACCAAAACCATACACGGCCGCATCCAACCGACGCTAGAGGTTTGCAAATCTCAGGATCCTGATTTCTACTCACACGAAACGATATCCCAATCAACAACCATCAAGCAAGACAACCCACGACCACCCGAACACAACATTCCTAAAACTCGACTACCACGTGCAAACATTCAGCAAAGTACCTCCCCACTCCCGCCCTCCCTCGACTATATCATATATTTTTATATCTTTTTTGAATTTTTTCCGCCAAATTTTTAGTGATAATCGCCACACCAACGACACGTCAATTCTAACACCCCGCATAGAACCCGCGCCCCCCCCCCTTCCATACATCTTTATTATTTTTTGTTTCAATAGCATGTACCACGCCCCATGCCCCATAGCCCGCCCGTATTGAGTATAATAGTTTTATTTTGTTATTTTTTCTTTGTTGCTTTTCTGGTGTCCCCATATATAATCCGTCTCAGATGACGAACAGTACAACCCCTACCACCCGCCGCTCCCGTTTTTCACACCGAACCCCCCAACTCCACCGACGCCCATGCAAGCATGTCCCCCAGCCCACGCGTGTGTGAGCCCCATCGCACCCCGCCCACAGCGATCCCACGCCCTCCCGCTATTATAGTAATTGTGTCTTATTGTGCTAGTAGGTCTTTACTATTTTATTGGTTTTTTTTCTTTTCGTTATTCCCCTTGCGACATCACCCCAACGAAATTCGTCCCAGACATTTCCCCCTAACCGGTCCCAAAATAAATCACCACACATACCACACCTTTTTGTCTCCTCTTCCCCATATTAAAAAAACCCACTCCCACACTAAAACCGGCCCGTGTTTAACCAAAGCACCCAGGGCACACCCCAACTGCCGGCCTGAAAATGTGTTAGAAGGTGGGGGGGCGTGTGGTGGGGTGGTTGTTGGTGCACCAAAGTGGTAATTATGGTCGCACGCTAACTACCGTCACACCGAACCCCCTAAATCCAGCCCTCCCCACCACAAACTATCCCCGCCCTTTTGTCGTGACAACGCCACAACACACAACCACATCACCATGTCATACTCAAGCAATCCACCCAGCCCCGTAGTGAGATGTGACTGTTGTGTTTGTGATGTTTTTTTGTTTTGGGTTTGATGGGGGGTTTTTTGTTGTGGTGTTTTTTTGTTGTTTTTCTTTTAGTGTTTCTTTTTTTGTTTTTTTGTGTTTGTTTTGGGGGGGTTGATGGGGGTTTGTTGTTGTGTGTGCTGGTTGCTTGTTTGGTTTGTTGTGTGTCTGATGTGGTGTTTGCTTGTGTTGTTGTGTGTTGGTGTTATGTTTGGGGTGGGGTGTTTGTGTTTTGTTTTTTGTGGGGGTGTGGTTTTGTTGTGTGTTGGTTGATGGTTTGATTGTGTTTTTTTGTTTTTGTTTGTTTTTTGTTGTGTGGTTTTGTTTGTTGTGATGTTTTTTTGTATTTTGTTTAGTTTTTGCGTTTTGGTGTGGGTGTTTTTTGTTTGTTGTTTTTGTGCTTTTTTTGTTTTTTTTTGTGGTGTTGGGTTTGGTTTTGTGGTTTTTTGTTTGGGTTTTTTTGTGTTTGTTTTTTTTTTGTTGTTTTGTTTGGTGTGTGGTTTTGTTTGATGTGTTTGTGAGTGTTTTTCTGTTGTGTTTGGTGGTTGGTGTGTTGTGTGTGTCTGTCGTGTAGGTGGTGTTGTTTGCGGTGGGTAGTGTGTGTGCGTGTTGGTGTTCGGTGTTGTGGTGGTGTGACTTTCTTGTTGTTTTGGTGATGTGTTTTGTGGTTGTGTTGTTTGTGTCGGTCGTTTGTGCTGTTGTGTGTCTGTATCTGTTGTTGTTTTTTAATTGTATCGTGTTTGTGTGGTTTTGTTGTGTGTGTGTTTAGGTGTTGGGTGTGTGGGTTGGTGCACAAAAGTGTTTATATGTAGTATGAGTGGGTGGTTAAATTGTGGTAGAAAAAATCCTCACCCGCTATCGCCCCACACTTCAAGCGAACCCAATCCTTCTCCCGTCCGCTTTTGATGTTTGGGCTATTGAGTGACAATACCTCCACTGACCACCTACTTAAGATTTGTGTTGTTGGGTGGGGTGCCCCGCCCCTCATATGAAGCAACAACACAGTTGCAACTGGCACCAAGGACGCATATGTCATATGTTATACGTTAACACCAACCCTCCCTTTTAACACGGCTGAATCACCCACCAAGCCCCCTCTATAGAGGATTATTTTTGTTTTTCTTTTTTGTAGTTTGGGTCCCCCACCCGCAGCAATATTACCTATCCCCGAAAGAATTCGCCCTGGGGGGTTGTTTTTGGTGATTTGTCCGCGACAAGGTCCCTATCTTCCCTCCGGACCCAGCCCAGCACACTTTAGCGAACTCTCCGGCTGGAACCCCGTCGCACGCCACTCCCTTTAATTATCCATACTAGCACACACACCAGCACCATGTCCCCCCCGGCTATATTATTACTAGGAATATTGCTGTGTTTTTTTGGTTTTGCCCCCCAACCCCTCACACAATGTAATCTCTCACGACCGTCACGCATAAATCTAAAAACCCAACCTTCATCCGTGTAACCTCTCCCTGCCCCCCTCCCCTCCCCTCCCCCCCTCCCCTTTCTTACAACCACGCCCAGTCCCCCGCCCCCCCATCCCTCTTATCCCCCCACACCCCCTCCCCCCCGCCTCGCCCCCACACTATATTATATGTTTTTTTTTCTCGCCCCCCTCGCCCACCCAAATGAATTCCCCACCCCACCCAATTCAACACTTTCCGTGCGTCCGCCCCAACCCTCAACGCAACCCACAACCCCCCCCCCCCCTCCCTTTTACCACAGGAAAACCCACAAACCAGAGACATAGCACACACCCCTGACCAACCCACCCAAACCCACCACCCCACTCCCTGACTGAACTCCAGACCAGAATGATAGATATGTGTTAGAGTTTTGTGGCCCCCCTGTCGCCCCGTCACAGCAGCCAGAATAATTTACATCCACGAGTCGCTCACACACCCACTGACAACTAAAGATACCCCGGATACCCACCACTGAACGGGTTTCAAAACATATATCGCCACAGCTAATAGTCTGTGTTATTCACAATCACCGGGGTTGTTTTACAAGATAACCTCAACCAATTGCCCCCGCCTTATAGAGTGTAGTGTTTTTTTGGCCCAGTTAATAATTGAAAGCCCCACACACCTACGGATCGGCAACAAGCCCTCCCCCCTCACACAGCCCGCCCAGCCCCCCCACTTTCCGGAGGTCATGAAACTCCTTAATATATACACCGCCCCCCCTGTGCGCCCCCACGGACGTCGCACTAAGAAACCCAGTAGCACTATTTAATAACCCCACCCCCCGCTCCGCTCCGCCTACCCCACACCCCTCCCGTTTGGTACACACACCCAACAACTCCAGTCACCCACCCCTCCACCTCAAGGCCTGCTTTGCCCTCCACACCAATGCCCCTCTCTCAGCTCCCGACAGTGTCCGCCTGACCAGCCCCACCCTATATAATGAAATAAATATTATAATGTGTTGTTTTTCTTTTTTCTTCTAGCCCCCTAATAATCCCACCATCTACAGTAAACGAGTACCAACCGCAACAACAAGAAATTGGGAAAACACTTCAACTGAACAATTCGTTGTAACTTTACAAACAACCAAGATTACCATCCCAAAACCAATAAACCTTTAACCGAATAAATACAACACCACGTAAACTATATACGAAGCAGCAAGAGCACAAAGCATATGTACTCACCTCCGGCATACTATACCCCCACCCCTCCCCACAAGACCGCCCCGGCCCCCCATAATCCCCCTATCCTTGTTTCACCCCAACCCCCACCAGAACCCCCAAGTATCAACTCCCCACGACCTCCCCTCGGCACCCCACAACACGAAACCCCCCTTCCACCCATCCAAGTGGTCCGTCCCACGAAAATCTCCTCATCCTCCCACCACCCCACCCTTGCGATAAAACACCCGCCGCCTGCATGTCCCATTCAGCACCCAGATCACCCCGGCACCGCCCTCCCCCCCCAAAATATTAAGAATCACAACTGCCCCACCCCGATTCCAATATCTGTACCATACTACAGTGAAACTTACAAACCTTAATCAAGCGTACATATTACCCCCCTTCAATTCAACCCCCAAACACCGTTGCACACTACACACACCACTCTGTCGCATGGACATATAGATATAGCCCTACCGCGACACTTTGACACACATTCACGACCCCCACCATTTAACCAGCATGTTGTAACACATCCTCGTTGTATCAAGTATTGGACATATGTCCCTGGGCCCATGCTCCTACACGCCTCTTATCCTAACGCCACCGGAGTCCGTATTTGATAATGTTTTATAAGAGAGACATCCAGACAAACATTTAAAACCCCTACATATAAAAAGTATTGATATGGACGTGTTGTTCTTCCCTTTCATCAGCCTTCCCTCCTCCCCACCATGGTATTCTTCTTTTTCTTCTCCCACCAACTTTAACTTTCCTTCTTCTTTTCTCTTCCTCATCTATTACTTCCTCCATTCACATCCCTCCTTTTCTATTACAATTAGATCCATCCATTTTTGGACTCCCTTCCCTTTCCTTTCAGACTAACAACTTCCTTGGTGGTCACACGAAGTGTCCACATTTGTACAAAAAAGACTCAGTGCATATATCAAGGGGTTGGTTCTATGTCTTCGTATGGTGGCAGCACTTTACGGCTTTTGTTTTAGCTGCTCTGTAGCGATTTTCACTGAATGCTTCCGTTAGAACACGACTGTTTGTTGGCTTATCTTTAATGAGTTTCTATGCAGCTTTATAACTACAGTGAGCATGTTAATAGTATGACGAGTTGTTATCTAGCTCGTGCTGTTGGGGCGTTGTCAATAATGTTTCCCATAGTATTGCGAGCTGTGATTTTCTCTAGCTGTGTGCTTAGTGCTCTTTATTCATAATAACACACTAAGATAGTCGCGGGACAACCCTACCCCCCCCCCCACCCCCCCACCCTGCACACATCCCAGCCCCGCCCCCCCCCCCCCCCCCAACGAACCCCCCCCAAGTTCCTCCCCCCCCTCATCCCCAACCATCTTCATCTAGTCCTCACCCGATCTCGGTTACACTGCACCTTCACCCTACTTTAATACCAACATACCCAAGATAAGGGACAACCGGCATATTGATCCTACTTTCGAGCCTTTGTAACGCAAAAATAGATTCCTATCAGGATACGCTCGGCAAACCACACCAAAACCGCCGACCGCCATGAACCCAACTCCTAACCACACGTACGAATGCCCAACACCCAAACCCCATAAACAAAAACCAGTGCAAAAGATCACCCAACACATCAGCCAAATAGCTCCATGTCCCCGTACAAGCCCGTCGGCCAAACGAAAAAAGAACAAACGAAAACGCACCTCGCAACCTTACAACTCCCTACACCCTACGATCCCATGCAAATCCATTCCCCAAACATTCAACCACGCAACCGCCGTGCACAGCCATGGCTGACCTGGAGACGAGGAGGTCCACCGCCGATGGCCGGCTCTATCCTCACATACAGTCCCTTAGCCCCCACAGGAATGCCATAACAACGTACATCACTCCCATAGATATGCCTTTCTTGATTTAATACTCCAGTGACCATCCCGGTGCGGGGACTCCCGCCCCTACGCTTTGTCCCTCTAAGGTTACAATTAACGCAACTTACCGGACACATTAACCCACCCACCAAAACAAACCCATGTTGGCGGAAAGAGACATGTCCAGAGACGGGCTTTGACAGATGCCCCCTACAAGGGAGACAGTACCTCTTAAGCGCAACAGTGCCAGATAGACTGCGTAATTTCAACCATCCTCTCACCGGTCAAATGCCTGTGTCAATCATACGACTCAGACTAATAATGCAATTGGCCACTCTTAAACGGAAACACGTAAAATTATTTGATAGAACAAAAATCACCCGAATCCCTTGCTATAATATACCTTACAGCGTAATCTTTTGAAAAAACTGGCATAGATTGATGGGTCGGGAAACTAGCAGCGAGCATGCTCGACACACGGCCCCCTTACGCTTGCCATACTAAATCCTAAAGGAAACACTAACCCCCCACAGACCTCAACCGTAGGTTTCCATAATTTTGAGCACGCACTACTACAAACTGTACACTGTCTCCGATGTGTGTGTGCCAATTTGGTAGTTACGTATATGTAACTGGGGCGGTTGTGTGTCGTTCCAAATTGACGTGGAATACGAAGAAAACCAGAAGAAAGTCGCTACCCCCAGGATAATTTTTTCGCCAGGACCCAGTGATTTTCAAGTAGGTGGTTTTAGTATTGCGTGGGTGTTTTAGGGTCAACTGCCCAACTTTTTGTTCCATATGTGAACCTGCAGTGCACGCCCCTTATGATTTATAGCTAGCCCGAGGCCAGGACAGGCAACATTGGCCTGCTCCTGTACATATCCTGAAAGTTGGCATGCCCCATCCCCCCACGTAACTCAAAAAAAACCCACCAAGCTGCAAACTAACTCATCCCACAAACCACAACATAAACCATGACTTACGACTTCCCCCTAACTTCCCCACTTCCCCTACCGAATCCTGATGTGCTACCAAGACTCCCAAATACCCTAACACCTCACGAAACGGGAATCACCTACCATGTCATATGCCAAGGTAATATCCCTTCCCCACATAATTGCATCCCAGCCCCCTCTGACCCTCCCATCGAAAGTTGCCTCGTGGAAAACAATCTAAGCATGCACAAATGTGCGTGGAAAGCAGACGCGCTACTCTTCCGGCCTTCTCATTCCAAACAGTATTGGTCTCTAACACACAACAGTCGGTCCAAACGTGTGGCTCGAGACGCCGGCTCCGTTGATCAGTCCCCTAATTAACCCTCTACCTGCGTCGTTGAGTTCGTAAGTATCTTATTGTTATTGAATCGTGCAGGGCCGGTCCCACCGATCACGCTTGCCCACCATTAATGCGTACAGACCAGATCGTTGCAATCACTGTGTGTTCCATGTGAGTGTGATGTTTATGCTAGCCCTGGGTGACCTCGAAAACTCAACAGATAAAGTGTTATGCGACCTGTCCCTATGATAGCTTGTGGCAGTCACAAAAAACCAACGAACTTGATGTGACCGCGCTCATTAGATCCCTTAGTGGCCGCTCGGCAACTCTGGGACCACAGCTAAGAGATATGTGAGCGAAATTTATATAAAGTAGATTGTCGGGTTAAAGGTAGCTGCGATTGCAGTTCTGGGACACATAACCGGATAATCCCCAAAGTTGGACTATTCATAGTAGCGATAATTACACGAAGCAATCTCGTCAAATCTAGGTCCTGGGACTGTCAACCTCGACACCGACATAAGCTTGTCAGGGTTAGTCCAGTCATCGAACCGGGTCCCTGAAGGTTGACTACCCGATGTTCCCGCTGTTCTCCGGCTTCTCCCCTGATAAAAACACAAAATCAACAACATCACAAAACACCCCATTCCCTCGCCCCACCGACGCCAGGGGTTCCTACTCGGACGAACTGTACAAACCCCCCCCGCATGGGTGGCAACAAGACTGCACCCCGTGACATGCCTCCACCTAGCAATGCACACACATCCTTTACCCCTTAAACGACAAACATGAAAAGGCAAATACAAAAAAAACTAGGGCGAGGGTGCCTACCCATAACACTGAAACCAACCCATAACGACGTGCATACAAGCCGAACAATCTCGCCGAATTTTCCCATAATAATGTGGGAAAAGCACCCCCACATGTAAGAGACGAACACAAAGTCCCACCTCTGCCATGTAGTTACGTTGTTATAACCTGAGGAAACATCGCCTACTAGTATCAGGTAGTTCGCAGAATTCAAAGCTGATGGAACAGAGATAAAACTCGCCCCTATAATTTTGAAATCAAAACAACTGAATGATTTTTAAACATACTCTAATTTTATTCGCCCCCTATTTCTCCAGTGGAGGGGGTGGGTAACCCGTACTCTAAACTCACCAGTAATATGAAATCACCTGACTTGTCTGCGACATCTAAAAAAACCACCCATATAGGGTGTTAAATAAAAAATACCAAAAACAAACGTCCCAGCGCCCAACTTACAAATCAGAAATCAAACCAAGTCGACTTACGACTTTTGAGGTAGGCTATTATAATATGTTCACACGTCAAGGGTATGCACCCTGACAAGGATACTTGGATCGTTAGGTTGGCCAGCCACCTTATTCCAAGCTCGAGTTGGGGTCCACTCCCTCCGATGGGGACGAAGCTGCGAGCAGTCAATCCCCGAATGTATCCCCCTCCTCGGACCCTATCCCCTTACACTCATCGACAGCAGCTTCGTAGTGAAGACCAAAAAAAACACACAGCTACCAAACGACCCGAACCGAGGCTGCGCTTTTTGTTACGGATATTGGTAATCTATTACGGTGCGCGAGTCCTCTCTTGTCCTAAAAACGCTGCTATGGTGAGCTGAATAAATGATTTATAGGCCATTAGTAAACCTACTAGCTTGAGAGATTGAAGCGTCTCGCCGTGTAAAAACCGTTCCTAGGCGTCACACTGACTGCCGGAAGACAGTGGGGGGCCCGCCCTTTTGGAAAGAAACGAGGCCAACTTTAGAAAGAATATGATGAACCCCAACTATGATACAGGAATATTTAAGTAAGAAATAGCGAAACATATAATTTAAGGCAACCAATCCGTTCAAAATGTGTTAAAAATCCTATCCCAACAACAACCTTTAAATGAGCTGAACCCTTGTGAACAGCTGGTGGACGTAATTTGTCTGGCTGGAAGACTCTGAATTGGGAACAGGGCGATCGTTCTCGCCCATGCCGGATCCATCACCTGGGTAACTGCGAAATGGTAGTGGGAGGGATTGTGCCTGGAAGTGGCACTTGTAGGTGCACAGTGAAGTATGGCCAATGGTCCACGAAGACATTCGTGTGTCCCTCTCTTACCTGCAAACGGAGGTACGAGCACACTTTGGGTAGTCTCATACAACGAGTTTTGTAGGACGGACCTCAGTAATAACACGGATCCACGACCCGAATAAACTCACCCATCTTGGTTTGTGTCTAATCACAAGACTGCTCTTCCAACCACAAGGCTTGATAAAAAAAATCCATAGACCTACACTACTAGCACGCACTAGTGTACCACCAACAACCCCGGTGAATACTGCAAAAATAACCTTGTAAGACCTTACCCAAACAACAACAAACTTAAAGCCCATAACCAGGGTATAACAAAAGCAATTACCCCCCCCCTTAACCCCACTCTACCTCCAGACGACTCATAGAACCGCCTCCCCGGACCAGTGACACAAAAACCAAAAACACCGGCCCATACCCAACAAATCCCAACATCATCAAAAGTTAACGCTCCCACGCGCCAACACCCACCCCTCCCACACCCTCCAAGCCACCCACACCACCCAATGACACAATACTCACTCTTATTGCCCCCCCACCCACAGGATATCAAAGGATGATTATGTGATGACGAGGTAATGAAAATTAAAAAAATCGCGTGAGATATAATCTTCCAGGATGAATTAAAATTTCAAACAAGTCATGTTAATTATTATGATTATAATAATAATATTAAATTTTTAACTACTATTACGGCACCATGAGCCAGCCAATAATGGAAGAGAGAGTAACATTGACAGTCCGAGTCGAACAGCAGTACCATCGGACAACGCATACACGACCACCAAGAATCATTTTAGATTAAACAAGAAGACCAGAGTAACGGGAAAACACCTCCATTAGTAACTCGACAACCCTCTCAAGTCGTGGACGGCCAGACTACTCCAAGTGAAGAACAAACCTCCAGCAATAACAACCCGTAAGATCTGGACACCTACCGCAGCGCAACACAAACAAATCCCCACCCCCATAGACACATCATATGGAAAAGAAAAAAATGCCAAATTCCGTATCACCCAAACCTGTGGTCCAACACGTAAAAACGCTAAATCAAACCAGTTAACCTCCCACTTTTGTCTTGCTAAACGGAAACCCGCGCCACTCTGAAAAAAATACACCCACACAAGGATCGAAGGTCGGATATACAGGCCTGATGTAAGACAAAAATTATTTGACGACACACCGAGCCCTGGAGCACATTAGAATAAGTTCACCGCGCAATATAACTACCAGATTCATAACTAACGCCGACAGTGCGGGTTTCTTACATCTACTATACCATCTCCTCTCTGGTTCTAATTTTCTACAAAAACAAAGAAGGTCACAATTAGTCTTAAGAAGAAATCGCTCGAATTACTAATATACTGATCGAGACCGCGTTAACCCTGATCCTTTCTTGCATAAATGCCTTTATGTATTTTTGTTTGTTTATGGTTCGCTGCTAACAGTAAAAAATAAAGATGAGGATTAATATGTGCTCTTAATAATCTATTGAATCTACAAGGGGGATGTTGACAACGATGTTGGTCGAGACTATATGTTTAGCTCGCTAACATCTCAGCACCGCACGGGGACAGCACCCAGTACGTTTCCAACCGAAACAATTTATCGGATTTCCCAATACTAACCAAAATCAGTACATATTGATAAGCAGTAGAGCTATTGATGAAACGTATATTTTAATGAATCAACAACTCGAATTGATGCTTTTCATGAAATCAATATGAAATATCGACCCCAATACAAGATACCTAACGAAATCAATAGTAATATATATTTATAAAGGTTGTGAAAAAACCAACGAAACATGCACATTTTTTTTTTTATAAACAACCTATCACAGATTTTATTATAATTAATACAATGGTATACCAAGCTCAGAAAACAACCAAAAAACAAACAAAAAAACCACTACATGTAAAAACACCGTTTCGACAAATGTGAGCCCGTAAGAGGAGTGGGTGGTGTCGGGAACAAAAGCATATACCGCCACACCCACGTGCCCCGCACGTCCCGTCCACGCTCCGCGTTCCCACTACCCGCCCGTGCACCCCCCCAGCCCCCCCTGACCCGCCACCATTACACCCATTCAACCAACGCGAAACACCACACACCCGACTTTAGTGAAGATGAAAATTATATAAAGGGCAGTTGTATAAGCCCCCCGGCGTCGCAAGCCGAACCTCCCCCGCATAAATAATGATATTCGTGCCCCCCCTCAAAAACAAAAATGGTGACCAGGGCAAAAAAAAAAACCCACCAATCGCGAACCCCCCTCACGCGACCCACCAACTGTATGTGGGCCAACACTTTAACAAGAGAATCATGAACCCCAAAATTTCCCCTCGTCCGACTCAAGATGATCCTAAATTGAATCACTTTAAAACCGCGAATGGCGTGGTCAAAGAGTTTGTGACCTGGTAGAAAAAAAAAACAAAAAAAAAAAAAAAAATTCTAAATTATCCGCCCACATGACCTGTAGAGCTATTCTCTCAGCTCTACCCAACCCCCAAACTAAGAGCACCCCCCCCTAAATGACCCCCACCCCCATAAGAACAACTAACCCCCCCCGCGAGAAACCCCCCACCCACCAATCCTACGGTATCGTTACCCCAAGCTTTTTTTTCCCCTCCAATAAACCACCACGAACCAACTCTTTCAACAAAACTCAACATTTCGGCCCTACGTGACTCTCCTACAATGACTGCAAATACTGCCACCACCTTCCCTCCAAATCTTCACATTCCCACCCCCCCCGGCCCTCCAGCCCCACCACCACTAACACAACAGACATAAACCCCCATCCTGCTCCTACATCACCCGCCTCAAATAAGCGACCTCCGCCAACACAAAATGAAAGATATACTGTACCATCCAAAAACAACTCTCAAACCCAAGTAATCCTACCCTATAATATAAGAAAACCTTTATAACAACCGGTGCAACCCCTTCCCCTCCCTCTGCTCCTAATCCGGACTGGTGGGGTACAGCACATGCCCAACCAATGTGTGAAAGTTAAGAACATGCATAACGGACACAGAACGGTGATATACTCCATATGTCTAAGACTGGTAGTGTAGAAAACATATTATCTAAGTGTATGTACTAACTCACTAAGAATAAATTCATATAAAGAATGCTATACTAAAAACATGCAAATGATACTTGCACCATAAAAACACGTCGCTTACGCTCCCATTAGTTTGAACCGTCTCACATCGCATTCTACCGTGGGGAACATAACAAACATATAATCACAAAAAAACCCAATCATACCATAATAACACAAAAAGTTACAGTACGAATACACATTAATCCCATAGCCAGACATCACGCTAAGAATCTCCCGCACCAATTAGTAGCACTGACCCCGCAACTTTTTCCCCCCCTATAAATCCTCTCAAAAAAAGTTCGGCTTAAGAAAGATATATACCTATATTTTAGGGGTTGTTAAATATTTTTGTTGTCTTTTACCACATGCTGTAAATAAATAATTTTAAAAATATAGCCCTAAAAAAATATAAAATAAAGTAATATATAATATATATATATTATATATATAATATATAAAAATATATATTCTAAAAATATATATATAATATGACATAACGAGGTGATCCCTCAAGAGAAAAGATGCCTACAATCGCCTTACAATTCCTACAAATACTATTCTACACCCCAAAGCCAAACACAATAGATAATGAATATTTGACGGCCTAAATTTTATATTATGTATTTAGTATATTAATTTTTAAATTAAATTAAATTTTTAAAAAAAAAAAAATCTAATAACAATCAAAGTGATTCTTAAAAATACCTAACATCAAAAACAATCAGGGAGCTCCAGCTATAGTAAGAGCTGCTAAGAGTTAAGTCAAAGGAACTTAAAGAGCAGAGCACGACATGCATGGCGCTCCAATAAGGTCAATAATGACAAAAGGTTTTGTTGAACAATTGCAGAGATAACACAGAATGATTTGCTTTATTTCTTGTACCATTTGTTCAGATCACTATCTATGTGG
>CALYLW010000193.1:600000-861372 GCA_944989445.1 Ampullaceana balthica | reverse complement strand
AATATAATAATATACTAAACTTTATAAAATAGCAGCAAAAGACATAGACTCCAAGTCTGTAGCACAAGGAGAGATTACCAAAAAGGTCATTGCATTTGATTACAAAACTCTTGGAAAATGGCAAAATCCATTGTCAAAATCTACATTATGAGAGTAGAAGCAAGATTTCTCTTTTTGGCTTTGGAATACACCGCAGCTAAGTTTTCATTTCAATTCACTAGTTCCATATGTCTTTGTCTATTTGTTCGTCGAGAAAGACTTTTTACCGAAACGTTATTTTTTTTATGACGTTTTACAAAATACATACACCGTTTGAATAAAATGCATCTTTTTATTTATTAGTATAAGCCTGATTGCAGTCTCACCCATATATTGATCTTTTCACCAACAGAACAAGTCTGTTTCTTGTGTTGTTTCGGTATTCATTTGACTTTGACTTCACGGAAAATAAAGAGGTGTGTAGGGGGTGGGAGGGGGTATTCCAATATGGCGGTATCGGAAAGACGTCAGTCCACGTGTGCATTGATCCGACATCTGATTGGTGCCAATTTATATTCAACAGATCTCGGCCTTATCTCGATGTATAGCGATTGCCAGTCTTTATGTCCGTGATCTCATTTTGGCAACGAGAGAAGGAGAAATGCAGCTGAGGAGATATTGGGATGCTGTATAGAAGATGCGGGAAGGTAAAGACAAAAAACACATCGGGTGGGGGGGGTATTTAAAATCCTGGATGGAAACTATGCTACCGACTTGCGGGTCCCTGCGTATTTAAGAGTTATTGTTACGGCAGGTCCCTCTGTGTTCAGGAGTTATTGTTACGGCATGTCCCTTTGTGTTCAGGAATTGTTACGGCAGGTCCCTTTGTGTTCAGGAATTGTTACGGCAGGTCCCTTTGTGTTCAGGAATTGTTACGCCAGGTCCCTTTGTGTTCAGGAATTGTTACGGCAGGTCCCTTTGTGTTCAGGAGTTATTGTTACGGCAGGTCCCTTTGTGTTCAGGTATTGTTACGCAGGTCCCTTTGTGTTCAGGAGTTATTGTTACGGCAGGTCCCTTTGTGTTCAGGGGTTATTGTTACGGCAGGTCCCTTTGTGTTCAGGAATTGGTACGGCAGGTCCCTTTGTGTTCAGGAGTTATTGTTACGGCAGGTCCCTTTGTGTTCAGGAATTGTTACGGCAGGTCCCTTTGTGTTCAGGAGTTATTGTTACGGCAGGTCCCTTTGTGTTCAGGTATTGTTACGGCAGGTCCCTTTGCGTTCAGGTATTGTTACGCAGGTCCCTTTGTGTTCAGGAGTTATTGTTACGGCAGGTCCCTTTGTGTTCAGGGGTTATTGTTACGGCAGGTCCCTTTGTGTTCAGGAAATGTTACGGCAGGTCCCTTTGTGTTCAGGGGTTATTGTTACGGCAGGTCCCTTTGTGTTTAGGAATTGTTACGGCAGGTCCCTTTGTGTTCAGGGGTTATTGTTACGGCAGGTCCCTTTGTGTTCAGGAATTGTTACGGCAGGTTCCTCTTTTGTTTTATGACTTTTTGGTGTGCAAACGTTTATGGTTACCGTGGTTTCCAAACAATACAATGTGCATGCAAAGCAAGGAATTGTGTAATTCGTACGAAAACCTGCCAAAACAAAACCTATCAACGAAAACATTCAAGTCCACAATAAAGACCCCCCCCCCGCCCCGGGCCGGTGACGCAACTATAGCAGAGGCAAGGCGGGCTGCAATAAAAATCATACGTCTAAAGTCTAATCGGATATATATATTTATATTTTTACCAATAATTTCAACATATCTATTTTTTTTTAAAGAAATTGACTATTCAGTTAACATTTATTTTTAACTGTTTACCCAGAAAACATTTATTTGTATCATTTTACCAAGTCAACATATATTCGTAGCTGTCTACACAGTAAACATTTATTTGTCTAGTTTAAGCCACTATTTGATGTCTATAGCTTTTTGTGACAAAAATACAGCGGCTGGTTTTTAAATCCTTTATATTAACTCGTGGTGTCTGCGGCCGACCGACCGACCTTGCTTGCTTGCTTGCTTGTCGCCAAAACTTTTGATCGATTTTTAACCCACTTGCTCGCAAGATAGCGAGCTGAAATTTTGCAGGCAGTTTCGTACCGATGATAAAAACAATGTATCAAACTTTCAGATCGATCGCATGTACCGTAATTAAATTATTGATTTTTTAGATTATTTTATTTATTCCTATGTATCATGCTATTTTTTGAGATAGAGCGTCGCGGTGCGTATTATATTGAACAACCTTTCTGTCGCGCAATAAGGTGCGTATTTTACTGACAACACTTTTTATAAACCTATTCCTGATCGGTGCGCATTATATTAAACACGTTTTACGACACAACTGCAATTTTGTATTTTTGGATGGTCTTGCGCTGCGTGTTATAATGAACATTCTTTTAGTTACGTCTCATACGTAAAGGATTTATAGTCAAAAACTTTGGTTTTTTACAGGTTGTTTTTTTTAAAATCTGATGACAATATACGACACACAATTTACCACTTCAAATGTAAGACTATGTTCCTGATATCTTTATCAGCTTTGGGGCACCTGTTTTGTCATTGCGCCTGGTTTACCATTGCGACTGTTTTACCATTGCGACTGTTTTACCATTGCGTCTGTTTTACCATTGTGACAGTTTTACCATTGCGACAGTTTTACCATTGCGCCTGTTTTACCATTGCGACAGTATTACCATTGCGACAGTTTTACCATTGTGCCTGTTTTACCATTGCGGCAGTTTTACCATTGTGACTGTTTTACCATTGCGACTGTTTTACCATTGCGACTGTATTACCATTGCGTCAGTTTTACCTTTGCGCCTGTTTTACCATTGCGCCTGTTTTACCATTGCGACAGTTTTACCATTGTGACTGTTTTACCATTGCGACTGTTTTACCATTGCGACTGTTTTACCATTGCGACTGTTTTACCATTGCGAGTGTATTACCATTTCGCCTGTTTTACCATTGCGCCTGTTTTACCATTGCGCCTGTTTTACCATTGCGACTGTTTTACCATTGCGACTGTTTTACCATTGCGACAATTTTACCATTGCGACAGTTTTACCATTGCGTCTGTTTTACCATTGCTTCTGTTTTACCTCGCGCCTGTTTTACCATTGCGACAGTTTTACCATTGCGACAGTTTTACCATTGCGACAGTTTTACCATTGCGACAGTTTTACCATTGCGACAGTTTTACAATTGCGACTCTCGTATTTGAGATTTTTAAAATTATAAGAAAAAGTCATTTTTAAATGAACTGGAGAATTTAACTAATGACAGAAATATTAGTAATGGCTGCTAATTATAAGAGTCCTGAGTAAGAGTCCGAATTTCGGAGCGCAACATACAGGAGGCTTACTTTTCATTGTAGCGCAAAACAATGGAAGCCTGCATCAATAATAGGGACGGATATTCACGGCCACTACCGAAAAAGATTGAAACAAAAATTTTCATCCAAAAGAAGAATAATAATAATCAATATACATAATTCCCGTTGTCTGTATGTATGGATGTAACTAGGTGGCGCTGTGAAATTTGTAATGCTGTTAGGTGGCGCTGCGATCGATTTTATTTTATAGTGCTGCACCAAAAATAACACTTTTCAAACGTTCCCCATAAAATTGTTCAATATGATAATAAATGAATCAAATAAAAATAAATAAAAGAAATGATAGTTCTGTATTACGTTATTTTTTAATCTGATGTGTATTTATTTTAAAAACTTCCGTCATTTTTGACGGGTGATACGCGAGTAAATAATATAATAGCCCAAGTCACAGGTTAGTTGGATGTGTAACGCTATGGCGTCATTTTTTAAGCTTATATTTTAATACAAGGCATGCATCGGAAGGCGCGCAAAAAGGTGTGCAAAATAATTATACAATAAAGACGCGCTGTAAAAAAAATTATATTACGTCATTGTTTTAGCTTATATTTTAATTTTGGATCAGGGAATGATGTAAAAATAGGATTTGAGGATTTATAATTATAAAATACTTTGTGTACATTTCAGCAAGTTTAATATTTCGTATTTATCAAACAATGATAAGTTACTTGGGCTCTTGACAAAGACAGTAAGCACCGTAGGCGCCCTACAGCTGCATTGAGTGCCATAGGCACCCTACAACCCTTATTATAAAATACTTTGTGTACATTTCAGTAAGTTTAATATAAAGTATTTATCAAACAAGGATAAGTTAGTTGGGCTTTTCAAAAAAAGTGGGCGCCGTAGGCGCCCTAAAAACAGGCGGCGCCGTAGGCGCCACAGCGCCCCAGCGCAACCTAGTCAATAATATAATTGCCCAAGTCATTGATTTTGGAACGCTGAGGAACGATGTACAACAGTCTATAGCAATTAAAAAAATCGTGTGGTGATTAGCACTGTAAAAAATATTATATGAAGTCATTGTTTGATCTTATATTTTAAAATACAAGGTGTGCATCGGTGCGCAAAATGATTATAAATTAAAGATGCGCTGTAAAAAAAAATTATATGACGTCATTGTTTAGCTCATATTTTAATTTTGGAAAAGGAACGATGTAAAAAGAGGATTTGATGATGGTTAATTATAAAATACTTTGTGTACATTTTAGAAAGTTTAATATTTCGTATTTATCAAACAAGGACAAGTTAGTTGGGCTTTTAAAAAAGGTGGGAGCCGCAGCACAACTTAGTAATAATAATAATAAATTGGTAATTTTTATAGCGCTGTTTCCCAGCAAGGATCCGGGTTTACAGCGCTTTACATGGAGATAATAAAATACATATAATAATTTTAAGATACATTCTTTTCATAATAACCACATAAATAGTGCAATGATCGCATGGACTTTGCAATAATGAAAAATGTTGTTAGAATTTTCCTTGAGTCATCTTGCCGATTGCTGTCTACCGTATAGAGCAGGGGTTCCTAACCAGTGGTGCATGCACCCCCAAGGGGTGCATGAGCAGGTTCCAGGGGGTGCATGAACCATTCAGAGAAAAAAAAAGAAAAAGAGGAAGAAAAAAAAAGAATAAGGGAAAAACAAGGAAAGAAAAACTGATAATCTGAAAATGTAAACCATAAGCAAAGAATGCCGCGTTAAAGGGTGCCAATATACAACATTTTTAATACTAGTTCGCGGATCGTTCTGCTCATGTCGAAAATTGACGGAAACCTTTTTCGCAAAAATGAACGGTTCGCTCTACGTGTTCCTCGGACTACGTGTTTTACGTCAGTTTTCTAAAAATAATTTAATTTTGTCATCAAATACGTCAGATATATGTCTTCCAGTGACCCTCTAACTGTTTTGAGTGGATGTAAACGTTGGGATTTTTTTCCCTTCACTTTAATTGCTCGGTACGCTGCAAAAGTCTTAAAAACGTTAATGTAATTGTAAGCCAATATTCGTCATTGAAACCTAAAATCTAGTGTTGAGAATCCAAATCCGGTCATTAAAAACATCAACTTCGTCAGTTAAAATTTGCCTTTGACTGGTACTACATTCCGATTGTCATCACCCCCTCAAAATCGTTAATAAATAATAAAGAGAGAGAGAGAGAGATGGAACGCAAAAGCCTCAGTGCTTCCTCTGTGGAAAAATCCTGTGCAATGACAACATGAAGCCTTTTAGACTCCGAGAGCACTTGGAGAAAGTCCATCCATCCCATTCCAAGGACAGTGTTGAGGTCTTCAAGCAGAAGAGAGCTCGCTTCTTGACCTCAGGTACCTTGCCCAAGCTTGGATTTTCTTTGTCACAGAAACCTACACTGGGGGCATCATTCAAGGTTACATATCTTATTGCAAAGAACAAGAAGCCCCACACCATTGGAGAACTTTGGTGAAGCCTTGTGCTCTGGAGATAGTGGAACTGATGTGTGGTCACCAGCAGAGGAAGCAGGTTGAGAAAGTTCCTTTGACCAATGACACTATTCATTCCAGTATTAGTGACATGGCTGCAGACATTCTGGATCAATTCTTGTGCGAGATGAGAAGCAGTCCCCAGAATTAAATCGCCGATTGATCATAAGAAGCAGCAGATCTCTCACTAAATTCCCTGTTGCCTATTGTCAAAACTGTTGTGTTCCTAAAATAAACATAGTTTATTATGCATTTTCTGCAAGTTTCACGAGGGGGTGCATGAACTTTTTTGGGCATCTGAAGGGGTGCATGGACCCCAAAAGGTTAGGAACCACTGGTATAGAGAATAGACTATAGAGAATGGGACGCGGTGGTCGAGTGGCAGCGCACTGGACTGTCGTACCGATAGTCACGGGTTCGAATCCGTGTGAAGGCAAGGGTTTGTTCCCGGGGCCTAGGGCGTCCCTGAGTCGCCCCGCTCCGAATGGGTACCTAACACTACATGTAGTTAGGCGGCTGGGTAATGCGTGGAACCCACAAAGCCGTGGCCTGTGAACGCTGCATCACTTGCCAACATATCATCTGTCATGGTCGAGGAAATACGGTAGTTATTTGTCTAAATTACTAACACATGAAGATGGGGAACATGATGCAATTGCATTTATTGATTTAATTTATTAAAATACCGTGAATAATTCTAGAAACGTTCAATGTTTATAAACTTATCAACTAATCTAATACCATTTAACAAATATGTTTGTGGCAAACTTGTTGGAAGACATGCCATGATCAAAAGGGGGTAACCATGTGCACTTCTGAGAGCAACATTAGTTGTCTCCCTTTTGTTTCATTCACGCCGAGCATCCTCCTTCCTTAAAACAATCACAAGTCTTGCAAGGTAGATGTATAGTTTTTTAACAATATATTAAATCTTTTTTTGGTGACTGCTGCTCGCACTATTATTGTCTTTGATTTTTTGTTGTTCAATTCCTTCTTACATGGACGCGTTCCCCTATTTTATTCCCATCTTCATCTTTCCTGTGAATAAGAGTCCATAGAGCTTGGTGTTTTACTTTACAATCTTTTGCCAAAAGGGGGTCGTCCTTGAACTTTGCAAATCTGCTAAGGTCACGTGATTTATTGTGATAATGGGTAATTATAAACTATAAAGTTTATCTTGGAACAAGAATTAAGATTATATCAATATTTTTTTTTCAATTCATAACTTTTCACTTTGATATTGCATTTTCTATAAATACTTTTTAATATGCATCTTCTTTTTTTATTTAGCCTTTTCAAAAAATATTTAGAATTTGAATCTTAATTTTGTCTACTATTCATCTTAGATAAGGAGTGACTGTGTGAGAGTTTTACATTGTCATAAGCTGGTTTTGTTGCAGCGCCTAATGGGATATACTCCCTTCTCTTCCCCATTGGACTTGATTTGAAATGAGCCGCCAGTACTGTGTCTGAGTCTTGATTCAAATGAGATTTTTTTAAAAATTGTATGTACATTTATTGTGAGAACAGCAGATATTACTTTGCTAAAGGAGACAGTTCTGGCTCTCAAGTTTCTCGCACTATGTAGGCATTTTTTGGGGGACAATTATTCTGAAGACCAATGAATTAGTTCTTAAGCATTGATCTGAATGCACTAAGGAATTAATAAATTAAGAAACAGGAATCTTCTAAATTGCTAGTTATTCAAGTCACACAACACATCAGACTCCCATAGCCACATTGTACGGAACAATGATGAATGAAAAATAAAATCCACACATTTGATTTCATAAGTCATTCAAGTTCAAGCTTCGAGAACCACTTTTATTTCAAATGGAATTTAGCCCCATAAATACATACAATGACAATACAATGAGATTCATAATTCGTTAACATGAGGGCTCAGTAACACATACAGTAAATGTGTTCAATTCAGATTTTTAACATATGTACTGCAAGGTCTTTTAAAAAAATGATCTACTTGATTATACTTGATATAGCTGCATAATTTAAAGTAAGTTTTGCATGATACTAATACAGAATCAATGTCTATGCTCAATGGAAATGAGTCTATAATTAAAGACATACAATGCGCACAGTGAAATCATGTAAATGTTCAAGTGTACAATAAAATTTAAAACAACAGACAGTGACAATATCTTTTGGCTTTCAAGTGGTTGCTCTGGTTCATGGTTCCTGTCAATGAGAAAAAAAAGGATCAATTAGAAAAGGAAATCAATTATAGGATAACTTTAGGAGGAATCACTAGAAATAATTTATCAATAAATGAACAGATGAAAATACTAATAGACACATTTGAAATATAAATGAAATTAAACTATTCCAATTTATTTTATGCATCAATATTTTGTTTTTTAAAATGTGCTACCTTAGAATAACAAGGTTCTAAGTCGAATTTGTGAAAAAAATTAGTTATTGCAAATGGGTTATGGTCCATGTATCAACCTGTCATGGTAAAAAATATGAAAGCTGTATCGTGAGACAATTTTGTAGGAATTACAGATAAGCTCACACAGAACCTTGTTTTTCTAAGGTGGCGAATTGTATTCAATTGGTGTAGCTAAGTTTCCAAACAATAAATTGTATTCAATTGGTGTAGCTAAGTTTCCAAACAATAAATTGTATTCAATTGGTGTAGCTAAGTTTCCAAACAATAAATTGTATTCAATTGGTGTAGCTAAGTTTCCAAACAATAAATTGTATTCAATTGGTGTAGATAATTTTCCAAACAATAAATTGTATTCAATTGGTGTAGCTAAGTTTCCAAACAATAAATTGTATTCAATTGGTGTAGCTAAGTTTCCAAACAATAAATTCAGTTTGTTGAAAGCACATGCACTAAAATAAATAACTTTACCTGCCACATTTACTCATCTTCAACTGTGACCTGGATCCTCTTGCCAGCCTCACACAGGGCCTTGTCCTTGGGCACGAAGAAGTAGTCGCCGGGCTGCAAGGTGTGGACAACTCCAAGGGCGTAGCTCTGGTAGGAGAATGGTGGGATGGAGCACTTGGTGAAAGACGTGTAGCTGCCGAGGTTCTCAAGTGGTGAATTGAAGTTGGCGTTGCCAGCATAGAACTTGACGCGAGAACCCTTCTTCAGGACGATCTTTTGGGAGAGGGGGGATATAGCGGTAGACAATTAGTTATCTGTTTAAAAACTTAGTTAGTTGTTTAAAAACTTAGTTAGCTGTTTAAAAACTTAGCTCTTTAAAAACGTGTTTTAACTAACCAAGAATTTTTTCTTGTAATAAAAAAAAATAAAAATAAATAACCTCCCTAAGTACACAGAAATCTTGTGTACAAGAAAACATCAAACAATACTAATGAATGACAGTTTAAAGGTCTATATAACCTGGGCAAGGAATGAGAATATAGATTAAAGCGTATTGGAATATATTTTTAAACAGACTCTTGATGTTTCAGCCAGCACTCACAAACTCTGATATACAGACCCATGGGTTACAGTACAGTTAATATAATGGGAAGATCATCAACTTAGGAGTTTGGCTGATGGATGTATCTTAGTGTTTAAAGCTATCATTCGTTAATCATCTGTAAACGATCAGGAAATAATCAGTTATCCACTCAAGCTTATTTCTTTTTGATTCAAATCCAATACTACATGTAATTACCAAACTAGCAATTTATTTAAACTTTCAAAAACATTTTTAAAAGCATTTAGCCTCTAGAATTCAGGCCATCAACTCAGGTCAATACAGACCCAAAGACAGCAGATCACCTAGAATTCTGCCCATCAACTCAGGTCAATACAGACCCAAAGACAGCAGATCATCCACCAAAACCCATCTGGCCACTGAAGGACATTACCTTGGGGGGCAGGGGGTACTCTCTGCCGACTGGAATCTCGACAACATCGTAGTCCACCTCGGCATGCCTCTCAACAATGATGGCGTAGTCTGTGTTATCCTGCACCACATTACCCTGGTAGTCGGTGGAGATATACCTGGCCTGTTGGGTGTAAAGTAATGAGATGTTAAAGTTAAGTTGACCTGTTGGGTGTAAAGTAATGAGTTGTTAAAGTTAAGTTGACCTGTTGGGTGTAAAGTAATGAGATGTTAAAGTTAAGTTGACCTGTTGGGTGTAAAGTAATGATATGTTAAAGTTTAGTTGAACTGTTGGATGTAAAGTAATGATATGTTAAAGTTAAGTTGACCTGTTGGGTGTAAAGTAATGAGATGTTACAGTTAAGTTGGCCTGTTGGGTGTAAAGTAATGAGATGTGGTGAAAGTTGTCCTGTAGTCAAAGTCGTGTGCACTGCGCTGAGCCTGCAAGATTTGTGCTGATAATTAAGGAGGGGGCGTGGGGACTACTGTTAGCTCACCTTAACGGCGTGGTCAAGTGAGATCTTGCCCTTGCGGATGGCGTCGGTGACGTCAATCTTCATGATCCTCTCGTAAGCCCATGGCATCTCCTTCTCACCGCCCAGAATGTGGATGTTTCCAGCATCAATGAGTTCATCATTGTCAGTGACCAGTGAGATCTGTCAAGAATACAACATATTGCCATTTTACAAAAGGACGCTTGTAAAAAAATAAAAAATTATAATTTATTATTAAATATGTATCTCTTTTTCCATTTTTTTTTATAACTAAAAAAAGTGGGGGAAGGCGTATTTATTTAATTTTAATAGCAGCAACTATTTCTGTGACGTGGTGTACAAAGAAAAATTGTGTGAATAATTCTTTTTTATCTGTTAAATTCTAAGTGCAATATGCCAACAGCATGTGTGATATTTGAAATTAAAAATGAGACCCACTTGAATGGTCAAGCTCTTCTGTTGACCGTAGGCAACGATTCCAACAAAGATCCTCTCCTGGTGGTTGAGATCTTTTAAGATCTTGTTGATCTCTTCTACACTGTAGCCATTGAGTTCCAGCTTGTCATACTGAAAGAATTGTACAAATACAGGAGGTTTACACACATAAACAAGGTGTAAAATACAGTAAGAGGTGTACTAATACAGATAGAAGTGAACCAACAATGAAAGAAGTGTACATATACTGACAGAAGCACAAGTGTTCAAATGCTGAAAGAAGTTAATGAATTCATAGGATGCTGTGCAAAAATACAAAAGAAGTTTACAGAACAAAACTAAAGAATTATAGATATGGGGTACAATCGGGTACATATACAGAAAAAGGGCAGCAGTATAAATACACAAAGATTTTTTTTTGAAAGAATCTTATGAAATAAATTAACTTAACATAAACACCCATTAAAAAAATACCAAAAATGAGTGCTTCGACGGGAAAAAAATGTGTATATTAAATTTTCAAAAGTTATCTTGAACAAATATATTAATAACAAAATAAAAATGAAGGAAGAGGGTGAACAATTAAGTGGCTTTGGCACAGGCAGATGTTGCTTTTTTTATGAAAGGGATAAATTTACGTTCACTAGCCAACATTTTTGTGGAATGAGCTGCAAGATTCTTGTCCGGCTAAAGCAGAACTTATCCTAGCAACACGCTTTCAACTCATCATCGTTTGGTTGTATGTTGACATAGCACTAACAGCACTCAATTGTAAGGTCTAGAAAACTGCTTTAACTTTGCTAGTGCACTTTCTAATCTCATACTCTAATTCAGTGCTTCTCAAAGTGGTGGTCCGCGGACCGGTGCCGGTCCGTGGGCCGTCCGCTGCCGGTCCGCAGATGTTCTCAAAAAAGAACAGAAAAAATTGTCAGTGCAGGGAAAATAGTGCACCGGTCCCTGGTGTAATGGAAAAATTTCCTGCCGGCCCGCCATACTAAAAAGTTTGAGAAGCACTGCTCTAATTGACTACATCCCATAGAGCAATATATTAAAATGAATAACAATAGTATCCTCATCCCATAAAGCAATAATGTATATTAAAAGGAATAACAATAGTATCCTCATCTATATACAGTCGAAATCGGTTAAGTCGACAGCGTTGGGGTAGGAAAAATGGCGTCGAGATAACCGATGATCGAGTTAAAACGAAAACCAATATGGCGGCAAAATATTAACATGTGCTTGAAATTTCTTTATGTACATGATTAATTAGTTAGCGTTAATTAGTGATGAGACGATTAATCAGTATCGTATCGGAACCCTAATATTTCTTCACTCTTTCCTAAGGTTGTATTGACCGTTCGTTTTTAAGGACCATTTAAAATTTAAATATAACCATGGTTCCCACTCAGGAAAACGGGAAAAAGTCGGGAATTCTTTAAAACATTTTCTCGGCCTTGAAAGTCGGGAAAAGTTATGACTAATCGGGAATTTATATATATATATATATTTATGTTGAAGTAAAGGACTTTGCTTACGCCTCTATCATGTTTCGATTCCATTTAATGAAAAATAAGTTACCAGTTTATAATTGTCTGCGCATGCGCTAAAAGGTCAAAGTTTACGCCTCGCCGTGTCACAGCCGCTAGCGTTTGCAATGCAGTCGAATCAGCGAATAAAAAAAAATAAACATATCAATATGGTAATTTTAAGTTTAATGCTTTTGACGTGCAGGATATCTGTTACTATCAGAACGCTCTCGAATTTCATCAGTCTTGTAATAATTTAAATAAAACTATTGCGGCCTTGACCGTTGATCACAGCACGCTGTGGGCTGTGTGTTAGACCTCGGCCGGCAATTAAGTCTAAGCGAATTTTTAAAAAAAATAATTCCTTATCAGAATTCGACCTACAAAAGTGATGACGTGTATATTAATAATATTATATACATGTACTGGAATATTAAGAAAATGATTTGATTTCATAGTCACACGCGTGTTAGTGTCACAGTCACGTATCTTACTGGTAACAAAGCAACAACAAACTTTTAAAAGAATAATAATTTTTTATATAATTATATAAAAACCACCGTCGATTCTCGATACAAACCTTTATTTTCATTTCTAAAGATATTCGTTTATCTTAAAAAATAAAATGATCAATGCATCAGAAAATGAATTAAGTTTAATAATAATATAACATGCACTGCGAAATAATGACGGATTAAAGATCGCTAACGTCGATTTATGGGCACTTCGGGTGAATACATCTAATTCACACATGGATCGAAAGTGAAAGAAGATTATAACATCCGGTAATTTTTATTGAAATTTCGTAGAATCACACAATAGCCGGAAGTCTCGAAGAAAGCGAGATGTCAACACTATTTTGAACTAAAAGTGCATTGCTAGGCGAACCGACGAGGATCGAGCTAACCAACGTTAAGTTGCAAATTTGGCCCTCTTTTGTGCTCAAGGTATTAGGTTTCGGCGACTTAGAAAAATCGAAATAGCCGATGAAAAAATGCTAAGACAAAGAGAGAATTTGGCGATTCAAATAAAAAACGTCGAGTTAGTGGGGTGGTCGAGCTAACCGAGCTCGAGGTAAGTGGGTTCGACTGTATATATATATATATATAAATGAAAGTATGTCTGTGTGTGTGTCTGTGTGCTTCTCCTTTATAGCTGACTAAACCATTCATCCAATCATCATGAAAATTTTTTTAGACTGTTGAGTATGCTCCTCGGATGGTAACTGGTAAACTTTTTTTTCTCAATTTAACACCCATGGGGCGCCGGGGGCACATAATGTCATTATTTGCTTATATGAGCTATATAAAAATTAGTTTATATGTACATATGAGCTACTGAGTAACTGAATAGAACTTAACCAAACTTTGTATACAAAAACTTGGAAGCCCATATTAAAATACTTAAGGGCACTGAACTTGTAATATCGAATACAACATTGGCCAGTACTCACCTTGTATCCAGACACTCAGAGTCGAATACAATATTTGGGCATTACTCACCTTGTATTCAAGACACTCAGAGTCGAATAAAACATTTGGGCATTACTCACCTTGTATCCCAGACACTCAGAGTCGAATACAACATTTGGGCATTACTCAGCTTGTATCCCAGACACTCAGAGTCGAATACAACATTGGGCAGTACTCACCTTGTATCCCAGACGCTCAGAGTCGAATACATTATTGGGCACAGAGTTGAGGCGAGTGAACTCGTTCTTGTTGACCTCGGGGTAGCTGAAGGGTTGCAGTGGTCTCTCCATGATGTTTCCAGCACAGCTGGCGGCGTTGAAGGGTTTGCGGCGGAGTTTTTGGAGTTCCTGTGTCAAAATTTTCAAGTGTTGATGATTTCATAAGATTAAGTTTGGTGAAAAGTTAAATGATATCATTTTTCTAAAACTGCTGTCTGAATTGTAGATAATAGAGAATGTTTATTTATTTTATTTTTAAAAAAACATTTCCATTACACAGACTTTGAAAAGTTGTTTAGGTTCCAGAAATATTTCTTAAGACAGAGGGCAAGGAAATCATTTATCTCAAATTTAATACAAGCCAGATAACTAATTATTTTTTTAAAATACCTGCAAAATAACATACCTGCCAGATGACTGATATATTCAATAAAATACCTGCCAGATGACTGATATTTTCAATAAAATACCTGTCAGATGACTGATATTTTCAATAAAATACCTGTCAGATAACTGATATTTTCAATAACGTACCTGCCAGATGACCCAGATCCTGTCAATACTGGAATGGTGGATCATGAAGAATGGATCAAATGCTGAGTAGTCCAGTGTGGCCATGGAGTAGGTCCCAGTGCCACCGATGTCAGCGTGGATTTCGTTGTGGAGGACCTCAAACTGGACCTCGAAGTCGCAGTAGTTGTCTTCCTCGAGAGTGGTCAGCGCCAGGTAGAACAGGTAGTTGTAGCCATTGACCTTACGTTCACTGTACAGATCTGGTAAGACTTCACGGGTAGTTTTCTAAAAGTAAAAAATCTTTGATTGAGTAACCCCTTCAAGGAATAAACAAAACTTCAATCTCTAAACTCAGTTCCGCTATATATTACAGGCCTTTATTTCAATGGATAGATTTTATTTTGAATCTTATCACTTTTTTACATGACGATCAATAACTGGATGGTGACTGTGATTTTGTAAGTTAGACCTGTTTTACATGATGATCAATAACTGGATGGCGACTGTGATTTTGTAAGTTAGACCTGTTTTAAAGGTAATGTGAATATTTATTACCCTCATTGGCGACTGTGATTTTGTAAGTTAGACCCGTTTTACATGTAATGTGAATATTTATTACCTGATTTTCTGCTGCGATTTTGAATGAGGCGAAGGGATTGTTGTTGGCGTCATCACCAAAGAATGATGGGAGAGATTTGACAGGTGAGGTCCAGTCCCAGTAGGGCACACCAATAAGGGCACCGTTACTCTTGAGAGCCTGCTCAATCTGGACAGTGAAGAGACGATGCCAGTGAGGGAAGACGGGCATACCTGTGTGTGGGTGAAAAAAGAAAGAAAACATCTTTTAGGTGATTTGATATTCAGGAAACATCTTTTAGGTCATTTGATATTCAGGAAACATCTTTCAGGTGATTTGATGTTCAGGAAGCATCTGTAAGGTGATTTGATATTCGCCCCAAACTTCAGTTACTGGCATTTTTTGTATTAGCTGACATGGAGTGTTTATTTGAGATTATAAAATTGGGATAGCTGATCCTTTTGCTTCGTTACAAAGTTTTTGTGCTGCTTATTCTTATAGAACTGTACTCTCGACTTGGAATGTCGAGTATGTGGACCATTTTTTTTGTTGTTGTCAAATTCTGTTAAGCATAGTCTAGAGTAATGGTCTTTTCATGAGAAACATGGGCATTCACTCACCGTGTACGCAGCAGGCATATTTGTCATCACCAGTGGCAGGGCACTTGAAGGGGGCACCGTGGAACCCAGAAATGGCCTCAAAGCCGTTAAGGCCCTGGTCGTTCTGGAGTTGGTTCAAGGCGTTTCTCAGGTTGGCTGCCTCGTCCAAGGTCAACTGGTTGACATTCTTTCTGACCAGTTTGTCGTCACGGACGACAGTTTTCTCGGCCACTTTCTCGTAGAATCCTAGAGTCAATAGTATACATGACATGATAGGCAAGTGGGATACAATAAGGTGAATATAAGCAGTTATTCTATAAGGTAACATGACGTGATAGGCCAGTGGAATACAAGGAGAATATAAGCAGTTATTCTATAAGGTAACATGACGTGATAGGCCAGTGAAATACCATAAGATGACTCTAATTATTTATTCTTTAAGGTAACATGACGTCATTTAAATAAATAAAGTCAAACTAAAGCTTTCTTACTCTTGACTCCAGGGATGAACTGCACGCTTGGAGATCTGATCAGATTGCTGTCCAGCACAGTTCCGTTAATGGCTTTGATCTCAACATTGAAGTGGTAGTCGGAGTCGGTCCTCAGGTTCAGCTTGTTGAAGACGTTGGTGACGTCATACTTGAAGAGACGGTCAAAGGCCCATGGCATTTCAAGTGGTCCACCCAAAACAGCGAAGGTGCCTGGAAGAAAATAAGTCAAGATTGGAATATTTTGTTAGCAAAGTTACAATTCATAAAAATATTTGGTTCTATCGGGTGACTGAATGTGCCTTAAATGTGTCTACCCAAATTGAAATGGTTAACACAAACATCCAAGTATATTACATGTGTGTATAAATTGCCTTATAAAAAATGAGACATAATCAAAGTGTTAAATAGGTGTTTATTTATTTAAGTTGGACTTGATAATGTAGTACTCGAATTCAGATACACCAAAACTCACCAGCGAACTCGCAGTGTCCCTTCTCATCGCATAGTTTGAAAATGACGTCAGCACTAGCTCCGAATCCGCGGAGCAAGAATTCCGCGAAGATGCGATCTTCTTCCTTTCGTTTCTCTAGCAAGTCGTTGAGCTGAGAGATGGTCAGGCCGTGGAAGTTGAGGTTATCGTATTGGTAGTTGAGTCTGTTGACATCAGATGGAAACGTTTATAAATATTGGCTGCACCACATTTGTTTAGTTAAAGATGCGGACAAGCAATTTTTTTTTAATACCACGTTTATATCAAATTTTTTAAAATATATTGTAATCTTTCCCGAATATGAGCAAAACCGGAAGGTTTTTAAAACAAATCTATTTTGTTTTTTAATGTTTTTATATTAAATCCATAACTTGTACATATTTTTTATATATAAAATATAAATTAATTAATTTGATTAATATGAGTTCTCCAAATTGTATTTTATGAATTACAAGCAGATAAATTAGCATTACGTATTTAAAAAACGTTGTTGGTGCAAATAAAAGTCAGAATTGGAGCTAGTATTGTAGGGCAAGGAGCCCATTAAAATCATGTTGACCCCAATAAGACCTCAGTGCTGGTAGTATATAATGAACTTTGTAGAGCTGTATAACTCCATCTGTTACACCAGTCTAACTTGTGGGGACTATTCACGATACTGTTCTACACAGAATACAGTGGATGATAAGACTCGCCAGTCATAACCAAAGGCTTCTATAGCCCATGAGTTGGCCCTGGTGGTGTTTTCTCAACAGCGAATGATATGATAATGCAAAACCAAACTCGCCTGTCGTAATCAAAGGCTTCTATAGCCCGTGAGTTGGCCCTGGTGGTGTTTTCTCAACAGCGAATGATATGATAATGTAAAACCAAACTCACCTGTCGTAATCAAAGGCTTCTATAGCCCGTGAGTTGGCCCTGGTGGTGTTTTCTCAACAGCGAATGATATGATAGTGTAAAACCAAACTCACCTGTCGTAATCAAAGGCTTCTATAGCCCATGAGTTGGCCCTGGTGGTGTTTTCTCAACAGCGAATGATATGATAATGTAAAACCAAACTCACCTGTCGTAATCAAAGGCATCAATGGCCCGTGAGTTGGCCCTGGTGATGGCGTTGATGTTGTTCTCATCACTGAATGGCCTCATGGGTTGACGGAGGTGCTGGATGGCACAGTTGGCGCTGTTGTAGGGCAGGCCTCTGAACTTCTGAAGGGCTTGCCAGATGGCAAACTGGCGGTCAACATTGGAGTGGTGCAGGAGGAAGAGTGGGTCGTAAGCGGTGTATTCTAGAGAGGACATGCCGTATGGGGAACTGCCTCCGGTCCAGGAGTGGATGGCATTGTGGGTAATTTCAAATTGAACCTGCGCAGATTAATGGCGATGGAATAATTATTATATTAACAAAACTTTTGAGTGATAGTATTGTTGCATTTAAAAAGCCTAATGTTTTAAAATACATTTTTTATACTAACACTAATTTTTTTTTAAACTTTCACATAATTACTCTAATTTTTAACAAAATATAATGGTATGCTATAAAATAAAAAGTTTATAGAGTGTCTTATGTTCCTTCCACCATGGTATTTCCATCAAATAATAAGTTATGAGAGTGCCTTATGTTCATAACACAATGTTAACGTTATTGTTATAAAATAATTAGTTAATAGATTGTCTTATGTTCCTAAAACGATGGTATTGGTATAAAATAATAAGTTTAATGAGAGTCTGTCTGTTCCTAGTCTATTAGTGGCTAACCTCAAAGTCGCAGTAGTCAGTCTGCTCAAAGGTAAAGAGCGCCTGTCTGTAGAAGAAGGACTCGGATCCAAACTCTGGGTCGTTGAAGAGTTGGTCACGTGGTGCCCTGGTGGTGATCTCGCCGTTGTAGATCTTGCCGTGGTGGAATGGGTTGTTGGTCTCCTCTGTGACCAGGGTTGGGAGAGAGGTGAAAGCTGTGGTCCAGTCCCAGTAGGGGATGCCGACCTTGGAGCCCTGGGGAATGGTAATGGTCAGTTGCCATGGTTACATTCATATCAACTCAGAATTTGTGCAAGTGTATAGTCATATTTAAAACAATTTTAAAATATTTGGCACATGAGCAATTAATTTTTGTTATTGTTGTTGGAAATTTGATAAGGAAAACGCTTAATTTTAAATTAACAAATAAAGCAGGAATACACTTTCTTTTATGTAAACTTGGTATGTTACTGTACTTATAATGATAGATGTCTTGAATGTAATTAAAGAATGACTTATCATGTGATTATTCACTATTTTAAATAAAGAATGGTTTGTCATGTGACTATTCGCTATTTCAAATAAAGAATGACTTATCTTATGACTATTTATTAGAAGGGATCCGAAAGAATTTCCCCAATTGTGATTATTTTTTAGTAGAGATCTGAAAACATTACTCATCATATGATTATTGGTCGGTAGCTATCCTAAACCATGGCTCATCATATGATTATTGGTCGGTAGCTATCCTAAAGCATGGCTCATCATATGATTATTGGTCGGTAGCTATCCTAAAGCATGGCTCATCATATGATTATAGGTCGTTAGCTATCCTAAAGCATGGCTCATATGATTATTGGTCGGTAGCTATCCTAAAGCATGGCTCATCATATGATTATAGGTTGGTAGCTATCCTAAAGGTAAATGACCAGATACCTGAGCAGTCAGAGCATCCTCCCACTGTTTGACGTACAGTCTGTGCCACTGAGGGAAGTTGGCCATGCCGTGCAGACAGCAAGCAATGGCTTGACCATGATATTCACATTTTGCTGGGCTGCCGTGGAAGCTGGCAATGTTCTGGGTTAGAGATTGCAAGTCAAATAAAATAATCTCTTAATAAAACCATTTCTGCATTTTATTTATCACTTATCTCCTGTTCAATGTTAAATTAATTAAAGTAGATCTAATGGCTTCTGAAGTTATGTGGATTTACAATATTCATGATTTCATCATTGTGTCCTTGATTGTAACAAGGTGATTGCACAAATGATCAATTTGTTTTTGGATACTGATATTTGTGTACAGACCTGGAAGCCATTAGGTCCGTTATCCTCTTGGACTTTACGGAGGGCGTTGCGGAGACTTTCGGTTTCAGAAGCGGTCAGAGATGAGACGTCCTTACGGACACCAACACCAGCGACAGCACTTGTGACTTCAACATTGGCAACACCTGGCAAATTAATCAGGTAAATTTTAGCAGACTAATAGATGATTTAACATAAAGTCTATCTGTAAAATCTCATCTCTACCTTTATCAGGCTCATAGATGACTTATCAAATCTAACACAAAGTCTGTCTATAAAATATCATCTCTACATTTAGCAGACTAATAGATGACTTATCAAATCTAACATAAAGTCTGTCTATAAAATATCTCTACCTTTAGCAGGCTCATAGATGATGCTTGGAGTTGGGAAGACAGATTTGACATTGACAGCGTGACCTTCAACATCAAAGACCTTGACATCCAAGGTGAAGAGTGAATCAGCATCGAACACACTTTCGGGCTTGATGTCGGCAGCGTCCAAGGCCCAGGTGATGTCTTTCTTGTAGAGGCGGTCAAATGCCCATGGCATCTCAGAGGGCCCACCCAGTAGGTTAAAGCGTCCAGCATATGTGCATTGAGAGCCCTGGAGGGTCATATTTTATAGGACATACATTTAGCTGATATACTAATGTTATTTCAAACAATCTACACAAGCTAATACCAATAATTTATAGGACACACATTTAGCTGATATACTAATGTTATTTCAAACAATCTACACAAGCTAATACCAATAATTTATAGGACACACATTTAGCTGATGTACTAATGTTATTTCAAACAATCTACACAAGCTAATACCAATAATTTATAGGACACACATTTAGCTGATGTACTAATGTTATTTCAAACAATCTACACAAGCTAATACCAATAATTTATAGGACACACATTTAGCTGATGTACTAATGTTATTTCAAACAATCTACACCAGCTAATACCAATAATTTATAGGACACACATTATAGATGATGTACTAATGTTCTTTCAAACAATCTATACCAGCTAAAACCAATGGACATATTTCCGCTGAAATAACATTTTAACAAAGTTTCTTTGTTTGACCAACCTTGCAAACGTTGAGTACAACTGAACCTGAAGTCTTGATTCCCTTGAGCAGAAAGCCGGCAAACACCCTAGGGCGGCTCTGGCGTTGGGCGATGAGCTGCTCCAGTTGGTCCAGATTGTATCCGCCGATGTTCAAGTTGTCGTAATGGTAGCCAAGTTCCTCGTGGTTAAACACATCTCTGGGAACTGCATGTCTCCTAAAACACAATGTCGGCATTTTAAGAGAAAAGTATGAATTTGTCATTTCATTTCACACAGAGTTTGTATGTCAAACGCTCGTGAAAATAAGAGAAACATTTACAAATCTATTTAAATTATATATTTATATTTGTTTGTTTTGTGGATATAAATTTTAACAATGGAAGTCATCTGTTGCGCCAGAAAAATATATTTTGATAAAAATATAGGTATAGCTAAATAAAAACAATTAGTTAGTATTTAATACTCAGCTTTTCCTTAAACACTGTTTAGGTGCTAAGAGACAATAACAATTAGGATCTGAGTTTTGGTTCCCACATAGTTTGTATGTCAAATACTCATGAAAATAAGAGAAACATTTTAAAAATCTATATAAATAAATTTATATTTGTTTGTTTTTTGCACAATTAAATTTTAGCAATGGAAAACATGTTTTCACGGAAAAATATAATTTTGAAATAAAATATGTATAGCTAAATAAAATCAATTAGTTAGTATTTAATACTCAGCTTTTCCTTAAACACTGGTTAGGTGCTAAGAGACAATAACAATTAGGATCTGAGTTTTGGTTCCCATGTTTTATAAACAACCATCATCATGTCCATTAAGTTCTATAGAATAGTTGCTAGCATCGACAACTCACTTTGTGAAGGCGTTGATGTTAAGGTCAAGGTTGAAGGGCTTCATGGGCTCTGCCAGGTAGTTGAGGGCGCAGTTGGCAGTGTTGGAGGGAAGATGTCTTCTCTGCTGAAGCTCCTGCCACACCACCCAGATCTTGTCTACAAAGGAGTGGTGGATGAAGAAGATGGGGTCGTAGGCCGAGTACTCAAGGGAGGACAGGGAGTAGGTCTGCAGGCCTCCCACCAGGTAGTGGATGGCATTATGCATCACTTCAAATTGGACCTAAACAGAGTAATTTCTTCTTTAAAGTGACCCACATATTGAATTTGATGCAAGTAACTTGTAGTGGATGGCATTGTGCATCACCTCAAATAGGACCTAAACAGAGCATTTCTTCTTTAAATTTGAACCACATATTAGATTTGATGCAAACTAACTTGTGTTTGGAGACCTATACATCTGTCAACTGTGTCTATCAAAACTATTTAATTCAATAAAGAAATGTTTTGTGTTGAATAAGTCAATTTTACAAATATTACACAAGTGGAAAGGACTTATGTGTCCAGTAGAGTCTATGATGTTGTAGACTATTACTTTCACTGATAGTAATTTGTAAGGCTAAAACAAACATTACTGACCTCAAAGTCGCAGTAGTCGGTTTGTTCCAGGGCAGAGAGCACGAGATCAAAAAGGTCAGAGTTACTTCCGTCCTTGGATGTCTGGAACAACTCAGGTCTGACGTCACGGACAGTGTACGTGTTCTCAGATGGGATATATCCGCGAGCGAATGGGTTGTCAACAACCTGCGAAATACAGAAAAAAGTTAATTTCAAAATAGGCGTGTCGTGATTTCACCTATCAAGGTCATGGGTTTCTTAAATAGATTTAGATTCAGGTGAAAACAGGTAATATTACAGGTGACTGACCTCGTCTCTCCAGGCATCATAGAAGTCCTCCCTTGTGAAGATCTCTGGTAGAGCAGTGATGGGTTTGGTCCAGTCCCAGTATGGAATGGCCACAGCGCTGCCGTGTCTCTGGAGGGCCCGTTCAACCTAAGTTCAAAGAGACGACAAACATTCAGAAGTCAGGTAAATGATGAGAGAGCAACTTGTAGAGAATGTTGACATGTTTTTGTTTAAATTTCTCACTAAAGCATGAATACGTTTTGTGTTTTGATAATAATAAATGAGATTTTAAAGTTACAGTAAAATTAATGCGTGGCTAGTAGTAGTAAAATCTGAGGCCGTTTAGTGTTGAAACTTTTTGAGTTATTAATTTAGTTTTTGAAGTGCTTCATTGTTTTATTGTATTTCTTGCTGTTGTCGTTGTTGGAGGAAAAAAAAAGAGAAGATTTAATTTTAAAGACTATTCCCCGGTTTATATTATAAAACTCTTATTTGTACCTGTAAGATGGTATAAAACTCTTACCTGTAAGATGGTATAAAACTCTTATCTGTACCTGTAAGATGGTATAAAACTCTTACCTGTACCTGTAAGATGGTATAAAACTCTTACCTGTACCTGTAAGATGGTATAAAACTCTTACCTGTACCTGTAAGATGGTATAAAACTCTTACCTGTACCTGTAAGATGGTATAAAACTCTTACCTGTACCTGTAAGATGGTATAAAACTCTTACCTGTACCTGTAAGATGGTATAAAACTCTTACCTGTACCTGTAAGATGGTATAAAACTCTTACCTGTACAGTAAACAATCTGTGCCAGTGGGGGAAGGTGGGCATGCCATGAATACAGCAGGCGACCTTGGCACCACTTTCGTTCTCACACTTGCTGGGGGGCACCATGGAATGAGGCAATACTTTCCCAGCCGTCAGCACTAGTGTCCAGCTGAAGGTCACGAAGGGCGGCTTTTAGGCCCTGAAGGTCACGCTCCGTGAGTGTTGAAAGATCACGACGTAAAAAGTTGGGGGTGACCTTTTCAAGGTCATAGTCACCTGAAATCAAGTTACATATTTTTGTGAGTGGTAGTTTGTGTGTGTAAAAAATTGTTACATTTTTTATAATTTTTATACGCTTTACTGACAATCTAAAAATGTATTGAACTTTGTTTAGTTTACATCAAAAACTATTATAAATTTATTTTGAGGATGATGCTTTATGTATTTATGTATCAATAAATTTTATTATCGTATTTCTCTTAAAACTATTTTAAGAAGTTGTTTTTAATCATGGTAATGAATAAATTATCTTTCAATTGACAATAAATAAAACTATTAAAAGAGTATTTAACACTTGCCAGCCGATCTCAAACTTACGTTTGAAGGGTTCTAAAATGACGCTTGGGGTAGCAATCAAATCACTGCTTAGTTCAGAGCCGTCTGGGGCAGTGATCTTAATTTTGAAGCTGTACTCATCATCAAATCTCAGTTTATGTTCGTTCAGCTGACATGTAACATAAACAACATGGATGTGATCAAAATTTCGTATCATAGAGGTTATCAACACTTATAGAGCCATAGAGGTTATCAACACTTATAGAGTCATAGAGGTTATCAACACTTATAGAGTCATAGAGGTTATCAACACTTATAGAGTCATAGAGGTTATCAACACTTATATAATTTAGGCCAACTATTTTCCACAAGACATTTTGTACACAACTATTGTCTTCATGAGCGTATTTTATTATTAAGGCAGGGGAGTTAAACGAGGTTAAAACTCCAATCTAATTATTTCTAGTTAAATTATATCAATTATATCAGTTGTAATTGACAAATAAGATCAATGGAATATGTTTTACATCAAATTTGATTATGATAAATTGATAAACACTTTACAAACAAATGGCTATAGTTCTGTTTCTTTCCCTTTATAACATTGGAAGAGGATATCACGAGAAAACCATATTTCTGATCTATGATATCTACCACTAACACTACAAGAGGACCATATACCCAATCTGTAATGTCTACCACTAACAATACAAGAGGACCATATACCCAATCTGTAATGTCTACCACTAACAATACAAGAGGACCATATACATGATCTGTAAATCTACCACTAACAATACAAGAGGACCATATACCCAGATCTGTAATATCTACCACTAACAATACAAGAGGACCATATACCTGATCTGTGATATCTACCACTAACAATACAAGAGGACCATATACCCTGATCTGTCATATCTACCACTAACAATACAAGAGGACCATATACCATGATCTGTCATATCTACCACTAACAATACAAGAGGACCATATACCTGATCTGTCATAGCTACCACTAACAATACAAGAGGACCATATACCTGATCTGTCATAGCTACCACTAACAATACAAGAGGACCATATACCTGATCTGTGATATCTACCACTAACAATACAAGAGGACCATATACCTGATCTGTGATATCTACCACTACCACTAACAATAGAAGAGGACCATATACCTGATCTGTCATAGCTACCACTAACAATACAAGAGGACCATATACCTGATCTGTCATAGCTACCACTAACAATACAAGAGGACCATATACCTGATCTGTCATAGCTACCACTACCACTAACAATACAAGAGGACCATATACCTGATCTGTGATATCTACCACTAACAATACAAGAGGACCATATACCTGATCTGTGATATCTACCACTAACAATACAAGAGGACCATATACCTGATCTGTGATATCTACCACTAACAATACAAGAGGACCATATACCTGATCTGTGATATCTACCACTAACAATACAAGAGGACCATATACCTGATCTGTGATATCTACCACTAACAATACAAGAGGACCATATACCTGATCTGTCATAGCTACCACTAACAATACAAGAGGACCATATACCTGATCTGTGATATCTACCACTAACAATACAAGAGGACCATATACCTGATCTGTGATATCTACCACTAACAATACAAGAGGACCATATACCTGATCTGTCATAGCTACCACTAACAATACAAGAGGACCATATACCTGATCTGTGATATCTACCACTAACAATACAAGAGGACCATATACCTGATCTGTGATATCTACCACTAACAATACAAGAGGACCATATACCTGATCTGTGATATCTACCACTAACAATACAAGAGGACCATATACCTGATCTGTGATATCTACCACTAACATTACAAGAGGACCATATACCTGATCTGTCATAGCTACCACTAACAATACAAGAGGACCATATACCTGATCTGTGATATCTACCACTAACAATACAAGAGGACCATATACCTGATCTGTGATATCTACCACTAACAATACAAGAGGACCATATACCTGATCTGTGATATCTACCACTAACAATACAAGAGGACCATATACCTGATCTGTGATATCTACCACTAACAATACAAGAGGACCATATACCTGATCTGTGATATCTACCACTAACAATACAAGAGGACCATATACCTGATCTGTGATATCTACCACTAACAATACAAGAGGACCATATACCTGATCTGTGATATCTACCACTAACAATACAAGAGGACCATATACCTGATCTGTGATATCTACCACTAACAATACAAGAGGACCATATACCTGACCTGTGATATCTACCACTAACAATACAAGAGGACCATATACCTGATCTGTGATATCTACCACTAACAATACAAGAGGACCATATACCTGATCTGTGATATCTACCACTAACAATACAAGAGGACCATATACCTGATCTGTCATAGCTACCACTAACAATACAAGAGGACCATATACCTGATCTGTGATATCTACCACTAACAATACAAGAGGACCATATACCTGATCTGTGATATCTACCACTAACAATACAAGAGGACCATATACCTGATCTGTCATAGCTACCACTAACAATACAAGATGACCATATACCTGATCTGTGATCTCATATTTAAAAAGTCTGTCAAACTGCCAGGGCATCTCAGCTGACCCACCAAGGACAGTGAAGTAACCGCCTGGGAAACATTTGCCGTCAGCAGCACAGATGTCGAAGTCAACCAAAGCAGATTTCTTGAAGCCCTTGAGCAGGAAACCTGAAAATTAGCACAAGAATTAGAGTATTGCTTCGTTTAACATTGTCATACTCATTGCACACGTATTGTTTGTTATATCATATAGTTTACACCATTACTTATTGACTCATCAGCATATTCCATATCTTACATGACTACTCATTGATATAACAACTCACCAGCAAAGACTCTGTCATGCTCGTGTCGCTCCTTGATGAAGGCGTCCAACTGAGGAATGCTCAGTCCAACAAACTCCAGGTTGTCGTAGCGGTAGTGGAAGTGGTCGGCATAGTTGAAGGTGTCCTCAGGGCGAGAGTAATCTTTGGTCAGGGGGTTGAGATTGTAGGGGGGTCCAAAACTGAATGGTTTCAGTGGCTCCTAAGTAAAAGAAACAGTGAGATGAAGTTTAAACTAAGAATTGTTTTATTTCTACAGAAACAATTTGTTTGCTAAATTTAAAAAGATAATGTTTACGAAAACATTGAAGTATATTCTATAGTAACACAAGTATTTAGTTTGATGGTTTAATCTCTCGCTCTACCTTCATCTGCTCAAGAGCACAGTTGGCCTCGTTGGGGTCATAACCTCTGTATTTCTGAAGAGCTTGCCATACAGCCCAAAGTCTGTCGGTGTTGGCGTGGTGAACGAAGAAGGCGGGGTCGTAGGAGGCGTAGTGGAGGTGTCCCAGAGAGTGCTCCTTGGAGCCACCAATCCAGGTGTGGATGGCATTGTGGGTGATCTCAAACTGGATCTCAAAGTTACAGTAGTCTTCCTGCTCGAGGGCCAGCAGAGCCTGTTCAAACAACCAGGTGTCCCATCCATGTGGACCACGCTTGAACAGTTTGTCAGACTGGGGAGAAATCATTTTTATTGTTATTGAAAACATGTAAATAGACTTGGGAGAAATAATTTTTATGGTTATCGATAAATATTTGGTTTGACAGACTGGGGAGAAATCATTTTTATTGATATTGATAAATATTTGGTTTCTCAGACAGGGGAGAAATCATTTGTATTGCCATTTATAAATATTTTGTTTATCTCATTAGGGAGAACTCAATTGTATTGATTTAGACAAAAATTTCTTTGTCAGACAAGGGGGAAATAATTTTTCTTATTACGGACAAAAAATTTGATAAGTTTGCAGGAAACACTATTCCAAATATGGTACTAGATATTAACAGAGCTACTTGTAAAACTTTAATATTTTTTAGGAAATTATAATTTTCATTAGCAGTGAAATTAAAAATGGTATTAAAATTTACAAAACCATGACACGATTGTACTAATTTCTTAATGAATATTAACTTAACATGTAAACTTTTATTTTGTTTTTTTAATAATAGGTAGGAAATTTCATTAGTCTTTTTTGTTCCTGCTCTATTTGTTTGAAAACTAGTTGTTGAATGCTAATTTTTTAATTTAAATTATCTTGATACAAATATAATGCCTTAATTTTTTTTTCTTTCTTTTGTTTTGTAATTAATTGATAAAAGTTTTAAAAACATTCTTATTGTTCAAAGTTACAATGTACTGTGTGAGAACCACTCACCACGACTTCTCTCTCTGTCACTGAGTTCTCAAACTCGATCCTGGCTCTCTTCCATGGGTTGGGTTTCTGGTCACCAGTCACGGGATCCACGTAGTTCTCGTCATCAATAAAGTGGGGCAGAGAGTCGCTGACGCGAGACCAGTCCCAGTAGGGGATGCCGACCAGGGCACCTTGACGCTTCAGGGCATCTTCAACTTGGACAGTGTACAGACGATGCCATTGTGGGAAGGTGGCCATGCCGTGCAGACAGCAAGCGTACCTTTGAAAAGACAGACACGTGAGGGTCAGTTTAGGTGGACTTAATTTTAAATTAATAAGTTTTTACAGTTTTTAATATCATGATTGTTTTGCTAATGATTTGTACCAAACTTTTTAACAAACTTTACATAACTGAAAATAGTAACAACAGTTTGAATAAGCATTTCTACAGTCTTCCAATCAATATTTACGGCCTTCTTGATTCATTAGATTTCATTCTTTGATCCATATTGATAACATACATTCCCATTTACTCCAGAAAATGTAACTTCTAATAGAAATTTAAGTCTCATAAAATGGAATCAATTTAAAGATATAAGTCTGATAAGATGCAAATACTTAAAATATCCATGTAGGAAGTATTTGATTATTTCCCCAAACTAGTAAATAGAAGGAAGTCTTTGACAAGGTCACACCCAACACTAGTGTTAACAAGGAAGTATTTATTTTTTATTAGGTCACACCTCACACTATTGTAAACAAGGAAGTCTTTTATAAGTTTACACCCAACGCTAGTGTTAACAAGGAAGTCTTTGATAAGGTTACACCCGACGCTAGTGTTAACAAGGAAGTCTTTGATAAGGTCACACCCAACACTAGTGTTAACAAGGAAGTCTTTGATAAGGTCACACCCAACACTAGTGTTAACAAGGAAGTCTTTGATAAGGTCACACCCAACACTAGTGTTAACAAGGAAGTCTTTGATTAGGTCACATCCAACACTAGTGTTAACAAGGAAGTCTTTGATAAGGTCACACCCAACACTAGTGTTAACAAGGAAGTCTTTGATAAGGTCACACCCAACACTAGTGTTAACAAGGAAGTCTTTGATAGAGTCATATCCAACACTAGTGTTAACAAGGAAGTCTTTGATTAGGTCACATCCAACACTAGTGTTAACAAGGAAGTCTTTGATAAGGTCACACCCAACACTAGTGTTAACAAGGAAGTCTTTGATAAGGTCACACCCAACACTAGTGTTAACAAGGAAGTCTTTGATAGAGTCATATCCAACACTAGTGTTAACAAGGAAGTCTTTGATAAGGTCACACCCAACACTAGTGTTAACAAGGAAGTCTTTGATAGAGTCATATCCAACACTAGTGTTAACAAGGAAGTCTTTGATTAGGTCACATCCAACACTAGTGTTAACAAGGAAGTCTTTGATAAGGTCACACCCAACACTAGTGTTAACAAGGAAGTCTTTGATAGAGTCATATCCAACACTAGTGTTAACAAGGAAGTCTTTGATTAGGTCACATCCAACACTAGTGTTAACAAGGAAGTCTTTGATAAGGTCACACCCAACACTAGTGTTAACAAGGAAGTCTTTGATAAGGTCACACCCAACACTAGTGTTAACAAGGAAGTCTTTGATAGAGTCATATCCAACACTAGTGTTAACAAGGAAGTCTTTGATAAGGTCACACCCAACACTAGTGTTAACAAGGAAGTCTTTGATAGAGTCATATCCAACACTAGTGTTAACAAGGAAGTCTTTGATAGAGTCATATCCAACACTAGTGTTAACATGGAAGTCTTTGATAGAGTCATATCCAACACTAGTGTTAACAAGGAAGTCTTTGATTAGGTCACATCCAACACTAGTGTTAACAAGGAAGTCTTTGATAGAGTCATATCCAACACTAGTGTTAACAAGGAAGTCTTTGATAAGGTTACACCCGACACTAGTGTTAACAAGGAGGTATTTGATTAAGTAATACCTCACACTAGTGTAAACAGGAAGTATTTGATTAAGTAATACCCCACACAAGTGTAAACAAGGAGGTATTTGATTAAGTCACGTGCAATGCTAGTGTAAACAAACGACCAACCTGTTTTCAGCACTTGGGCTTGGGCACAATGGGGGGATGGCGTGGAAGGAGGCAATGGATTGCCAACCATCGGCAGAGCTGTCAGCCTGGAGAGCCTCCATGGCGCTGTACAAAGACTGGACTTCACGGGGACTCAGAGAGTTTATCTCCTTCCTGACCAGGTAGTTGGTCACCTCACCAGAAGACTTCTGTCTTTCACCTGGACGGAATTCAGAATTCAATCTTACTGATTTGTCTTACATTCACTTTTAAACATTAGGAAATGAAGCTAAAAGAAGAATTTTTGTTGATAACTCTCTTATATACATTTAATTTTCGCATATTAGGACAGAGGAAAATAAAAAAAATAATGTTATTATTAATATTTTTTTAATATGAAGATTCATTCTTAAATATTTTGATCATGGCAAATATAAAAATAAATTATAAAATCGTTGATTATTTGATTATTAGTTTGATTGTCTTTATCGAGTTGTTGGAAACACCAGTAAATATTATTAAAAACAAGCACATATAATTAATACAAACCGAACAAAATAAAACACAAAATAGTATAATAAAAAATATAAGAGTTAAATTAAACACACAAAAAACATATAATAACAAGATTATATGTTAAAATAACAGAATATTAGAAAACATAACAAATTATAAGTTTTAACATAGTGTATATAATAAACCAGAAGAGAGAATACTGCTCTACACATTTTTCAACCTACTTGTTCCAGCACAAGAATATATATAATAAAGACAAGGGAGAATACTGCTCTACACTTTGTCCAACTTGTTCCAACACAAGAATATGTATAATAAAGACAAGGGAGAATACTGCTATACACTTTGTCCAACTTGTTCCAACACAAGGATATGCATACATAACAACAAGGGAGAATACTGCTCCACACTTTATTCAACTTACTTGTTCCGGGTTCAAACAAAATGCTGGGTTTGGGGAGAATATCAGCGTTCAGGAGACTTCCATTGACGGCCTTGATGTCAACCCTAAGTTCAAAGTTGGCAGCGTTGTCCAGCTTGAGGCCAAGGTCACGGACAGTCTTGGTGATGTCATACTTGTACAGTCGATCAAAGACGAAGGGCATTTCAAGCTCACCACCGAGGATGGAGAAGGAACCAGCCTGTAATAAATAACAAGTTCACACGTGAGACATTGGTGTGAAATATTTAACCCTAACAAACTCATGCACTAAGTTTATTGTAATGGCGTCTTTAATGGCTTTAATATTTTTTTTAAAATCATAAATGAGAAAATGAGATGTGAAAATGTTAGACAATTTACAAATAACAAGGAAGGTGGACACCATAAGAAACTATCAAATGTTTATCTTTTTTATGGGTTATACATTGCCAAAAACAGATATTTTGTTAAATCAAAATGTTTGCTTAAGTTACATCATGAAAACTTGTTGAAGAAGTTATGAAAAAATAATAAAACAGTAGCTTTTCAATAACGCCTTCACATGTAACCACGGACCACACAATAACAGCTACCCTGTGTCATGTTGAATCACGTACCGGGTGGTTGCAGCTCTTCTTGCCCTTGGGTCCACTGGGGACGCACACGTAGATGTTGGCCACGGCAGACAAGCCGATGTTGTGCAGGAGGAAGCCAGCAAAGACGCGGCCAGACTCTTTGCGCTTCTTAAGGAGAGCCTCCAACTGAGGGATGGTCTGGTGGTTAAACTCCAAGCTATCGTACTCGTATTGGAAGTGGTTGCGGTAATCAAAAGTGTCGGCTGGGCGGCTATGGTGAGAAGAAAAGAAACATTCCTATTTGTAATACATTAAAAATAAATTTGATTAGATATCATTCATTTCAAGAGACTTAGAAAACAAATCTCTGAAGTAACTAAAAGAAACATTTAAATTTCTATTTCTAATAGTATGTCATACATTAAATATGAATTTGACTATATATCATTCATTTAAAGTGTCTTTGAAAACTAATCTCTCACGCAAATAAATTTAATAAATTAACACAGAAATTAGATCAAACACTAACTTTAAATGATTCCTAAACAGTTCGTAATATAAGAAAAATCATCCAATGCACACTTTCAGGAAGTTAACAAGATAAGTTAACGCACTAAATTCATTATATTAACTTCCAATCTCATTTCAGCAGAAATGAAATCTATTTTTAAACCAAATAAATGTTTAACCTATTTGAAAATTAAACAAGAGCTCAGCGATAAATATGCATCTTTGTTCATTATGTTATTCCTGTGTTATGTTATTCATCAGATTTACCATGTTATCATGTTCCACTCACCTGTATCTATGGGTCAGATCACCTTGGTTGAGCTGGTCATCATTGAATGGTCTCAATGGTGTCCTCATCAGATTAATGGCGCAGTCGGCTTCATTGTACTTGAGTCCACGGTAACGTTGGAGCTCTTGCCAGATGGCCCAGATCCTGGGAAAGAGGGAAATTTATTATGACAAATGTTTCCAATCAATTGAGTTAACTTTCTTTTATAAAGTCAATATATTTATTGAAACAAAATCTCTTTAAAAGAAATTGAGAACTCAATCAGGTTCATAGTATTTTAATTAAAATTTAATTTGAGCTTTGATTTTTAATTTAATTTCCCACTTGTGGAATATTTTCATTTTTAAAATCTATGATGTTCTTCTATGAACAGCATGGGAGCATGTTCCTCTACGACCAGAGTGGGAACATGTTCCTCACAAACCTGTCAGTGTTGGCATGGTGGAGGAAGAAGACGGGGTCAAAGGCTGAGTAGTCCAGGGAGGAGAGAGAGTACTGGGCACGACCTCCAAGCAGGGAGTGAAGGGCGTTATGGATGATCTCAAACTGGATCTCAAAGTCACAGAAGTTTTCCTGCTCTAGAGCATAGAGGACCTGCTCGTACAAGTCATCGTTGTTGAAGAGCTCAGGCTGAGGATCCCTGGAGGTAGACAAGGGAGGAAATTATAACAATTTGATCCTTAAGTTGGCAACACCTTTATTGATGAAATTATAACAATTTGATCCTTAAGTTGGCAACACCATTATTGATGAAATTATAACAATTTTATCCTTAAGTTGGCAACACCATTATTGATGAAATTATAACAATTTGATCCATAAATTGGCAACACCTTTATTGATGACACAATTTTGGCATCCCGTTATTATCATGAACTCAAGAAACTTGCCATTGCATTTATGTAGTTATCAAAATTTTATGGGAAAATAATCTGATTTTATTTATTTGTAATTTTTATCAGAAATGTTAACTTTAATTTTTTTAATGCAAGAATCTGCTCAAGTTAGAGATACAAATAGAAACAATGTGGTTTAATGTTAACTTAAATGGTTCATTGTTAAAGCCACAAATACTTATGTTATTGTTTAAATGAGGGGGTGACCGGATAAGGTTTTTTACTATTTGCCGGATCCAGATAGTATGGCCCTAATATTTGCCGGATCCGGATCCGAATTCCGGATGCGGATATCTCCACATTTAAGTTTAAGAGCTAACAGGGTGTACTTTACTACTTTCTATTTAGTACTTAATACTATTTATTAAAATATTTATTATCCAACATATCCGGCCACCCCTAGTTTAAATATAGGACATTAAAAAAAACTCCATTGCTACCTTGTGGTGACAGCTCCCTCGCCAGCGATAGCTCCACTGAAGAAAGGATTGGGTTCAAACCTCTGCTGACGTGAGTTGAAGTAAGTGGCTTGGTTGATGAGGTCGGGCAACTTGGTAAAGGTGGTTGTCCAGTCCCAGTAAGGAACGGCAACGGAGGAACCACGACCAAGAAGAGCTTCCTCGACCTGGTGATCAGAGATGTAATGTGGTTAGTTGGGAATTTTAAATAGGCATCAAGCCATGTGTGGAATCTTAAGTTACATGTTAAATATTTCATTTAGAAACTAAAGTTTAAAAAATAAATGATTTACTGTTCCTAATTATGATCCTGTTTCCTAACAATGACCCTATGCCCTAATAATGACCATGTGCCCAAATGATGACCCTGTGCCCCAATAATGACCCTGTGCCCTAATAATGAGTCTATGCCCTAATAATGACCGCCAAGACGTTTACCTGTTCAACATAAAGTCTGTGCCAGGCAGGGAAGGTCGGCATACCATGGACACAGCAGGCGACTGTACGGCCAGCGCTGTCCTTGCATTTACCAGGCTTGCCATGGAAAGATGCGATTTTCTCGTAGGTTCCGTCCTCTTTGATGGACAGGAAGGCTGCACGGAGACTTTCAATCTCTCCCTGGGACAGTGAGTCAAGGTTACGACGGATTTGGGATGCAGCAGAAGCGGAGGCACGGAATTCCTTGCCATACAGATTGCCTGGAAGAAAATAATTTTATGTAATTAATAGATCATTAGAGATTCTGTGTATATGTAGACGTGATTAACTTCTATAATGAGAATGCAGTTATACAATGTTCATTGAAAACTATAATTTTTTATGTGAAAATACAACATTTTTATTTTATTGTTACAATATATTGTAAGTGTCCTGGTTGATGTTTGAGTGTACTATCTTATTTCATTTCAAAACATTTGATTCATCATGAATCAAACGAATACATTTGAAACAACGACTAGAGCATATTTTAATAAATTTTGTACCAACCAACTTTTTTCTGTGCTTTTGATCATGTACTCACTTGTTCCCAACTCAAAGAGAACAGTTGGTGTGGAGAAAACGTCGGTGCTGTAGACGGAGCCGTCCAAGTTGAGAACCTGGTACTTGATGGAGTAGCGGTCGTTGTAGCGGAGGTCAAACTCTTCCAGTTGGCGGGTGATCTCGTACTTGTACAGGCGATCGTATGACCACTCCATCTCGTTCTCATCCCCGAGGATGTAGAACTCTCCAGCTACTTTGCACTCAGTATCACTCCTGGATTGGATGGGGTGAGGGCAATGGTATTTAAGATTGGTTAACATGAGGTAGAAATTCAGTTAATGTCAACTTTGCATAGGGTGACTATTTATACAATAATACTGTATGTTGATTTTGGGTAGAGTGACTATTTATACTATAATACTGTATGTTGACTTTGTCTTGAGTGACTATTTCTGTATGTTGAATCCGAGCAGAATATGTATTTCTGTATATTGACTTTGAGTAGAGTGACTATTTCTGTATGTTGAAATTGTCTAGTGACTATTTCTATATTTGAATTCGTCTAGAGTGGCTATTTCTATATGTTAGTTGAGTGCCTTATTCTGTATGTTGACTTTGAGTAGAGTGACTATTTATACGATGCTACGTACTTGCAGATCTGGAATTTAATGAGGGCAGATCTCTTAATGCCGTGAAGCATGAAGCCAGCAAAGACGCGGTCATCTCCCTTGTTCTTCTCCAACTCCTTGGCCAGCTGTGGGATGCTCAGTCCATTGAACTCCAAGTTGTCGTACTCGTAGTGGAAGTTATTGCGGTAGTCAAAGACCTAGTAATGCATGTATGTGTTACATCAGTCAAACTATCGACTCTTAGTTCACGATTTGAAAACGCTTCATAAAAGTTGATTGAAGTGAATACTTTTATTATCAGATTATCGAGATGTGTCCATCGGACGTCCAACTTACCTGGAAGGGAAGTGAGTGTTCACGTGTGTTGGCGTCAGGGTTAACAGAAGAGGTCAAGCTGAAGGGTGACAGAGGTTTACGTAGCTGACCAATGGCGCAGTTGGCCGTGTTGTAAGGCTTGTTGCGGTACTTTTGAAGGGCCTGGTGAGATGGACAAAAGTAATGAAATGTAAATTAATTCTTTACTTGAAAGCTTTCCAGTCATACCAATATAAATATAAAAATGTGATTCTTGTTTCTAGTAAACATTGAAATAAATATTCTGACTATAAAATAAGGCAAACTTAGGCTTGAAAATAAAATAGAAAGGCACATTTGACATTTGAAGATAAATTTATTCTTTAACGGAACAAAAACACAGGAATTTTTTTTTGCTTTGTCTTTTTTTGCAATTGAAAACGTGTGGCTTCCGATTTGAGCTATATGTACATGAATTTGTTTTAGAATTATTGTTGCTTCGTGAAATGTCTTTGAATACATGTGCAAATGAACCATCAGTTCCTATAGTCTTTTACGACCACATCATCAGCTAAGATCAGTAATGCCATTGATCATCTCTTGCATTATACAAATTTCTTGTTTTTCTTATGGGCAGTTTGTTCTACACAGTTTACACAAACTTAAAGATGTTTGTTAACTTGCTGCTAATGAAAAGTTTTAAATTGAGTTACACACATACAATGAGGGTTGTTGTCAAGTGCACCCACCTGCCAGATCGCCCACAGTCTGTCAGTGTTGGCGTGGTGCAGGTAGAACAGGGGATCAAAGGCGGTGTACAGGAGGGAGGCCATGGAGAACTGCTCGTTACCACCAACAAGGGCGTGGATGAAGTTGTGGGCAATCTCAAACTGGACCTCAAAGTCGCAGAAATTGTCTTGTTCCAAGGCGAGGAGAACCTAGCAAACAAATGGGTTGGGTTTTTTAAAATTCTACAGGAGCCTCCGTCTGAAAACTTGTTTTATTTTAGATTTTAATGCTATAATAGTTTAACATATATATGTCTTTAAATGATATTAATAATTTTATGAAGTATTAATTAAAATTATCAAAGATTTGAAAATGTTTTAATTTTTTAATACCGGTCAGTGTCATGTTTAAGTTACCATACTAAAGTTTTGGTTTTAGACTGTCTAGACATTCATTATATGATAGTTTAAAATATCTTATGTGACAATTTTCTCTAGGGTAAACATACTTGAAGATTTGCTTAATGGTGACTTCATGGCTATGGTCTTACCTGCTTGGCAATAGCTGTGTTTTGTCCAAACTTTGGCTGTTCAAAAAGGTCATCTCTGGGTGATCTGACTGTGTCCTTATCAGCGTCAGTGATGTGAGCGCTTTTGATACAATGAAATGGTAACTTTCAAGTATTGACACAAGGAAATGTAACTTTCAAGTATTGATACAAGGAAATGGTAACTTTCAAGTATTGATTCAAGGAAATGGTAACTTTCAAGTATTGATTCAAGGAAATAGTAACTTTCAAGTATTGATACAAGACAATAATTTTTTTAAAGTAATTTCTTAATGATAATAATACTTTAAAAATAGTCTGTGTGCTATAACATCTTCCTTGAAAAAAAATCTCTACATGGTAATTTTCAATCATTTCTATCACCTGAGTTAAAATTTGCTCTGTTATAAATAAACTTAAAATAAAAAAACTAAACTTTAAAAGTTTTTATTTTCATTATCGCCTTGGGTTTACCTGAAGAATGGATTCTTAACTTCAGTTTTGCTGCGGGGGGTCCTGGTATTTTTCAGAGGTGACGAGGTCAGGGAGAGATTTGACCGGCTGAGTCCAGTCCCAGTAAGGAATAGCACCAACGTAACCATGACGACGGAGAGCATTTTCAGCCTGGACAGTCCAAAGCCTTGAGACAAATACATTGTGGACAGTTTACTTTATTGTTTGGCATGAGACTTGATGGACATGTTTTTATTTTATATAGATATTCTAATACAAGTAACAAGATGTGTGGAAATGACTCTCTAATTGCCAGCTCAAAATACTGGTATATAAACTGTGTTCTAAATGTTTTAGTCTCTATAGTGTAGTTATTCTAATACAAGTAACAGGAAATGACTCTCAAATTGTCAATACAAAAAAAATCTGGTGTAAAAACTGAGTCCTACCTGTGCCAATGGGGGAAGGTGGGCATGCCATGGAGACAGCAGGATTTCTTGACCTCAGCATCGGGGGTGGGGCACCAGTTGGGGGTGCCATGGAAGCGTCCAAGGTCCTGGAGGCATAAGTTGGATATACATCATTAGAAGGTTTCTTTTATTGGGTATTCCCTTTATTTTTTGTAGTGTCTTTGAAAGACTGTTATGTTTTTTACTATCTCATTTAAAAATAAAAAGAATGCTATTCTTTCACTAATTCTATGTTAGGCACACAAAAACAGTGAGGATAAAAAGTGTTGACAGAATGTGGATACATAGTGATGAATAAATATGTTATAAAACAGAGTATGTACAGGCCTGACAAGACGCCACAGAACAACGCACTAAGTTTTCATTTCATTTTATAAGGTGTTTTTTTGTTTTTTGTCTGTTTCTTTAAGAAGACTTTTTGCCGAAACACTCGTTCTGTGGCATCTTGTCATGCCCATACATACCCTGTTTTAATAACATATTTATTTATCTAAAAGCCTGATTGCAGTCTCACCCATATTTTGCACGTAGTTATGGTAGATAGTTATACAGAAATTGGTGATAGAAATGGTGTGGTTCAAAGTAAGTGGTGACTAACAGTAGCAACAGAAAGGGATAACAGTTTGGGCATTAGGCGAGGCCATTACCTGGTAACCTCCAGCGGTCTGGTCGTTTTGAAGATTGGCCAAAGCTTGGCGGAGATCGACCACCTCAGCCTCGGTCAAGGTTTCAACATTTTTACGGATTCTGATGGTGTCAACAGCGGCATCCTTGGGTTCTGTTTATGAAATAAGTGGAGAGGGGAGGGGTTAGTGTTAACATAAGGACGAGATAAGATCAAGTAATTGTAATTATGGTTGTATTTTAATAATGACACAATTGAAAATTATATTTACATTGTATGAGTTTTACAGTAAAATTAAATATTTGTGTCAGGAAAGTGGGTTGGAGTATGAGTTTTATTGTAATTCTAATAATTCATTGGCCTTAAAGATGAACTGTGGAATGAGTTTCCCTGTATTGTGAATTTTACTGTAAGACTAACCTTCTTTGGCCTTGAAGATGAGTTGTGGCTTGGGGAATGGGTTGTTTGTAATTTCGTTTCCCTCGAAGTCGGTGAGTTTGATTGTGACGGTGTATGGCTGGGCCCAGTGAAGGTTCAGCTCCTCAAGGGTGTCTGTGATCTCGTGTCTGGTGGAGAAATCATAGATGAATTCTCAGGTCATTAGCTCTTCAAAACAAGTGGTTTCATTTTTTTTTAAAATACCTTCTTCGTGTTAATTATGAGAGAATCTCCCAGACGCGCGTAAAAAGTATAAACTTGAAAATGTTGCTGCTTTTTTTTAAAATAGGGAATTTTGACATAAAATGACAACAAACAAAAAAAATTATTGCTTTCTCTCACTCTCTCTTTTTAAAGCATATTCATCATTTAGAATGGGCAAAAAGAAAACGTAAATAAAGAAAGGAATTAAAACATTTTGCTTCACTTAACATTACATTATAATTTGTTAAAAGTAGCTGTTCCTTAAGTTTATATTCAAATATGTCAAGGCCATGGTCCACCACCAGGTCATTGTTTACCTGTAGAGACGGTCAAATCTCCACTCCATCTCAGAGGGTCCACCTAACAAAGCAAAACGTCCGGCTTCTACACCATTGACGTAAAGTGTGGCCAAAGCTGTAGGGAAAATAGACATTGGCATTATTAACAACTTGTTGCATACACTGCAAAGACATAATCGAAATTTAGTCAGTTTGTCATTAAAGGAATTAACCCAAAGGAATTTTTTAAAACTATATTCTTAGGGATATAATATGAACTTAAAATATAAAACATCCGATTTGTAGAGAAATAATACGGACTATAAAGTTGATTTTTTTAATGTGAACATAAATATATCACAAAAATATACATTAAAATCCCATCCAATTTATAAATGTGGGTTTATCATAAATGACCAACTCCTGGAAACTTAACTGACCGGATCTCTTGATGCCCCAGAGAAGGACGCCAGCAAATACTCGGTTCTTGGTCTTACGCTCGTTGTTGATGTAGTCGTTGAGCTGCTTGATGGTCAGGCCGCCAAACTCGAGGGAGTCGTAGGCGTAGTTAAGCTCAGTCTCGTAGTCGTAGACGTTCCTGGGCACGGCGTGTGAGAAGGTCTTTTGGTCGTTGTTGTAAGGGGAGGAGAAGGCGAAGGGCTTAAGGGGCTCGAATGTGTACGAATTGGCGCAGTGAGCCTTGTAGGGCTTGCCTCTGTTTGGAGTAGGAGAAATGGGTCAGAGTAATTTCAATATAACTGATTTTTTAAATATTTTATATGGCTTGCCTCTGTTTGGAGAAGGAGAACTAGTTCAGATTAATTTAAATATAACTGATTTTTTAAATATTTTATATGGCTTGCCTCTGTTTGGAGAAGGAGAACTAGTTCAGATTAATTTAAATATAACTGATTTTTTAAATATTTTATATGGCTTGCCTCTGTTTGGAGAAGGAGAACTAGTTCAGATTAATTTCAATATAACTGATTTTTTTAATATTTTAAATGGCTTGCCTCTGTTTGGAGTAGGAGAAATGGGTCAGAGTAATTTCAATATAACTGATTTTTTAAATATTTTATATGGCTTGCCTCTGTTTGGAGTAGGAGAAATAGTTTAGATTAATCTCAATTTAACTCATATAGAGAGGCCATTGGCCTTGCGGCTTTTGGAAGTAAATACAATGGTTGTAACATATTGCTTCTTTTTTTCTAAAATTTGTCATTTAAATGTTAATGAATGGTTTATAGATTAAGAGTCAATTATTTCATTTGACAAATCGATTTATAAATTAATTTTTTCTTGCCAGGAAAAGTTGTCAGTTCAGACCAACTGGTGACTTGCCATATGGGCATTCTAGGACAGTCCGAACATTTTTCTTACCTGAGTTCCTGAAGAGCTGTCCAGATGGCCCAGATCCTGTCCACATTGCTGTGGTGAAGGTAGAAGATTGGATCAAAAGCGCTGTAGGACAAGGTGGACAAACTGTACTGCTCTTTGCCTCCCACAAGGGCGTGAATCAAATTGTGGGCGACTTCAAACTGGACCTAGAATGGGGGAAAATAGGACAATAATAAATGTCCAAAAAAATTTTTTTTTCGTTTCAAATGTTTATTACTTGTAAAAAAGGTTTAGGTAAATTATTTCTAGAAAAGATGTCTTATTTACTTTTCTTTTACTTTCTTAATGCAATAAATGACTAAAATAATGCAATCACGAGTCCGAAAATTAGAACATATTTCTATTAAAGCAAATCAATCTTTGACCAACCTCAAAGTCGCAGAAGTTGTCTTGTTCAAGGGCAAGAAGGAAGGCGTCAAACAACTCGGTGTGGTCTCCCCATTTGGGATCATCACTCAGTGAGCTAGAGATGTCACGAACTGTCTTGACCGAATCACCCAGGAAGGCAATTGGTGCATCGTAGAAGGGGTTTCTCTTCACTTCGTTACTGAAAGTAAATAGTTTAGTCATGTATATCGCACAGCTGAGCGTCCGAAACATTTTTATTCAATCATGTCTGTAAGTCTGAATTACATTGATTTCATATTGGACAGATTTCATATTAGACAGATTAACCAAATTCCTTACTCGTGAGGTTTTATACTGAGCTGGGTGCATATTTCAAATAATATTTTACATGCATTGTCCTTCCAGAAACAAAAGTTTTAAGGCAGCTATTTACAGCAAAATTTAAAGAGTAAAGAAGCAGTCTTATAATGGAATTTTTTTTAAACACTAGAACAAATCCATTTGATCGTACATGACCCACACTAGATCGATGAACGTGTTATGATAAAATAGAAGCAGCCTACGCATCTCCTTGTCTCTATTCACTACGATATCAAACCACACAATGTCTAAACATCGTGCTACAACCATGATTTAAGAGAAAACAAAAACTCAAAGAACTATTGAGATGTGTTCGTCTCAGACTGCCATAACAATACACCGCTCAACAATGCATCGCTACAGGTGTGTTCATAGTAGTCAACATAACATTGTCTGTTGAGTTCAATAATAACAGCTGCCCGGTACTCACGTGTTGGGGTCAGTGTAGGTCTCATCTGCAGCCAGACGAGGGACAGATGTCCTGGGCTTGGTCCAGTCCCAATATGGAACACCGATGTTGGCGCCACGGCGACGGAGAGCATCTTCAACCTGGTCACAGGGAATTAAACAAAGAACAAGTGAAAGATTATAGGAATTTAACCCTAATCCTTACCCTAACCAAGATGACCACAGGGAATTAAACAAAGAACAAGAGTAAGATTATAGAACTTCAATCTCCGCATAGAAGAGTTACAACTCAAAACTTTTGTGATGAATAAGTGCTTTAAAAAAAGTTTTTAAAGTTTTTTTTTATTTCAATACATGCAGTATCAAAATGTGTCTTTTTCACTTTTAAAACTCTAAACAACTTATTTATTGTTAATATTTCTATAATCTCAATAGTTGATAATTTAAGCGTATGGAACACAGTATTTAAAATATCATGTTTTCATAATTCCCTTAAAAATCATTTAGTGCCATTTAATAAAAACAAAAGATTGTGTTTTCATATTAATATTTAATATCCAATATGTCATCACATCATCATATGCCAATGTTATTTGTTCCAGTACCAATGTTATTTGTTCTAGTGCCAGTGTTATTTCCTCCAGTGCCAATGTTATTTGTTCCCGTACTAATGTTATTTGTTCCAGTACCAATGTTATTTGTTCCAGAGCCAATGTTATTTGTTCCAGTACCAATGTTATTTGTTCCATTACCAATGTTATTTGTTCCAGTGCCAATGTTATTTGTTCCAGTACGAATGTTATTTGTTCCAGTGCCAATGTTATTTGTTCCTTTTCCAATGGTATTTGTTCCAGTGCCAATGTTATTTCTTACCTGGACAACCAAGAGCCTGTGCCAATGGGGGAAGGTTGGCATACCATGGATACAGCAGGCCTTCCTGTCCTTGGCATTGGGGTTAGGGCATTTGCCGGGGTCACCGTGGAACTCAGCGATAGCCTGGTAGCCGTCAACACTCTTGTCATTCTGGACAAATGAAGATTCAAATAAATTTAGAGCAAGAGAAGACAAAGCCATTATGTAACAAGCAAATATTGCAGAAAAGCTTTTGAATATTGTTTAACAATAACACTTAAAATTTATTTAAAATTTACTTATCATTTGTTCCCAGACAATTAAAAAAAACTTGAAATTATTTACTTTACAGCTGACTGTAAGCACATACCTGGAATTTCTGGAGAGCTTCTCTGAGTGCGTAAATCTCCTCATTGGTCAAGCGGTCAATGTCCTTACGTACAGAGACACCCTCGTGATATTCATGCTCGTGGTTGACCTCATTGTGAGCAATGGGGGCTGGAAACATGTATGTACAGATGGTTACTTTATTAATGTTACCTGTTGACATTGTGAGCAATGGGGGCTGGAAACATGTATGTACAGATGGTTACTTTATTAATGTTACCTGTGGACATTGTGAGCAATGGGGGCTGGAAACATGTATGTACAGATGGTTACTTTATTTATGTTACCTGTTGACATTGTGAGCAATGGGGGATGGAAACATGTATGTACAGATGGTTACTTTATTTATGTTACCTGTTGACATTGTGAGCAATGGGGGCTGGAAACATGTATGTACAGATGGTTACTTTATTTATGTTACCTGTTGACATTGTGAGCAATGGGGGCTGGAAACATGTATGTACAGATGGTTACTTTATTAATGTTACTGGTTGACATTGTTAGCAATTGGGGATGGAAACATGTATGTGGAGATGGTTACTTTATTTATGTTACCTGTTGACATTGTGAGCAATGGGGGCTGGAAACATGTATGTGGAGATGGTTACTTTATTAATGTTACCTGTTGACATTGTGAGCAATGGGGGCTGGAAACATGTATGTGGAGATGGTTACTTTATTAATGTTACCTGTTGACATTGTTAGCAATTGGGGATGGAAACATGTATGTGGAGATGATTACTTTATTAATGTTACCTGTTGACATTGTGAGCAATTGGGGATGGAAACATGTATGTGGAGATGATTACTTTATTAATGTTACCTGTTGACATTGTGAGCAATGGGGGCTGGAAACATGTATGTGGAGATGGTTACTTTATTTATGTTACCTGTTGACATTGTTAGCAATTGGGGATGGAAACATGTATGTGGAGATGGTTACTTTATTAATGTTACCTGTTGACATTGTTAGCAATTGGGGATGGAAACATGTATGTACAGATGGTTACTTTATTTATGTTACCTGTTGACATTGTCAGCAATGGGGGATGGAAACATGTATGTACAGATGGTTACTTTATTAATGTTACCTGTGGACATTGTGAGCAATGGGGGCTGGAAACATGTATGTACAGATGGTTACTTTATTAATGTTACCTGTGGACATTGTGAGCAATGGGGGCTGGAAACATGTATGTACAGATGGTTACTTTATTTATGTTACCTGTTGATATTGTGAGCAATGGGGGATGGAAACATGTATGTACAGATGGTTACTTTATTTATGTTACCTGTTGACATTGTGAGCAATGGGGGCTGGAAACATGTATGTACAGATGGTTACTTTATTTATGTTACCTGTTGACATTGTGAGCAATGGGGGCTGGAAACATGTATGTACAGATGGTTACTTTATTTATGTTACCTGTTGACATTGTGAGCAATGGGGGATGGAAACATGTATGTACAGATGGTTACTTTATTTATGTTACCTGTTGACATTGTGAGCAATGGGGGCTGGAAACATGTATGTACAGATGGTTACTTTATTAATGTTACCTGTGGACATTGTGAGCAATGGGGGCTGGAAACATGTATGTACAGATGGTTACTTTATTAATGTTACTGGTTGACATTGTTAGCAATTGGGGATGGAAACATGTATGTGGAGATGGTTACTTTATTAATGTTACCTGTTGACATTGTGAGCAATGGGGGCTGGAAACATGTATGTGGAGATGGTTACTTTATTTATGTTACCTGTTGACATTGTTAGCAATTGGGGATGGAAACATGTATGTGGAGATGGTTACTTTATTAATGTTACCTGTTGACATTGTTAGCAATTGGGGATGGAAACATGTATGTGGAGATGATTACTTTATTAATGTTACCTGTTGACATTGTGAGCAATTGGGGATGGAAACATGTATGTGGAGACGGTCAATTTAATTTAAGTTACTGGTTGAAAATGAATTCCATTTTAATGCTAAATTAAGATCCCTTTTTATTTTTGATTCAACATAGTTTTTAAAAGTTTTTATTTTGAATTAACCCAGAATAAGCCGGTGAAAAATTGTTTCAATCAGTACATAACACGACAAGCAGTGATTTTATTATTGAATCAAACTTTGTGTGAATAATTTTTAAAATACTATTTAAAAGCCCCATTCTTAAGACAATGAGCAGAGATTAATTTGACAAAGACTCACGGTCAACAGATCCCTTGGCGGGTCTGTAGGAGACGAAGGGGTGAGGGAGGAGGCTTGACGGCAGCTGGGTGCCGTTGACGCTGAAGAGCTCAGCTTCCACACGGTAGTTGCCGTCCAAGGCGAGACCCAGTTTCTCTACTGTCTTGGTGATATCAAAGTAGAAAGGTCTGGAAAAGGCCCAGGGCATTTCAAGGGGACCACCGAGAACAAAGAAATCTCCAGCGAACTCACAGTAAGTACCAGTGACGTCATCTTCAGATGGGACGCAAACCTGAACAGAGATGTAATGGTAAACATATCCTTGGGTTACTTACAGACAGTAGTAGTTTTCTTACACATCTATACTTGCTAAAAATGACAGAAATTAAGGAACATGACATTCAATGATCCATGTTTCTGCAAAAATGCTCGTTATTTTGTATGTTTCAATAAGATTGAATAATTTTAAAAGCTGAACATTTGAAGACATTTTGACCAACCTGAACGCGGACGTTGGCAGAGGTGTAGATGCCAGACAGGCGGAAAACGGCGTAGGCGGCGGCATGGGACCATTTCTCTTTCAACAATCTCTTGATGCCATTCAAGTCATAACCGTTCAGAGTCAGATTGTCGTATCTGAAACCATAAAGAAGCTTTACATCTTTGTTCTTTTCTATTATTATGGGATTTTTTTAAAAATTTGTCATGTAACCGAAATGAAAATTTGACTAAAATAATTTAAAACACATTTATATTTCTAAGTGACTGTATTTATTTTTAAGGATTTCAGGAGAGCAAAAGGTATAGCCACTAGAGTCTTGAAATTTAAAAAGTTTCCAAACGAGATTTTGTTACTAAAATGAACTCAGCGTGAAATCCAATTGTTTGTTTACTTGTATCCGTAGATTGAGCCATCTACAGCCTCCCTGGGAAGATTGAACTGTTTGGTGACAGCGAAGGGGTTGGACTCCCAGCTGAATGGGGCCAAGGGTTCATCAAAGCCCTTCAGGTCACACAGCTCACATTTTCCGGTGCATCCAGGACCTAAACAATGGACGAGGGCTTGTTCATTAACATTGGTAAAAATTCAAAAACAAATTTCATGAAAGAAATTTTAGAGGAGCAGACGATTTATTTCATGACAATGACTTAATTTTAGAATGTTTTCCTACTGTTCTTTTAATTATCTTATCTTATCTGTTACAGGCGCTAATTATATACAGAAGATTATTGGGACCTACGCTTATCCATGGTTTGTGTATAGTCTTGCATTTTTATTAGAGTTTTAAATGTTCATAAAGTGGTTTTCCTGGTTTCCTCAGCCCACCCATTCCACGTCCGAATTCCGGATGGGAAGAATGAAAATTTGTATGTGTTTGTTCTTGCATACAGGATAAGAAAAGTGTTTTTATCCCCTCGTCTATCTAAGGGTTGTATTCGATTATCTTTGTTTTGAATTTCCAAGTTAAAATTAATTGCCTTATTTATTATTACTACTTTACTATTTGTTCTTCTATCCTTGAGTGTTTCAATAGTTTAATGATTTAACCAATGGTGTAACTCTTGTTAGTTTTGAATATTCTCCAGTAATGAATCTGGCAGCTCTTTTTTGAATTTGTTCTAGTTTATCAATGTTTTCTCTGGTGGATGGGTCCCATACAGAAGATACATATTCTAGCACAAAGTAAGGTTGCATTTCAGTTTTATACTCTTATTACATCTATAAAAGTTTCTCTTTAGATATGGGGATTCCATGATAACTTCTCTATTATTTTGCATCTTTTGTTTGGATTAGTTGTTCTTAATTGTAATTTTATGTAAACAAATTATTTTTCTTTAGAAATCTAATAAGTCATGGAATTATATAAAAATTAAAAGTAACTTATAGCCTACGCTTTTATTTGGCACGCCTTACCAGCTGTGTAACCTCTCTCTTTCTGCAGGGCCTCATAGATGCTGTAGATCTTGTCAACATTGGAGTGGTGCAGGAAGAAGATGGGGTCGTAAGAGGTGTACTCGAGGTGAGACATGGAGTATTTGTTGCGTCCACCGACCAGGTAGTGGATGGTGTTGTGGGCTACTTCAAACTGGACCTCAAACTGACAATAGTTGGGGTACATCAGTGCGTTCAACACGAGCTCAAAGAGGTCTGTGTTCTGACCAGGCTCAACCTAGGAAATTCAAGATTAATTTCATGAAATCACAGCATTAAAATCTCATTAAGGTATCATTTTCATTCAATTAAAAGACAGCTTTCTGAATAAAGATCTTTAATTAAATGATAATATCCAATTCCATTATGAAAAAATAATAGGCAAATAATAAACCTATTATTTAATAATATTATTTAAACCATGTTAAAAGCAATGTTCACACAAGAAATAATAATTTAATATAAATCTAACTTTATGTGAAGTATCTAATCCAAATATAACTTTGTAGGTATTTAATAATCTAGAATTTTTTTTAAACAAGATTAAAATGAGTAAGGGCAGACATTAAAAATATTATTTATTTATTAATTTTTGTCATTAATAATTCTAATGACCTTCTGGAAAAGTCTGTCATCCAGAGCCCTGGCGGTGTGTCTGATGACCGTCTTGGAGTTCTCCACGACTTCAATGTCTCCCTGATACCAGACATTCTTCTTGGCCTTGCTGCCATCACTCTCAATGAACACTTGCTGGCTGACCAGGTCGGGCAGTTTGGTCACTGGGTGAGTCCAGTCCCAGTAAGGTATACCGATGCTGAGACCTGAAAGTAGATGTGGGCATTATAGTGGTGTTAAAAAAATCTCTGAAAGATGTTTTCAAAAAAAATCTCTCTATGAATTGCAGTTTTGCTTTCACTGATTTATTTAGTTGCATATGAAATTGTGAAGCCATTCTTCTAAACAAATCTTATTCACTTTAGACATAGTTTATTTTGACAGCCTAGAGATTAAACCTAAATCTACAGCTCAAAAATATTTTGTTAGTAGTTATGACAGTTATGCCATAAACAACTGTTTTCACTGTAATTAAACAAATCATAAGTAGAATCTATTTTAATTAATGAATTCAAAAAGATTGTCATATTTATTCATGTTCCAGCAAAGCAATGTAATATTTTATCATTTTCAAAAGATATTACGGTAGAAATAAAATAATTTTATTGAAGATACAATATAGTCATAGTGTTATTATTATTGTATTATTATAAAATATTACGCTTAAATATTTTATATTTTTCTTACATCACTAATTTGTATATCCTAAATTTGTTTATGATGACTTACGTCAAATCTTATTTGTTACGATGCAAAATTTCAAACACATTGATTGATATTTTCTGTAATTTTGTCTTAACTTAATAATTTCACTTCACGCAACTTAAATTAATTTAAGAATTTGTCAGGGCCAGGGTAATTTATTTGTGAGGTTTTGATGTATTTGTTGTAATGACATTAAGTTGAATGTAGGCATATTCATATACTGACCTCAGGACGGCTCAGGGACTCTGGTTATTCTGATCCCTTTGGTTTGGATCCATAGTTGAAATGATGATTGAATTTTGGGAATTTTTTGATTGCCAAAGACACTGGTAAATGGGCAATGACCAATGATTTCAATGAATGTAACAATGGTGATAGTGATTCAAACAATGGTCTGACACTGACACCAATTCAATGAGTGACCAATGAATGTCAATTTTTAATTAACAACAAATAAGTCTCACTTATGACTGATTGATGCAATAAAAGACTACTACCAGCGCCGTCTTAGCGCATAGTAATTATTAATAGGCAATAGGCCCGTTGGGCATTTGCCCGGGGGGGGCCAGCGAGCATAAATTATGTTTATTTATACATATTAAAAAATTATTATATTATATATTTATTTTTATTCCTGCAGGGGGGGGGCACTCTTTCTTTGCCCAGGGGCTCAACACTATTTCTTTGCCCAGGGGCCCAACATTGTGTAAAGACGTCTCTGACTACTACTAGTGTAGTAATAGTTACCATTATATACAACTTGAACTGTAACAATAGACTATTTAAAATAAATATTACCTAAGAAACCGCCATTTTATAGGGAGACAATCATGGCATAAATAAAAAAAAATTTTTGGGAGATCTTCATTGTTTTAAAAATGTTTAAAAAATCATTTTTGAACCAACTCAAAATCCTGGAAATTTCTATTTGTAAAGAATATATAAATATATATCAAGAAACAGATAAAATAATTTAAACTAAAAATAATTAGAAATAATTGTGAAGATTGAATACACTTTAATTTAATATCAATTGTTTTTAATATGTGCCCTCCCCCGACTTTTTTTAAAGAGATGCCATACTATGTCTGGTGGTGTCTGCTTGTTTGTCGCAATAGTTTGGGATCTATTTTTAACTCACTTTACCGTATGCTAGCGAGCTGAAATTTTGCAGGCAGACTTGTGGCAACAATAAAAATGATCTTTCAAAATTTCAGATCGATCGAATGTACTTTAATTAAATTAATGAATTTTTAGATTATCTCTATGTAATGTGTTAATTTGTGTGCTAGAGCAGGGGTCTCCAAACTACGGCCCACGGGCCAGATGCGGCCCGCGAGGCCCTCTTATCCGGCCCCTACAGACCTTTTAATTTAAAAAAAAAGATACTATTTTACCTGTAGTTTATCACATAACTTCGTGAATAACTGAATTAGTTGACCAAGGCCAATCAAATTGATTAACCTAGTAGTTGTTAATTCAGATTCATCACAAATTATTGAGTTCCTCTAATAATAAGTTGTGAGAAAGTTCTGAGTAGAGTATTTGAATTAAGAAAGAAAATACATGACTTCCTAGAAAGTAAAGAAAAGTCACAGCCATTACTGTCTGATGAAGAGTGGGTATGGAGATTGGCCTTTACTGCAGACATTACTGGTAATTTAACATTTCTGAACCTAAAACTACAAGGAGAGAAAAATAGAGTTTCTGATTTACACAATCACCTAAAGGCCTTCAGATCTAAACTTGCCTTGTTTTTGGAACAAGTACAGGCAAGAACTTGACACACTTTCAGCAGTGCAAGGTCTTCATGGCTGAAGCAACAGCCGAGTTCCCCACATCATTTGCATGCGAGATCATCAAAGACCTCCAGCTGCAGTTTCAGGAGCGGTTTTCTGACTTGGATTCAAACGCAGAAGAAGTGAGGCTATTTCAAAATCCATTTGAAGCAGAAGTGGCCAGTTGCTCAGATGAACTGCAGCTGGAGGTCATTGATTTGAAAGCAGATGACCTCCTTCGGGACAAGTTCAAAGAAGGACTTTTGTTTTTTACAAGTTTTTGCCCAAGGAAGACTTTCCTAATGTCAAAGCTTTACATCAAGGTATCTTTCAATCTTTGTGACAACATACTTGTGAGAACAGACAATTTCGAGGATGAAATACGTGAAGAACAATCTGAGAACTAACTTGTCTGATGACAATCTCAGGCATTCTCAGGTCACTGTTGATGTTAGCGACATCAAATCTAAAGCCATAAATATCTACTATTTTTGGCATCCAGGAAACAATTTTACCATTCCCACTAATACAGGTGTTATTGTGCAGTGTATCAATGTATTATTAAATAATATTATATACTAGGGGTTGTAGGGCACCTATGGCGCCCAATTTTATTTTGGTCAAAAACCCAAGTAACTTATCCTTGTTTGATAAATACGAAATATTAAAAACTTCCTGAATTGTACACAAAGTATTTTATAATTATAAATCCTCAAATCCTTATTTTACATCGCTCTCTTTTCCAAAATTTAAATATAAGATAAAACAATGACGTCATATAATATTTCTTTTACGGCGGATCTTTTAATTTATAATTATTTTGCACACCTCCTGATGTGCGCCTTGTATATATATTTAAATATAAGTTCAAAAAATTACGTCATAGCGTTACGGATACATACTCAAACCAACCTGTGACTTGGGCTATTATATTGTTTATAATATTAAATAATATTAATATTATAAATACAATAATATTAAATGTAGGCTATTATTAAAAACATCTTTGTTTTGATTCTTTCTTATTTTGACCTCAAGTGTGTCGTCGGCCCCCAAACTGCTGTTTGACAGTTAATGCAACCCTCCGGCAGAAAAGTTTGGAGACCCCTGGGCTAGAGTGTAGCGGTGCGTATTATATTGAACAACCCTTTTAATATTTTCATGTCGTGGTGCGTATTATATTTACGATACTTTTTAAAAATATATTCCCGATCTGTAAATGTTTATGCTATCTGTCGCGCGATGCGCATTATATTAAACATGTTATTATAAACCTTTTCCCGTGATCAAATCGTGCTGAAATTTAGCAGGGAGACTGTTGTAGTTTTTTTTATACTATAAATCCTTTATATTTGAGACATACCTGCAACTAAAATTTTGGATTGTCGTGCGATGTTTATTATAACTTACATACTTTTAGTCATGTCTCGTAAATAAAGGATTTATAGTCAAAAACTTTGTTTTTTACGGGTTTTAAAATATATTTTTTAGGGCTGTTAACGATTAATTTAAATTTAATCGTTAACTTTTGACAAATTAACGATTAATTAATCGTGTGCCAAATTTCAGCTCGATGGCATGACGGGAAGTGGGTCATTTTTTACTTTTGTTTTTCCACGGTGCCCGCCCAAGACAGACAGAGAAACAGAGACGGCGGTGAAGTTAATATAAGGCATTTAAAATAAAACAAACCCGTAAAAACAAAGTTTTTGACTATAGATCCCTTATATATGAGACATAACTAAAAGTATTGATTATGTTCAAACGTGACAAATATTTACAGACTGAATCTGTCTTAACTCCCCTTTGCTTTTAACCTGGGGGGGGGAGGGGAAAGGTCTTGTCACCGATCGCTGGACCGAGCTCAGCGTGACACGCAAAATGTAAACATAAGCACGCCGGTACTCCTGGTTAAAACACGAGATGTGTTCACCTATGGCTGGGGTGAAGTCAAGTGACCCGTAAAATGTAAACAATAGCGACCGCTACATATAGTTTATATAGATAAACTAAAAATGCATTAATTTAATAACTGTACGTTCGATCGATCTGAATTTTTGATACGATGCATTGTTAGGTGACACGGGTCCGTGTGTAAAATTTCAGCTCGATGCCTTCACGGGAAGTGGATCATTTTTTACTTTTGTTTTTTTCCGCGGTGCCCGCCCAAGACAGAGAGAGACGGCGGTGAAGTTAATATAAGGGATTTAAAAAGGTGGTGGGAAGCCCTGACATCGTTTCATAGTCTAACCATCCAAGGCCATATTGGTTTTAATAGTTGTAAGCCATATGTTAATTACCAAATATCTTCTTCTTTTTTTTCTTTTCTTTGCACATTGCGCAAAACAACATAAAAATATATATATTATTCAATGTCAAAGTTGAAATTTTAGGTTCATCTGAAGAAATCCTCCTTATATAATAAAAGGCTAAGTTCTGTCCCGTCATCTATAGCGATTGGTCTCTCAAACACACATGACTCCTACAGCCATCATATCAAGTTTACGCGGACGTTCAAAACGAGTTATTTTTGGTGCAGTATTTCTTCCAAGACTATATTTTGAGTTATGCGCGTTGGGATTTATAGTCAAAAGCTCTGTTTTTACGAGTTATTAATTTTAACTATAATGAATAGTATTTTTGACGTGATGCACATCTATGCCGGTCGAGACGGCTGTTGAAGGGGAGTTACAACATGCCACCGAACGGTGGCGGAACGTCTTTGGATGGGCTTGGATGCTCGTTTGGCATAAAATGTTAATATTCATTTTTAAAAGATTAACGTTATCTTTCAGGTCTTAACTAAAATATACGTAACCAATTTTAATAATAACAAACGTGTGTCTTTGTTTCCTTTGATTTTGTGAAAACCATACTATTATTTTTATATAGTATTTTTTATTTATGTTTATTTTTAATGTTTTATCTTTTCTTCACTATTCAGATTTTAAAAATAAAATTTTGACCTTTCTCTTTGAGCGCCTGCTCCATCTGCACGACGTAGAGCCTGTGCCACTGAGGGAAGACCGGCATGCCGTGGACACAGCAGGCGACAGAGTTGTTGCTGGAGTCCTTGCACTGGGCCGGGTAGCCGTGGTAGGCAGCTATGGCAGCATAACCTTTGGCAGATTTGTCGTCTGCTACCTCGCGGAGAGCCTTCTGGAGGTTGATGATGTCCTCTTCACTGAGGTTGTCCACATTCTTCCTGACCAAAGCGGCGTCACCAAAACTCAGCTGAGGAGAGAGAAATTGTTTTCATTTACACAGAATTAAAGTTTATCCTAAATACTGAGTGTGACAACTTGTATTGAGATTAATGGTGGCATACCTCAGCCTCAACACGATTGATGATGTTATGATTTGGAAAAAAAAATTAATTTAAATCGTTATCATTAGGGCCGTCCATAAAAAAAGGGGGGGGGGAGTCCACGCATTTGTGACTAAAGGGGGGAGGGTGTTTGAGAAATGTGACGTCACATCAAAACTCGCCACTTAAAATAAAATTTCCAATAAAATATTTGATTTCTTACAATTTCTTGTATAACGTTTTACATGGCTTTTCGCGTGTTATGATACCAGAGTGCAACCTTTCACTAAATACATACTTAAATGACAATAATTATTTGAAACATGCTCTTTTTCAAATTAACAAAAACAGCTTTATGGGGGGGGGGAGGGTGCAAAGCTTTGTGGCGTCATGTTGGAGGAGGGGTCTTAGTTTTTGTGACGAGGAGGTGGGGGGTAAAAAATCGGCAAAAATCGCGTGACGTCATTATGGACGGCCCCTAGTCATATGATGATTCAATGAATTTCAAATGTTTTTCCGTAAAGGAATAATTTAACAATACTTGATATAACGTAAGTACACTAAATTCATTATTTTTCAAGCATATATCGTATGGTGATTTTTTAAGAAATATTTCTTGTAAAATGTTTAATTCGTAATTATTTATAGTTAATGTAGCTTATGGGGGATTCATGTGTTTATAATTAACTTGAAATGCTATGAAGTGATGTAGTGATAACATGTTAATAAGCTACAACACTTAGATCTATAACTTAATAGATTATCCAAAATATGTTTATGGGTAAAATGATCATAAATCAAAACACTAATTAATTTATGTAGCGAACACTATTTTATAAAACTATGGGACAGTGCAACCAAAACGATTTGATAGAAATGTTAGTTAATGAATTGTGTGTGTCGGATATTTTCGCAAAATGATCTTTCATATGTTATATTTTCAGGGTAGGGAATGTTTCTACCCTTGACATTTTTGAGGTGATGCTGGGATGCTTGGGGCGCCATCTAGTGTCTCATCTTTATCATTCCGCTATCTCAAATTAAAAATATTAATTCACTTAGACTTGATAAGAGTCTTTTAAACCAAAGAGTGGCGTTTCGGGGGAAGCGATCGTCTGGGGCAAGCTGAGCATGGTTCGCTCTTATCTCATGGCTTGTGAACACATGCCAATCCCTTTCTTCAGATCATCATGACAGTTTGCAATTCTGTGCCAATAATTGTTGCGCCCACCCTACAGCCCTGCCCAATGCTACAAAATGACGCCATCTCGATTAGCTAATGAATACTACGATGGACGAATGAATCCAACACAGTGAAGCTATCTGACACCGGAAACTCTATATTTTAACAAGCCTTAGCCTTAACACATATGACCACAACGTCTGGTTTATACTCACCACGAAGAGTGCTAGAGTCAAAAATGACCATAGAAGGGCCATAACTGTGGTCTGTCTATTACAACAGTACAACAAAGTGGCTTAACGTCCAATGAGTTTTGTCCCTTATTTATACTCATTCTCGGTGTCGTCAACGGGCGTTAGACAATGGGTGAATCCATTATGAGTATTTTTGAGGGAGGGTAAGCATGAACTTCGGGCACGTATCACACAAAAATAATTATGAAAATCTCTTTTTAAACTATTCGCATTTGCAGACCACTATAAAAAGTAAGTTTCTTTAAAATCACATTTAAATTAGTTTATATGATTTATTTAAAAACCATACATTGATTTGATTACAAAGGTGCAACCAACCAGAAACCCCTATTTTACTATTGGAATAATTTACTCTTGTCAATGTCGTCTTCTTTGGTTTAGTTTTCCTGTAGAATTATCAATGAAAACAAACAATTCAGGGATTTTTAATTATTTTTTTTAGGAATCAGCAAATTCTGAACGTGACTAGAAACCAGAATTTGGACGAGTTGTTATTGTTCATTAGGAGTCAGATAACAAGTTAGTTAATTACCAAAGTACAGCTTGCCTTCATTGAGAATACTGTGAAAGGAACTTTTTTGTCTAGTCTTCAGTTTTTTAAACTTCAAATTGTTGCAATTTTTCTTTTTAAATATTCAGATTTATATGACTTATTTTTTTAAAAAGAAAAATATTATGTAAATCAATCAGTTTAAATTATATCTCAAATAACTCTATGAGAAGAATGAGAAAAAATATTATTTTCAATGAGAATCGTTTAAATGTAGTGCTTTAAATTAGAGCTGCGGAAATTAACGATTAATTTCTCGATTAACCGTTAAAAAATTAATGATCAAATTATTTTTTAACGATTAATCGACCCATCATTTACAAATTATTGGAAATCAACAAGTAAAAAAATAAGAAAAGAAATAGCAGCCGATAAATAATAAATTTCCTGACGCAGAGGTGTCACTAGGGTTGGTGTCACCCGGGGCGGCAGATCAGGGTGTCACCCCCCTAACGACTTAACCCATAGAACTCCTCCGAGTCTTCCAGTGCCAAATAACGGGAACATACATAATTTTACATTTTGGTGTCACACCCCTGATGGTGTCACACGGGGTGGCCCGCCCCCTCCGCACCCCCCTAGTGATGCCACTGTCCTGACGTTAACACGAACATTTTGGTTTTAAATTAATGACTGACAGTATTGTTCAAATTTTAATAAAGTTTGCCTACCTTGGTTCTAACACTTCGCCTACTGATCAAACCAAATTAAAAAAGTAAGCTAATGGCAGTAATGGAGTCATAGAGAGATAGAAAATGACCACAGGGGCCATCCATAAATGACGTCACGCCATTTTGGCTGATTTTTTTACCCCCTCCCCCCTTCGTCACGCGTCGTCGCAAAAAGTTAGACCCCCCCCTCTAAATATACGTCACAAAGCTTTGACCCCCCCCCCAAAAAAATAAAAATAATTTTAAAAAAATTTTCTCCAGAAAATGCATTTTTTTAAAAATGTGACAACTATGTAGATTTCTTACCTACCTACTATACGAAGACACCTAAATCCACCATACTTTCATTTATATTGACATAAGTGACAATAATCTTAATCCACATGACTTGACTGTATAAGTATCCTTTCTGTGATATTTAAAATTAATGCCTTAAAAACTGAGCTAAGAAGAAAAGTTGTTTTGTGCTCCTCTCGAATTGCGATGTCAAGAATTTGATGCATTCAATAAAGTTAATGAATACTTGACTAATTTTAAATGGGCTCATTTATCTAGAATCTCCAGGGGTGTTTGACCAAAAACAAATCGAACAATTATATCACACTTAAAACGTTTATAATTCTATCAAATAGATTCCCTCCCCTCCACCCTCCCCTCTCCCCCTTTTTTTAAAAGAAAAATGATATTCCATGTCGTTTTGACTTAAAATATCTACATATAATCCTATTCAGATCATTTTTAGACACTTGTCATGCTTGTAAAACTCACCAGTAGCATTTTCGGAGCTAACGGGTTAACGACGCTCCTCCAAATCTCCGAGTCATGTGAGCAGGACCAAGAGTCTGGGGGTTGGGGCGGGAAGGGGTAACGCTCACGTAAACATGTATATTTTGGGTTAATGGGCAAAAAGTTTAACGACTCCTGCCGTGAGAGAACCAAACGGAGCTGCGGCTACCTCACAAATGCTTTGATGTCAGCATCAAACGACGCAGACAATTTCATACGTTATCTTGTAGATTCTCAAACTCAAGGATTATAATTAGATTTAATTTTCGTGTCTTGATAGCTTACGCCAACCAGCGTCTGATGGCCTACCGACCTGCATATTGAGAAGCACTGATTTAAAAAAAAAGTCATTAAATAAATTGTAAGCGACCAAATATTTCAGTGGAAGTTTTATTTAAAGTTACCCGTTTGATGTCACGTCACATTTCTTCAACCCCCCCCCTCGTCACGCATCGTCACAAAAGTGTAACCCCCCTTCCCCCTAGGTGCGTGACGTCATTTATGGACGGCCCCACAGCACTTCTGATGAATTACTACGTTACAAAATGGAGATGAAATTTCCTGAATCCACCAACCCTCTACAATTTTTGAAACTTAATGAACACCGATATCCGATGTCGTTCCTTGCCAAGACCGTTTTGTGCATACCAGCTACCTCAGTTGCCTGTGAATGATTGTTCAGCTCGGCTAGTCAATTAGACCCGCTCATCACTTGAAACAAATAATGTCAACACACTTGTCTATTGCGTAGTTGGTTAAAAGATGACATATAAAGGAGAAATTCCAGTGTTATTTAGAATTTCAACAAGAAAGTTTAATAAGTGTTACTTATGACATCATAAATTTTAATTTTGGCTTTATTCGAAATTGACGATTAATTAATCTTAATTTTCAAACGTTAACGATTAAATTTAAATTAATCGTTAACAGCCCTACTTTTAGTAGTCCAAGAAATTAAACCTTATTTCGCGAAGGTGTAGGATTCTAAACGAGCAGAAAAATACATAGTCACTCAAAATAGGATACACAAGTGTATTTGTGCGTTTTTTCTTTTTTCAAGTGCATGGCAGTAACATAATCAGGAATTTATCCTCTAACTCACCCCCGCAAACGAAAAAAAGTTGGGATTTTTAAGACAGTGGCCGAAAAATAACGATTTTTCTCGGCACATTAATAGGAAATCAAACTACAGTCCGAGCAATGAGGAAAAAGTTTAAGACTTTCAGAGACGCTTAGAAAAATGGACCGGCAAAATGGGGATTCGGCGAAATTTTGTTTTTTGTTATATTAACTTAGAAAGGGTTTTGCCTTAATCACAGTACGCCTGTAGTTTTCCGATGCTTTATGAATCAACGGGAAATATGTGGGAAGCGCTAAGATTGTCTCTTTCATTATGGAGCCTGTGACCTTAACACCTCTTCTTTGTTTTTTTTGGTGTTTTTTTATCGCTTGACCCCGGGGACAAAGAGTTAATTATCTTGTGAACCCGAGATAAGTAAATTACCAATGAAACGAAAAACTGTGACCTAAATAATCGTAGCCACGACACTTTTTGTTTGTTGCGGTATTGTTTTTTTTTCTTGTTGGTTTTTAAAAAAAAATGTTATCCATTTAAAAAATAAAAATTATTTTCTTTGGTTGAGAGGGTGGAAATGAAGCGGTTAATCTTGACCTATTTTGTAACATTTAACCCAGATAAACTATATAGATGCAAGTTTATGACTGAAAGCAGGGATTATCATTCAGCAAATAACTAAGTTCCACCGTTTGTGAATAGGTTTCAATACATTTTCAAAAATAATAAATTCACTTTCATCAATAGAACTGCTATTTAATATTGTCGCACAGAAGTCTAAGCAGATGAGTGCCTTCAAGTTATTATAATGATAGTTATGATACGAGCATTAACTTTACGTTTCAACTAATAAATGTCTTTGTCATAAATAAGATTCTGGTGCTTGTTAATTTTTTATAGTAATAAGTAAAGGTGGGTTTGCAATTGGGCTGGATAGAAAAGGAGTTAGTTTATAACGTATACTTCAGACTTAGGGGCCGTCCATAAATGACGTCACGCTTCTAGTGCAAGGGGGGAGGGGGGGTCACACTTTTGTGACGATGCGTGACGAGGGGGGTTGAAGAAATGTGACGTCACATCAAAAGGGTAACTTTAAATAAAACTTCCACTGAAATATTTGGTGGCTTACAATTTATTGAATGACTTTTTTTTTAAATCAGGGCTTCTCAATGTGCCGGTCGGTAGGCCATCAGACGCTGGTTCGCGTAAGCCATCAAGATACGAAAATTAAATCTAATTATAATCCTTAAGTTTGAGAACTCACAAGATAGCGTATGAAATTATTAAACTGTGTCGTTTGATGTTGACATCAAAGAATTTGTGATGTAACCGCAGCTCCGTCGGTGAACTTTTTTATTGTCATTTAAGCATTTATTATTCATTTAGTGAAGGTCTACATTGTAATATTGTAACCCGCGTTTTTTATAACGTTTAACCGGTCTTCAGAAAACCAACTGTGCTAACATCCTTAGATTACATTTTATTTTAATGCATACAAATTAAACATTGACTATTAATCATCACGGTTAACGTCTTTGCTTAGAAAAAAAAATATTTAAAAATAATATTTTAAAAATGAATTTTTTTTTAAATCCCTTAATTGACTGACGGGCATTCCGTAAGAAAGAGGTCGGCGAACAGGGGTAAATAACCCTCATTTGGGACATATAACATCCACTACAATCCACTATACATATTAAAATACGTCATGTATACGTGTACGCTTGGAACATATGCCCATTATTGAACCGGTTCCTTCCAGAAAATCATTTTTTTTTAATTTGACAACTATGTAGATTTCTTACCTACGTACTATACGAAGACACCTAAATCCACCCTACTTTCATTTATATTGACACGAGTGACAATAGGCCTAATCTTAATCCGCATGACTTGACTGTAACAAGTATCCTTTCTGTGATATTTAAAATTAATGCCTTAAAAACTGAGCTAAGAAGAAATGTTGTTTTGTGCTCCTCTCGAATTGCGATGTCAGGAATTTGATGCATTCAATAAAGTTAATGAATACTTGACTAATTTTAAATGGGCTCATTTATCATTATATCTAGGATGGCCAGGGGCGTTTGACCACAAAACAATCAAACAATTATATCAAACTTAAAACGTTTATAATTCTATCAAATAGACCCCCCCCCCTTTTTTTTAAAAAAGAAAAATGATATTCCGTGTCGTTTTGACTTAAAATATCTACACATAATCCTATTCAGATCATTTTTTTAGACACTTGCCATGCTTGTAAAACTCACCAGTAGCATTTTCGGTTTGCTAAGGACGCTCCCCTAAAAACCCCGAGTCATTTGAGCAGGACCTAGAGTCTCGGGGGGGGGACGTAACGCACACATAAACTTGTATATTTTACATCACAAATGCTTTGATGTCAACATCAAACGAAGTACAGTAACAATTTCATACGTTATCTTGGGGTTCCTTAAGGATTATAATTAGATTTAATTGTCGTGTCTTGATAGCTTATGCCAACCAGCGTCTGATTGCCTACGACTGGCACATTGAGAAGCACTGATTTTTAAAGAAAAAGAAAAAAAATTAAAAAGTTATTAAATAAATTGTAAGCGACCAAATATTTCAGTGGAAGTTTTATTTAAAGTTACCCTTTTTGATGTGACGTCACATTTCTTCAAACCCCTCCCTCCCCCTCGTCACGCATCGTCACAAAAGTGTGACCCCCCTCCCCCCCCCCTTAGGTGCGTGACGTCATTTATGGACGGTCCCTTACCAGTATTAGCCAGTATTTGAACATTTTCCAATTCAATAAATAAAAAATATATTATTAGGTGCAAAGTGAAGATAATTTCAACAATTCTAGTAAAGGGTGAGAAACAATTTGGTAAAGACTCGACATTTATTTAGTGTTCAAATATTAAAAATTAAATTTATTTTGTTTTTATTGCATTAATATGACACAAATATTTTGTGTTTTTCATTAAAATACGGTTATTCATTAAACATGTTACGCCTATCCAATTAATATGTAAATAATTTGAATTTGTCTATTTTATGGAAAATTTTTAAGATTTATGACAAGAATCTGTAAATATTCAAATTTCTCTGATAATAAACATCACAATAGGCATAATAATTTCGAAAAAACGACATAATTAAAATTTCAAACGTCTTGGAAAAATTGACATCTGATGAAGTACATAGGAAAACGAGATCAGATGCTGGAATTTTAGTCAATTCAATATAATCTTTTTCTTTTCTATGTTATCTCAATTTATGGGAACCCGTCTTTTTTTAAATTAATGCAAAGCCATTGCATGGAACAAAGAGATGTGCTAATACAAAATGCTGTTATATCAGCCAAACAATTTGTGAAGAGATGGAAATATCAACTGAATGCCGAATTCGAAGGAGAAAAACATATGAGTAGGGAAAATTCAGAAGACGTGGTTCTATTTTTAGAACAAGAAGTACAACGAGAAATGTCTTTATCCAGGCATGGATATGTAATAGAAAATAAAAGAACGCTTTGATGAGTTGCATGTCCTTGCAAGAAAATATTCGTAGTAACATGTAACCTACTAAATGAAGCATTTGAACATCAAATAAATCACTTTATTGACATTGACAAATAACAGTTCAATATGGAAAGAAAAAGGATCCAGGTTTTTATGGTTGTACCTACACTACAAGAAGAGGCATTATGTTAGAAAACCGGAGGGAAAGGCCCCCTTGATCTATTAAAATTTATTCAACAGTATAGATTGAAAAATTATGTACCCAACATTGTAAATTTGCTATGAATTGTTTCAACTATTGCAATCAGTGTCGCTAGTTATGAAAGGAGCTTCTCAAAACTGAAGTTGATAAAAAAAAAGTATCTTCGTTCCACAATGAGCAATTAAAGTCAACAAAATCTTGCAATACTGTGTCCATAGAACAAGATTTTACAGATAATTTTAATTTTGATAGCATAATACACTATTGTTTTTCTATTACTAGCCCCCCCCCCTTTCAGCGTAGCATACGCCGCAGACTTTCTCATGGAGAGTGCAAAGAAAGTGGAGAAAGAACGGACACAAGCTACAGCACGAAGAAATAAAAACAACGCGAGTGAACGTCGGTTGGGGTGGGGGGGGGGAAGGAAACTGCCAACTCATTGTTGGTTTCGAGACATTAGCATGAGAAATTCGATACACCCCTAACTTCTATGAGGTCAGCTATAAAACGATACTAGGTTTAAATCGGAGTTACATAATCGATAGTAAAAACAAAACAAAACAACAGCAACGACGACACAATTAACAACCCTAAATATGACTAACCCTCGCCAGGGTCGGCCAATCACAGTTTATGTTTTTCAGGAAGTCTTCACCCGTCATTAAATCATTAGCGGCGTATGCTACACTACGGGTCAGATAGTGTTGGCAATAAAAGGGTAAAAGAACGGGCACAAACAGACATTTTTAAAATTAAAATAAAACAATGTTTTCGCTGGGGCTCGAACCCAGGACCTTCCCCGTACAAGGCGGACGTAATAACCAGTACACTACGAATCTCACGTTATTCTGTGAAGGAAAAATGCAAGTAAAACGCAAGGACCATTATTGGACTCGATACATTGGTCGACCCCAGCGAGGGTCATTCGTCATGCTCGGTTGCACATACTTGTGTGGTGTCTCGTATGGTCCCACGAAGAGAATTATATATATACTAGACGCCCCGCGGCGTAGCATACGCCGCAGACTTGCTCATAGATAGTGCAAGAAAAAAAGGGAGGGGGAGAACGGACACAAACAGTAGCACGAACAAATGGGAACAACGCGAGTGAACGTTGAGTGACCACCGAAGCATTTATGGTAAGTATTTAGGACATCGCCACAATATATAAACACATATTACAGCCATGAATCCAAGTTGGAGAGCAACAACTTCGTCCATGAACGAAATATGCGACCAATAGAAACAGACAGGTACCTGGTGAATGAATTGTTATAACATTGAACAAAGCTTTTTTCCGTGACATGCGAAGCGGTGTTTATGTTTGCTAAGAAAGGGGGGAAAAGAATAGGCATTGATATTTTTAAAAATTAAAAAAAAACATATGTTGCCACTTGGGCTTGAACCTAAGACCTTCCGCATGTTAGGCGGATGTAATAACCAATATACTACGAAATACATACACACTGTGCAGGAACTTCGAAAGTGAATGTAAAAAACATTGCTATCTCAAGACATGCCCCACCCCTCCACTACCTTCGCTTGCCAACCGTTAACTGTGTTTAGTTGACCCGAGCGAGGGTCATTCGTCATGCTCGGTTGCACATATTTTTGCTGCTTACTTGCCTGGCATGGTCCCATGAAGAGAATTATATATATAGATAGATAGATGAAAGTTAGGAAAGTAAATGTTTAATTATGATTACATACTAATGTATACACTTTCTTTGTTTGTAAAAAAAAATCATTGATTTATAAATACAAAATAAAAGAATAGTGATTGGTAATGTGGTTTTTTTAGTTAAATTTGGAATATGTTTTGCTACCCCAGTAACTTTCTTGTGGCCTTTAAAAAAAGTACAGTATTTTGTATTTTTAAAATTTGTATTAATAGGTATATAATCGTATCCGGGCTCTTTTATTACTGCTTACATAAATATGGCATGCGATGGCGCCGATGGTAAACATGTTCCCCACCTTTACTTCGTTTCAATTACAATTGTTTATTCATGTTTCTTAATTTATAATAAAAACCATAAGATAATCAACTAACTGGCCGTCCATAAATGACGTAACGCGATATTGGCTGATTTTACACCCCCTCCGCCTCGTCACACGTAGTCACAAAAACTTAGACCCCTTCTTCAATAAGACGTCACAAAGCTTTGCCCCCCCCCATAAAAGCCTTATTTTCTGTTTCAAAATGAGCATGTTTCAAAAAAAAATTTGTCATTTAAGAATGTTTTTAGTGTAACGCTGCATTCTAATATCGTAACACGCGTTTTACATAAACGTCATTAAATAAAGTGTTAGTAATCAAATATTTAAGTGGTAATTTTATTTAAAGTTGCGCGTTTTGACGTGATGTCACATTTCTTAAACACCCACCCTCGTCACAAATGTGTAACTCCCACCCCCCCAGGTGCGTGACGTCATTTATGGAAGGCCCCTCAAAGGGCGGCAAATTGGAGACCGCCCCGGGCGGCAAAAATTCTAGCTACGCCACTGGGTCTAAGCTTCTGTGACGAGGGGGGCAGGGGTTCAACATGCGGTAAAAATCGCGTGACATCCTTTATGGACGGCCCCTAAATACATACTTAAATGACAAAAAATTGATTTGAAACATGTTTTTTTCAAATAGAAAATACAGCTTTTATGCAGGACCGCGCAAAGCTTTGTGACGTCATATTGGAGGGGGGGTCTAAGTTTTTGCGACGAAGCATGACGAGGGGGAGGGGGAGTGAAAAATCGGCCAAAATTGCGTGACGTCATTTAAGGACGGTCCTTTATTTTATCTTAGCCTATATATTACAGACACTCCTTCCATACATAAGATTCTTGCGATCTACGCGTAACCATCGTTTGAGCCTAATCTCGCATTTTTATTCGAATTTTCAATATTAATACTGTGTTAGTATTCTTAGTTAGTTCACGCAACCTTATTCCAAGTCCGAATGGCGGATGGGGAAAACAGGATTTGGAGTGACAGCGAACATAATGGACTAATATTTGGCCTTTAAAAAAACTGAGTGGTCATTTGTTGGCGAGCTTAATCTCCTAAAACTCAAGTGAACTCAATTGGAATATTTTGGTAATATAGTTTCCATAAGAAGTATTGTAAAATCATTCTCTCGTTAGCCTTCTCACTTCTTCTAGTTTAACGTCCCTGTCCGATTTGATTAAATTAATTTTCATATGTTGAACAGTTTTCCAATGCTACTGCATTAAATGTAAACACAGATTCTCATTTATACGTTTGAGTCATTTACGTATGTCCAGAGGCGTCACTTGAGTTGGTGTCACCCAGTGCGGTAGCTCATGGTGTCATCGCCTCAGGACTTACCACATAGACCTGCTCCGATTCTGCTCCAGCCAAATAACAGGAATATACATCATTTTAAACTTTGGTGTCACCCCTTATGATGGTGTCGACCGGTGCGGTCCGCACCCCGCACCCCCAGTGACGCCCCTGAATGTAACATTTAAATTGTTGATTTTTTAAAAAAAAACTAATTTTTTTATGTTTTCTAAGTAGTTTGTCACAATTGATTAGTTAATTTTTGCGGTTTCTCCACATTTATTTGTATTTTTTTCTTTCGATTTCTTTTCTTTTTGTTCTTCAAGTGCCTTAGAATAGTGGTGTCCAAAGTCCGGCCCGCGGGCCTAATACGGTCCGAGATAAAATTATAACTGGCCGAGACTTCATCCTAAATAATTAATTGACCCGTCGATTTTTTTCTGTATAGATGTCAAATGGTGGTAAAAAAAGATGATGTATTAGTTTTTACCAACGTAGATATTGAATTTTAAAAGCCGATGAATGTATGTGTTATCATTATGTCATGTGTACGAAATGCGATGACATCCAATGGCAAACTCGATGACGTAATATTTTTTTTTGCCAACTCGGAAATTAAATGAATGTGTGTCAGTGTACCTTAATTTAAAGACGTTATTCATATCACATTATTTTTAACAAAACAGTTCCATTTATTTCAACGCATTTTATTTATTGTAAAGTCGTATGTAGTATAAATTAAATATTTTTATTCCATAACTCTTTTATTATTCATCCAATTTTTAAAAATGTCTAATGATGGAATCAGATATTTAGAAAGTCTCGAAAATCGTGATAAAATTGCCCAGTGTTTCCCCGCAAAAGTGCACTCTAACAACTTACAAACAACAACAACAATCAAAACAACAAAAAAAAATATATATATATTTAACACAAAAAAGCATGTAACTTAGTCCTAACGTAGTATGTAATTTTATTTATTATTATCTTAGTGCGGCCCGCACTTAATTTCACTTAATGGAACACGACCCTCTTTGCAAAAAGTTTGGACTCCACTTTCCGAGATTGTTGTTCATAGTTACATTGCCAACATTTAAAAGTTTATCAGGCAGATGAGTGAATTAGCTTATGAATTTTATTTTCATCTTGTTGATATCTTTGTACATGCTCTACTATTCCATGACTGTGGTGTTCGGGGCATGTTGTATGTGGACCTATCTATGTGGTTGTATGTATGGTAAAGTGGTTCAAGCCATATTGTAAGTGGACCTATCTATGTATTTGCATGTGTGGTTAGTTTGTTCAAGGCGCTATATGTGAGTTTTTTTAGACACATTCTGGTCGGTTAAGGACATTGCATAAATGGAGTCGATAGAAAAATCGCTAATAAATAATTAAGCTTTTCTAGATTCAGACCAGGGACACGCATGCACAAACTTCGTCACAAGTTTACATATGTTTCACGCTCTGATGCCCCGAATGAAACAAGAGATTAGCACCAGGTTGTGTATAATAACAGAGTTACGGCGTTCGGTTTGTAAGAATGATATCATTGCAACTGATATCTGTGTTGTTAGGATTTACTGAACTCTAATAATTATACTATTAGTACTATGCCTCGCAAAAAAAGGAAGGTAGAATTTATCAACGAGTTACAGTGTTAACTACCCCACAGAACATAGCCAATGACCTCACACTACATTACATAGTGGTGACCTCACACTTAATTGCCAGTGACTTCACATGACAGGGCCTATGACCTCACTACAACAATGACCATTCACTACATTGCATTATGACGTCACACTACATTTCCAATGACCTCACACCACAGAGCCAATGACCAGAACTGGACGATAGGTCTAACCATTAAAATTGTTTCATCCACGCCTAAGTAGTAGATCTTAAAGTCATTTCGATGCAGTCGCTTTGGGGTTTAAACATTTGCGGTCGTCCAAAGATGACGTCACGCGCTGGGGGCGGGGGTCACACATTTGTGACGATGTGTGACGAGGGGAGGGGAGAGTTTAAGAATTGTGACGTCACATCAAAACGCGTAACGTTAAATAAAAGTTCGACTTAAATATTTTATTGCTTAAAATTTATTTAATGACATTTTACATGGCTTCAAGGTGTTACGATATTAGAGTGCAGCCTTAGGGGCCGTCCATAAATGACGTCACGCACCTAGGGGGGGGAGGGGGGGGTCACACTTTTGTGACGATGCGTGACGAGGGGGGAGGGAGGGGGGTTGAAGAAATGTGACTTCACATCATAAGGGTAACTTTAAATAAAACTTCCACTGAAATATTTGATCCCTTACAATTTATTTAATGACTTTTTTTTCTTTAAATCAGTGTTTCTTAATGTGCCGGTCGGTAGGCCATCAGACGCTGGTTGGCGTAAGCTATCAAGACACGAAAATTAAATCTAATTATAATCCTTAAGTTTGAGAATCCACCAGATAACATGAAATTGTTACACTGCGTCGTTTGATGTTGACATCAAAGCCTTTGTGATGTAATCGCAGCTCCGTTTGGTTCTCTCATGGCAGGAGTCGTCTAAATTTTCTGCCCGTTACCCCAAAATATACAAGTTTATGTGTGCGTTACAACCCTCAGACTCTAGGTCCTGCTCATATGACTCGGGGATTTGGGGGAGCGTCGTTAGTCCCCCCCCGAAAATGCTACTGGTGAGTTTTACAAGCATGACAAGTGTCTAAAAATGATCTGAATGGGATTATGTGTAGATATTTTAAGTCAAAACGACACGGAATATCCTTTTTCTTTAAAAGGGGAGGGAGGGGGGAGGGAATCTATTTGATAGAATTAAAAACGTTTTAAGTTTGATATAATTCTTCGAGGTTTTTTGGTCAAACGCCCCTGGCCATTCTAGTCTTCTAGATCAGTGCTTCTCAAAGTGGTGGTCCGCGGACCGGTGCCGGTCCGTGGGCCATCCGCTGCCGGTCCGCAGATGTTCTCAAAAAAAGGACAGAAAAAATTGTCAGTGCAGGGAAAATAGTGCACCGGTGATTGGTGCAATGCAAAAAATTCCTGCCGGTCCACCATACTAAAAAGTTTGAGAAACACTATTCCAGATATAATGGTAGGCCTAAATGAGCCCATTTAAAATTCGTCAAGTATTCGATAACTTTGTTGAATGCATCAAATTCTTGACATTGCAATTCGAGAGGAGCACAAAACAACTTTTCTTCTTAGCTCAGTTTTTAAGGCATTAATTTTAAATATCACAGAAAGGATACGTGATACAAACAAATCATGTGGATTAAGATTATTGTCACTCGTGTCAATATAAATGAAAGTAGGGTAGATTTAGGTGTCTTCGTATAATACGTAGGTAAGAAATCTACATAGTTGTCAAATTTTTTAAAAAAATGCATGTTCTGGAAGGAACTGGTTCAATAATGGGCATATGTTCCAAACGTACACAAGACGTATTTTAATATGTATAGTGGATTGTAGTGGATGTTATATGTCCCAAATGAGTCTGCATTACCCCCAAGAATTCCCTTTTTGACCCCAGATGAGGATATTAACGTCTGTTCGCCGACCTCTTTCTTACGGGATGCCGTCAGTCAACTGAGGGATTTTTTAAAAATAAATTTTAAAAATATTATTTAAAATTTTTTTTTCTAAACAAAGATGTTAACCGTGATGATTAATAGTCAATGTTTAATTTGTATGCATTAAAATAAATTATAATCTAAGGATGTTAACACAGTTCGTTTTCTGAAGGCCGGTTAAACGTTTTTAAAAAATGCTTCACGCGGGTTACGATATTACATTGTAGATCTTCACTAAATAAATAATAAATACTTTAATGACAATAAAAGTGATTTGAAACATACTTATTTTCAAATAGAAAATAAAGTGTTTTTTTTAAAATTGTTTTTAGTTCAAAGATTTGTGACGTATTTTTAGAAGGGGGGGGGCCTAAGTTTTTGTGACGACGCGTGACGAAGGGGGGGGGAGGGGGTAAAAATCGGCAAAAATCGCGTGACGTCATTTATGGACGGCCCCTTACACTAAATAAATACTTAAATGACCATAAAGTATAAAATAAAGTGATTTGAAACATGCTCATTTTCAAAAAAGAAAAGTTTTTTATGAGAGTGCAAAGCTTTGTGACGTAATATTGGAGGGGTGGGTCTAACTTTTTGTGACAACGTGTGACGAGGGGGTGAAAAAATCGGCCAAAATCGCGTGAAGTCATTTATGGACGTCCCCTTTGACCGAAGTTGTTGCCCCTCGATTTGATTTTTTTAATTTTTAAAATTCCGCTCCATCCTTAATGTAGCCACCTTGTAGCCTCTCCCTATGCCAACCCCCACCCTTCAGGGTTGTGAAACCAAGTCATCGAAGCACAGGTGGTTGAGATTAAATAACGAGTAGAGTGGTAGGAGAAGTTGTTTAGTTCTAACAGGCAAGTGTTGTTGGACCAATTCATTAAGACATTGATTTATGCGCATATCTCTGTGCACTTTCAGTTGCGTTACTAGGGTAAGTGTCACCCAAAGCGGTAGCTCATCCATAGTGTCACCCCCTCACGACTTATTACCCCATAGACCTTCTCTGAGTCTGCCAGTGGCAAATAACGGGAACATACAGGATGTTACATTTCAGTGTAAACCCTTGTGATGGTGTCACCTGGTGCGGTCCGCACTCCCCTAGTGACGCTTATGCCTATGTCATCTTAGTCCCTGTATGTTGTTGAAATTTGATTGGTTGTCTTAATTAGATCGGGTACATTAATATTTACTTTTTTTAACAGGAGCTGCTGACAAACTTAAAGAATCAATTACAGGTAACAGTAACAAACAGTACATAATTGTCACGTTCTCTTGATGCTTCAGCCTCTGCAGTTCAGTAGCATTGGTATCAGAAGAATTTACATCCAGTATTTCGCATTTATCACATTTTAATTGCAAGTTGTTGGCACTATTATGTTTTTAAGCAATATGTTTTTCATTTATAAAAATTACCTTATTCATTTACCTCTTGCTTAATCTTTCTTTATCAATACTTTTATGAAGTTCTTAACTTCACCTTCATACTTATTGGAGAAAGTTGTATGTGTGTGTGCGTGCATGTCGTTAAATAATTTCACACTTTTTATAATTATAATAATAAATTGATAATTTATATAGCCCTGTACCCCAGTAAGAAACTGGGCTCACAGCACTTCACATAAAAATAATAAAACCATATAATTATCAATGCATTCAATGTGAAACATTCATATTCTAACTACAACATATAATGACAGAATGGTACAACATATAATTATAATCAATGCATTCATTCAATGTGAAACATTAATTTTATATGAGGTAATTTTTATATGATTGTGGAATTTTTGCCACTAATTTTAGTATTAGATTTGGTAATGCTGTGATTCATATTTATTTACTTTAACTTTTCATTGATCATGATATCATGTGAAAATATTTTTTGTCTATAGAAGATTGAAAAGATTTTACAGAAATTTTGTTCTACAATACACAGAAACATGTTTAAAACCCTCCATTGTTTCTTCATATTCTACAATGTATTGTGTCAGGGGTTGGGATTGTAAAGGTGTTTTAATTGTTTAAAATGTACATTTTTTAAAAAATTTCTAATTTTCACATTAAAGCTTCTATAAATATGACTATAAATTTTACAAAATTTTTAAAGGATGATTAAGTTAATTATTTCTTACATATTGCATTATAAAAGCAATTAATTCACAGAAAAATAATTAAATAATTTATCAAGTGTTGAGGTTTTAGTTATTTACAAAATTTACTTGCTGAATTACTTCCAGGACTGCCACATAAATGCAGAACATGGCAAAACTCTAGTGGTGGACCCATGTATTACAAGATCTAAGAGAATTTATACTTAGGAGACTTTGAAACTGACACCAGCCTCAGCAAAGGAAAGATACAAAATCTCTACTTAATTAAAGTCATATTGATTTCTAAAAACCATTTAGTTTTTTTGTTTACTTATCCAATTAACTTGAATATTTTTTAGCCTAAGACTAACTAAACTGTTCAGTAATGACATAGATTGCAACATCTTGATCATGGTGGGGTTTTAAACAAACAAAAGCATTTTGGATATGAGATGATAATAATCTTTATTGAGTGTCATCAGTGTCTTTACATAAAATTGGTTCAGCTGACATTCACATAAATCATTCATACCAAAGAAGCATTGTTTGAATTCCAGTACAAGATAATAAGCATCCATTATATAGCCAACATCACCATCTCCCATTTACTACTATAATAGAATTCCAAACAACATCAATAAAATAAAAAGGAACTTGAAGAAATAACACGTAACTTCCTTAGAAATTTGTTACTCCTTTTCATGATCTATAACCAATAATGAGTACTCCTCAATCAATTTGATACATTATATAAGGAATCTGCTCAGCTTTTCTTATTTAGTTAATTGATGTCTGTAATAAATACAAACTTTTCACATGACTGTAAAACTAATTTTGACAGTTAAACAATTTCTCTGTTACTATCATGTATATGATTCTGATACATATAAATCAAACATGATTTACAGATAAATAAATGATGAAATTTTTGACAATGATTAAAATGACCCCCCTCTCCCCCACAAATAAAAGCAGCTTATTTACTGCAATCATAACACATGAATGAGGTATATATGAGTTTTAGGCAACAATATCAAATCATTAACTTGCACAAACAAACAAATTTCTTTTCCAACTGTCAAGTTTCCCTGAAAAAGAAATAATATCTTAATGATTAAAATATTAATGATTCAATGTTGAAATTATTTACTTTAAAAAAATAGTTTGTAGATATGTGCTGATGTATTACGAGACAATACATGTTAAAGCTTGGATTATTAGACAGATTGTAACATTTTAAAAAAATGCTTCCATCAGTACAAACAATTCATATTAAAAATTTAAAAAAAAACAGACAAAAATATATCTAAGAGCAGGCTCAAGACATTAACAGAAATAAATCTGAGGAGTATGTAAAGCAGGTAAAAAGAAATAAGATTTAATAACCAAAAAAAGTAAAAATCATTACAATATTGCAACAATGTAAAATTGCGAATGTTTTTTTTATACCCTAAGAAGTTTACAGACCAAATCTTTAAATAAATTTATTTTCCATATAAATCCTATCAGATGCATTACTCTGATATAATTTACCAGTAACTACAATGTCAAATATTCCATCTTCATTTGCAAAAATGAAGTGTTAGGAGACACACTCACGTTTATGTTTATTTTCTCCATTTTGTAGTGCCAAAGAAAAATTTTAATGACAGGTATTGTGTCTCTCTTTTCACTTACTTTACTCATCCTCCACTGTGATCTGGATTCTCCTGCCTGCCTCACAGAGCTTGACAGACTTGGGAACAAAGAAGTAGTCCCCAGGGGTCAGGGTGTGCACAACACCAAATGGATAGCTGTGGAAGGAGAAGGGTGGCACCTTGCACCTCTGCAGGTTGGTGTAGCTACCGAGCTCTTCCATCGGCACGGAGATGTCACTTGAGACAAACTTTACCCTGCTGCCTTTTTTCAAGATAATCTGAAATTGTTCAAAGACAAGAGCAAATCTTTATTTTCACTTAATAGAATGATGCTTGATTGTCTCTTTCAAGCCCCTGATGATTTCAACATTTTTGGGGATATGCGAACAAATATGTTATTTTATGGATATTTGAACAAATATGTTATTTTATGAATATGTAAACAAATATGTTATTTTATTGATATGTGAAAAAATATGTTATTTTATAGATGTGTGAACAAATATGTTATTTTATGGATATATGAAAAAATATGTTATTTTAAGGATATGTAAACAAATATGTTATTTTATGGATATGTGAAAAAATATGTTATTTTTCTGACCCACATTTAAACAAGGCTAAAAATAAAAAGCTCATGATCATACACAAATTTCTTTTTTTAAAAATTGCAGTTGGTGGGTATTAGTTTGGTTTACAAATATAGAATTTTAAACAGAAAAAGAAAGCTTTAGATGAGCCATTAGTTGTAATATTAACCTTTATCTCAAGTCATTCTCACCACCTCTTACAAAGTAATGACTATAATTTTCTTTAGCCTCAGAAAGAAAAAAAGTCATGCAACCCACCTTAGGCGGTATGATGTTTCCAGTGCTTATTGGAATGATGACAATGTCATAGTTGACATCAGATGGCTTCTCTACCACGATAACTTCCTCAGTCACATTGTTGTTGGCTTGGCCATTGTGAAGACTGGAGTAAAACTCTCCCTGGAATACAAGGATCACAAGTCAACAGGAGCAGAGAAAAAAAATATATTCTTTTAAGAGCATATCCTAATGCACATTTTATTACGTGGTAATAAATTGTTAGCACTAGTTAGCACAATTATGTACATTTTAAGTAGAGGACAGTTACAACAATGATAATAAATATCTAAGTACTTGTTAGAGAGAGAATAATTACCACAACAGGTTTGTCATCAGACAGTTGAGCTCTATGGAAGACATCAGTGATATCGTATTTGGCAATTCTTTCATAAGCCCATGGCATCTCCTTCTCTCCTCCAAGGATGTAGAAATTGCCAGCTGGGTAGCGATTTTTATTGCTGAGAATTGTAACCTGAGAAACAGTTGGAGGAAGTAAGTCAAAGTTGTAGCCTGAGAAACAGTACGAGGAAGTAAGTCAAAGTTGTAACGTGAGAAACAGAGGAAGTAACTCAAAGTTGTAACCTGAGAAACAGTTGGAGGAAGTGAGTCAAAGTTGTAACCTGAGAAACATTTGGAGGAAGTGAGTCAAAGTTGTAACCTGAGAAACATTTGGAGGAAGTAAGTCAAAGTTGTAACCTGAGAAACATTTGGAGGAAGTAAGTCAAAGTTGTAACCTGAGAAACTGTTGGAGGAAGTAAGTCAACAGTTGGAGGAAGTAAGTCAACAGTTGGAGGAAGTAAGTCAACAGTTGGAGGAAGTAACTCAAAGTTGTAACCTGAGAAACATTTGGAGGAAGTAAGTCAAAGTTGTAACCTGAGAAACTGTTGGAGGAAGTAAGTCAACATTTGGAGGAAGTAACTCAAAGTTGTAACCTGAGAAACATTTGGAGGAAGTAAGTCAAAGTTGTAACCTGAGAAACTGTTGGAGGAAGTAAGTCAACAGTTGGAGGAAGTAAGTCAACAGTTGGAGGAAGTAAGTCAACAGTTGGAGGAAGTAACTCAAAGTTGTAACCTGAGAAACTGTTGGAGGAAGTAAGTCAAAGTTGTAACCTGAGAAACTGTTGGAGGAAGTAAGTCAACAGTTGGAGGAAGTAAGTCAACAGTTGGAGGAAGTAAGTCAACAGTTGGAGGAAGTAAGTCAACAGTTGGAGGAAGTAAGTCAAAGTTGTAACCTGAGAAACAGTTGGAGGAAGTAAGTCAACAGTTGGAGGAAGTAAGTCAAAGTTGTAACCTGAGAAACAGTTGGAGAAGTAAGTCAACAGTTGGAGGAAGTAAGTCAAAGTTGTAACCTGAGAAACAGTTGGAGGAAGTAAGTCAAAGTTGTAACCTGAGAAACAGTTGGAGGAAGTAAGTCAAAGTTGTAGCCTGAGAAACAGTTGGAGGAAGTAAGTCAAAGTTGTAGCCTGAGAAACAGTTGGAGGAAGTAAGTCAACAGTTGGAGGAAGTAAGTCAAAGTTGTAACCTGAGAAACAGTTGGAGGAAGTAAGTCAAAGTTGTAACCTGAGAAACAGTTGGAGGAAGTAAGTCAACAGTTGGAGGAAGTAAGTCAAAGTTGTAACGTGAGAAACAGAGGAAGTAACTCAAAGTTGTAACCTGAGAAACAGTTGGAGGAAGTGAGTCAAAGTTGTAACCTGAGAAACAGTTGGAGGAAGTAAGTCAAAGTTGTAACCTGAGAAACTGTTGAAGGAAGTAAGTCAACAGTTGGAGGAAGTAAGTCAAAGTTGTAACCTGAGAAACAGTTGGAGGAAGTAAGTCAAAGTTGTAACCTGAGAAACAGTTGGAGGAAGTAAGTCAACAGTTGGAGGAAGTAAGTCAAAGTTGTAACCTGAGAAACAGTTGGAGGAAGTAAGTCAACAGTTGGAGGAAGTAAGTCAAAGTTGTAACCTGAGAAACAGTTGGAGGAAGTAAGTCAAAGTTGTAACCTGAGAAACAGTTGGAGGAAGTAAGTCAAAGTTGTAGCCCGAGAAACAGTTGGAGGAAGTAAGTCAACAGTTGGAGGAAGTAAGTCAAAGTTGTAACCTGAGAAACAGTTGGAGGAAGTAAGTCAACAGTTGGAGGAAGTAAGTCAAAGTTGTAACGTGAGAAACAGAGGAAGTACCTCACAGTTGTAACCTGAGAAACAGTTGGAGGAAGTGAGTCAAAGTTGTAACCTGAGAAACAGTTGGAGGAAGTAAGTCAAAGTTGTAGCCTGAGAAACTGTTGGAGGAAGTAAGTCAACAGTTGGAGGAAGTAAGTCAAAGTTGTAACCTGAGAAACAGTTGGAGGAAGTAAGTCAAAGTTATAACCTGAGAAACAGTTGGAGGAAGTAAGTCAACAGTTGGATGAAGTAAGTCAAAGTTGAAACCTGAGAAACAGTTGGAGGAAGTAAGTCAACAGTTGGAGGAAGTAAGTCAAAGTTGTAACCTGAGACACAGTTGGAGGAAGTAAGTCAAAGTTGTAACCTGAGAAACAGTTGGAGGAAGTAAGTCAAAGTTGTAGCCTGAGAAACAGTTGGAGGAAGTAAGTCAACAGTTGGAGGAAGTAAGTCAAAGTTGTAGCCTGAGAAACAGTTGGAGGAAGTTAGTCAACAGTTGGAGGAAGTAAGTCAAAGTTGTAACCTGAGAAACAGTTGGAGGAAGTAAGTCAAAGTTGTAACCTGAGAAACAGTTGGAGGAAGTAAGTCAAAGTTGTAACCTGAGAAACAGTTGGAGGAAGTAAGTCAACAGTTGGAGGAAGTAAGTCAAAGTTGTAACCTGAGAAACAGTTGGAGGAAGTAAGTCAACAGTTGGAGGAAGTAAGTCAAAGTTGTAACCTGAGAAACAGTTGGAGGAAGTAAGTCAAAGTTGTAACCTGAGAAACAGTTGGAGGACGTAAGTCAAAGTTGTAACCTGAGAAACAGTTGGAGGAAGTAAGTCAACAGTTGGAGGAAGTAAGTCAAAGTTGTAACCTGAGAAACAGTTGGAGGAAGTAAGTCAACAGTTGGAGGAAGTAAGTCAAAGTTGTAACCTGAGAAACAGTTGGAGGAAGTAAGTCAAAGTTGTAACCTGAGAAACAGTTGGAGGAAGTAAGTCAACAGTTGGAGGAAGTAAGTCAAAGTTGTAACCTGAGAAACAGTTGGAGGAAGTAAGTCAACAGTTGGAGGAAGTAAGTCAAAGTTGTAACCTGAGAAACAGTTGGAGGAAGTAAGTCAAAGTTGTAACGTGAGAAACAGAGGAAGTAACTCAAAGTTGTAACCTGAGAAACAGTTGGAGGAAGTAAGTCAAAGTTGTAACCTGAGAAACAGTTGGAGGAAGTAAGTCAAAGTTGTAACCTGAGAAACTGTTGGAGGAAGTAAGTCAACAGTTGGAGGAAGTAAGTCAAAGTTGTAACCTGAGAAACAGTTGGAGGAAGTAAGTCAAAGTTGTAACCTGAGAAACAGTTGGAGGAAGTAAGTCAACAGTTGGAGGAAGTAAGTCAAAGTTGTAACCTGAGAAACAGTTGGAGGAAGTAAGTCAAAGTTGTAACCTGAGAAACAGTTGGAGGAAGTAAGTCAACAGTTGGAGGAAGTAAGTCAAAGTTGTAACCTGAGAAACAGTTGGAGGAAGTAAGTCAAAGTTGTAACCTGAGAAACAGTTGGAGGAAGTAAGTCAACAGTTGGAGGAAGTAAGTCAAAGTTGTAACCTGAGAAACAGTTGGAGGAAGTAAGTCAAAGTTGTAACCTGAGAAACAGTTGGAGGAAGTAAGTCAACAGTTGGAGGAAGTAAGTCAAAGTTGTAACGTGAGAAACAGAGGAAGTAACTCACAGTTGTAACCTGAGAAACAGTTGGAGGAAGTGAGTCAAAGTTGTAACCTGAGAAACAGTTGGAGGAAGTAAGTCAAAGTTGTAGCCTGAGAAACTGTTGGAGGAAGTAAGTCAACAGTTGGAGGAAGTAAGTCAAAGTTGTAACCTGAGAAACAGTTGGAGGAAGTAAGTCAAAGTTGTAACCTGAGAAACAGTTGGAGGAAGTAAGTCAACAGTTGGAGGAAGTAAGTCAAAGTTGTAACCTGAGAAACAGTTGGAGGAAGTAAGTCAACAGTTGGAGGAAGTAAGTCAAAGTTGTAACCTGAGAAACAGTTGGAGGAAGTAAGTCAAAGTTGTAACCTGAGAAACAGTTGGAGGAAGTAAGTCAAAGTTGTAGCCTGAGAAACAGTTGGAGGAAGTAAGTCAACAGTTGGAGGAAGTAAGTCAAAGTTGTAACCTGAGAAACAGTTGGAGGAAGTAAGTCAACAGTTGGAGGAAGTAAGTCAAAGTTGTAACGTGAGAAACAGAGGAAGTAACTCACAGTTGTAACCTGAGAAACAGTTGGAGGAAGTGAGTCAAAGTTGTAACCTGAGAAACAGTTGGAGGAAGTAAGTCAAAGTTGTAACCTGAGAAACTGTTGGAGGAAGTAAGTCAACAGTTGGAGGAAGTAAGTCAAAGTTGTAACCTGAGAAACAGTTGGAGGAAGTAAGTCAAAGTTGTAACCTGAGAAACAGTTGGAGGAAGTAAGTCAACAGTTGGAGGAAGTAAGTCAAAGTTGTAACCTGAGAAACAGTTGGAGGAAGTAAGTCAACAGTTGGAGGAAGTAAGTCAAAGTTGTAACCTGAGAAACAGTTGGAGGAAGTAAGTCAAAGTTGTAACCTGAGAAACAGTTGGAGGAAGTAAGTCAAAGTTGTAGCCTGAGAAACAGTTGGAGGAAGTAAGTCAACAGTTGGAGGAAGTAAGTCAAAGTTGTAACCTGAGAAACAGTTGGAGGAAGTAAGTCAACAGTTGGAGGAAGTAAGTCAAAGTTGTAACCTGAGAAACAGTTGGAGGAAGTAAGTCAAAGTTGTAACCTGAGAAACAGTTGGAGGAAGTAAGTCAAAGTTGTAACCTGAGAAACAGTTGGAGGAAGTAAGTCAACAGTTGGAGGAAGTAAGTCAAAGTTGTAACCTGAGAAACAGTTGGAGGAAGTAAGTCAACAGTTGGAGGAAGTAAGTCAAAGTTGTAACCTGAGAAACAGTTGGAGGAAGTAAGTCAAAGTTGTAACCTGAGAAACAGTTGGAGGACGTAAGTCAAAGTTGTAACCTGAGAAACAGTTGGAGGAAGTAAGTCAACAGTTGGAGGAAGTAAGTCAAAGTTGTAACCTGAGAAACAGTTGGAGGAAGTAAGTCAACAGTTGGAGGAAGTAAGTCAAAGTTGTAACCTGAGAAACAGTTGGAGGAAGTAAGTCAAAGTTGTAACCTGAGAAACAGTTGGAGGAAGAAAGTCAAAGTTGTAACCTGAGAAACAGTTGGAGGAAGCAAGTCAAAGTTGTAACCTGAGAAACTGTTGGAGGAAGTAAGTCAACAGTTGGAGGAAGTAAGTCAACAGTTGAAGAGCAACAGTTGGAGGAAGTAAGTCAACAGTTGGAGGAAGTAACTCAAAGTTGTAACCTGAGAAACATTTGGAGGAAGTAAGTCAAAGTTGTAACCTGAGAAACATTTGGAGGAAGTAAGTCAAAGTTGTAACCTGAGAAACTGTTGGAGGAAGTAAGTCAACATTTGGAGGAAGTAACTCAAAGTTGTAACCTGAGAAACATTTGGAGGAAGTAAGTCAAAGTTGTAACCTGAGAAACTGTTGGAGGAAGTAAGTCAACAGTTGGAGGAAGTAAGTCAACAGTTGGAGGAAGTAAGTCAAAGTTGTAACCTGAGAAACAGTTGGAGGAAGTAAGTCAAAGTTGTAACCTGAGAAACAGTTGGAGGAAGTAAGTCAACAGTTGGAGGAAGTAAGTCAAAGTTGTAACCTGAGAAACAGTTGGAGGAAGTAAGTCAAAGTTGTAACCTGAGAAACAGTTGGAGGAAGTAAGTCAACAGTTGGAGGAAGTAAGTCAACAGTTGGAGGAAGTAAGTCAACAGTTGGAGGAAGTGAGTCAAAGTTGTAACCTGAGAAACAGTTGGAGGAAGTAAGTCAACAGTTGGAGGAAGTAAGTCAACAGTTGGAGGAAGTAAGTCAACAGTTGGAGGAAGTAAGTCAACAGTTGGAGGAAGTAAGTCAAAGTTGTAACCTGAGAAACAGTTGGAGGAAGTAAGTCAACAGTTGGAGGAAGTAAGTCAAAGTTGTAACCTGAGAAACAGTTGGAGGAAGTAAGTCAACAGTTGGAGGAAGTAAGTCAAAGTTGTAACCTGAGAAACAGTTGGAGGAAGTAAGTCAAAGTTGTAACCTGAGAAACAGTTGGAGGAAGTAAGTCAAAGTTGTAGCCTGAGAAACAGTTGGAGGAAGTAAGTCAAAGTTGTAGCCTGAGAAACAGTTGGAGGAAGTAAGTCAAAGTTGTAACCTGAGAAACAGTTGGAGGAAGTAAGTCAACAGTTGGAGGAAGTAAGTCAAAGTTGTAACGTGAGAAACAGAGGAAGTAAGTCAAAGTTGTAACCTGAGAAACAGTTGGAGGAAGTGAGTCAAAGTTGTAACCTGAGAAACAGTTGGAGGAAGTAAGTCAAAGTTGTAACCTGAGAAACTGTTGAAGGAAGTAAGTCAACAGTTGGAGGAAGTAAGTCAAAGTTGTAACCTGAGAAACAGTTGGAGGAAGTAAGTCAAAGTTGTAACCTGAGAAACAGTTGGAGGAAGTAAGTCAACAGTTGGAGGAAGTAAGTCAAAGTTGTAACCTGAGAAACAGTTGGAGGAAGTAAGTCAACAGTTGGAGGAAGTAAGTCAAAGTTGTAACCTGAGAAACAGTTGGAGGAAGTAAGTCAAAGTTGTAACCTGAGAAACAGTTGGAGGAAGTAAGTCAAAGTTGTAACCTGAGAAACAGTTGGAGGAAGTAAGTCAAAGTTGTAGCCTGAGAAACAGTTGGAGGAAGTAAGTCAACAGTTGGAGGAAGTAAGTCAAAGTTGTAACCTGAGAAACAGTTGGAGGAAGTAAGTCAACAGTTGGAGGAAGTAAGTCAAAGTTGTAACCTGAGAAACAGTTGGAGGAAGTAAGTCAACAGTTGGAGGAAGTAAGTCAAAGTTGTAACCTGAGAAACAGTTGGAGGAAGTAAGTCAAAGTTGTAACCTGAGAAACAGTTGGAGGAAGTAAGTCAACAGTTGGAGGAAGTAAGTCAAAGTTGTAACCTGAGAAACAGTTGGAGGAAGTAAGTCAAAGTTGTAACCTGAGAAACAGTTGGAGGAAGTAAGTCAAAGTTGTAACCTGAGAAACAGTTGGAGGAAGTAAGTCAACAGTTGGAGGAAGTAAGTCAAAGTTGTAACCTGAGAAACAGTTGGAGGAAGTAAGTCAACAGTTGGAGGAAGTAAGTCAAAGTTGTAACCTGAGAAACAGTTGGAGGAAGTAAGTCAAAGTTGTAACCTGAGAAACAGTTGGAGGAAGAAAGTCAAAGTTGTAACCCTGAGAAACAGTTGGAGGAAGCAAGTCAAAGTTGTAACCTGAGAAACGTTGGAGGAAGTAAGTCAACAGTTGGAGGAAGTAAGTCAACAGTTGGAGGAAGTAAGTCAACAGTTGGAGGAAGTAAGTCAACAGTTGGAGGAAGTAACTCAAAGTTGTAACCTGAGAAACATTTGGAGGAAGTAAGTCAAAGTTGTAACCTGAGAAACATTTGGAGGAAGTAAGTCAAAGTTGTAACCTGAGAAACTGTTGGAGGAAGTAAGTCAACATTTGGAGGAAGTAACTCAAAGTTGTAACCTGAGAAACATTTGGAGGAAGTAAGTCAAAGTTGTAACCTGAGAAACTGTTGGAGGAAGTAAGTCAACATTTGGAGGAAGTAACTCAAAGTTGTAACCTGAGAAACATTTGGAGGAAGTAAGTCAAAGTTGTAACCTGAGAAACTGTTGGAGGAAGTAAGTCAACAGTTGGAGGAAGTAAGTCAACAGTTGGAGGAAGTAAGTCAACAGTTGGAGGAAGTAAGTCAAAGTTGTAACCTGAGAAACAGTTGGAGGAAGTAAGTCAAAGTTGTAACCTGAGAAACAGTTGGAGGAAGTAAGTCAACAGTTGGAGGAAGTAAGTCAACAGTTGGAGGAAGTGAGTCAAAGTTGTAACCTGAGAAACTGTTGGAGGAAGTAAGTCAACAGTTGGAGGAAGTAAGTCAACAGTTGGAGGAAGTAAGTCAACAGTTGGAGGAAGTAAGTCAACAGTTGGAGGAAGTAAGTCAAAGTTGTAACCTGAGAAACAGTTGGAGGAAGTAAGTCAACAGTTGGAGGAAGTAAGTCAAAGTTGTAACCTGAGAAACAGTTGGAGGAAGTAAGTCAACAGTTGGAGGAAGTAAGTCAAAGTTGTAACCTGAGAAACAGTTGGAGGAAGTAAGTCAAAGTTGTAACCTGAGAAACAGTTGGAGGAAGTAAGTCAAAGTTGTAGCCTGAGAAACAGTTGGAGGAAGTAAGTCAAAGTTGTAGCCTGAGAAACAGTTGGAGGAAGTAAGTCAACAGTTGGAGGAAGTAAGTCAAAGTTGTAACCTGAGAAACAGTTGGAGGAAGTAAGTCAAAGTTGTAACCTGAGAAACAGTTGGAGGAAGTAAGTCAACAGTTGGAGGAAGTAAGTCAAAGTTGTAACGTGAGAAACATTGAGGAAGTAAGTCAAAGTTGTAACCTGAGAAACAGTTGGAGGAAGTAAGTCAACAGTTGGAGGAAGTAAGTCAAAGTTGTAGCCTGAGAAACAGTTGGAGGAAGTAAGTCAACAGTTGGAGGAAGTAAGTCAAAGTTGTAACCTGAGAAACAGTTGGAGGAAGTAAGTCAAAGTTGTAACCTGAGAAACAGTTGGAGGAAGTAAGTCAACAGTTGGAGGAAGTAAGTCAAAGTTGTAACCTGAGAAACAGTTGGAGGAAGTAAGTCAAAGTTGTAACCTGAGAAACAGTTGGAGGAAGTAAGTCAACAGTTGGAGGAAGTAAGTCAAAGTTGTAACCTGAGAAACAGTTGGAGGAAGTAAGTCAACAGTTGGAGGAAGTAAGTCAAAGTTGTAACCTGAGAAACAGTTGGAGGAAGTAAGTCAAAGTTGTAACCTGAGAAACAGTTGGAGGAAGTAAGTCAAAGTTGTAACCTGAGAAACAGTTGGAGGAAGTAAGTCAACAGTTGGAGGAAGTAAGTCAAAGTTGTAACCTGAGAAACAGTTGGAGGAAGTAAGTCAACAGTTGGAGGAAGTAAGTCAAAGTTGTAACCTGAGAAACAGTTGGAGGAAGTAAGTCAAAGTTGTAACCTGAGAAACAGTTGGAGGAAGTAAGTCAAAGTTGTAACCTGAGAAACAGTTGGAGGAAGTAAGTCAACAGTTGGAGGAAGTAAGTCAAAGTTGTAACCTGAGAAACAGTTGGAGGAAGTAAGTCAAAGTTGTAACCTGAGAAACAGTTGGAGGAAGTAAGTCAAAGTTGTAACCTGAGAAACAGTTGGAGGAAGTAAGTCAAAGTTGTAACCTGAGAAACAGTTGGAGGAAGTAAGTCAACAGTTGGAGGAAGTAAGTCAACAGTTGGAGGAAGTAAGTCAACAGTTGGAGGAAGTAACTCAAAGTTGTAACCTGAGAAACATTTGGAGGAAGTAAGTCAAAGTTGTAACCTGAGAAACATTTGGAGGAAGTAAGTCAAAGTTGTAACCTGAGAAACTGTTGGAGGAAGTAAGTCAACATTTGGAGGAAGTAACTCAAAGTTGTAACCTGAGAAACATTTGGAGGAAGTAAGTCAAAGTTGTAACCTGAGAAACTGTTGGAGGAAGTAAGTCAACATTTGGAGGAAGTAACTCAAAGTTGTAACCTGAGAAACATTTGGAGGAAGTAAGTCAAAGTTGTAACCTGAGAAACTGTTGGAGGAAGTAAGTCAACAGTTGGAGGAAGTAAGTCAACAGTTGGAGGAAGTAAGTCAACAGTTGGAGGAAGTAACTCAAAGTTGTAACCTGAGAAACTGTTGGAGGAAGTAAGTCAAAGTTGTAACCTGAGAAACTGTTGGAGGAAGTAAGTCAACAGTTGGAGGAAGTAAGTCAACAGTTGGAGGAAGTGAGTCAAAGTTGTAACCTGAGAAACTGTTGGAGGAAGTAAGTCAACAGTTGGAGGAAGTAAGTCAACAGTTGGAGGAAGTAAGTCAACAGTTGGAGGAAGTAAGTCAACAGTTGGAGGAAGTAAGTCAAAGTTGTAACCTGAGAAACAGTTGGAGGAAGTAAGTCAACAGTTGGAGGAAGTAAGTCAAAGTTGTAACCTGAGAAACAGTTGGAGGAAGTAAGTCAACAGTTGGAGGAAGTAAGTCAAAGTTGTAACCTGAGAAACAGTTGGAGGAAGTAAGTCAAAGTTGTAACCTGAGAAACAGTTGGAGGAAGTAAGTCAAAGTTGTAGCCTGAGAAACAGTTGGAGGAAGTAAGTCAAAGTTGTAGCCTGAGAAACAGTTGGAGGAAGTAAGTCAACAGTTGGAGGAAGTAAGTCAAAGTTGTAACCTGAGAAACAGTTGGAGGAAGTAAGTCAAAGTTGTAACCTGAGAAACAGTTGGAGGAAGTAAGTCAACAGTTGGAGGAAGTAAGTCAAAGTTGTAACGTGAGAAACAGAGGAAGTAACTCAAAGTTGTAACCTGAGAAACAGTTGGAGGAAGTGAGTCAAAGTTGTAACCTGAGAAACAGTTGGAGGAAGTAAGTCAAAGTTGTAACCTGAGAAACTGTTGAAGGAAGTAAGTCAACAGTTGGAGGAAGTAAGTCAAAGTTGTAACCTGAGAAACAGTTGGAGGAAGTAAGTCAAAGTTGTAACCTGAGAAACAGTTGGAGGAAGTAAGTCAACAGTTGGAGGAAGTAAGTCAAAGTTGTAACCTGAGAAACAGTTGGAGGAAGTAAGTCAACAGTTGGAGGAAGTAAGTCAAAGTTGTAACCTGAGAAACAGTTGGAGGAAGTAAGTCAAAGTTGTAACCTGAGAAACAGTTGGAGGAAGTAAGTCAAAGTTGTAGCCCTGAGAAACAGTTGGAGGAAGTAAGTCAACAGTTGGAGGAAGTAAGTCAAAGTTGTAACCTGAGAAACAGTTGGAGGAAGTAAGTCAACAGTTGGAGGAAGTAAGTCAAAGTTGTAACGTGAGAAACAGAGGAAGTAACTCACAGTTGTAACCTGAGAAACAGTTGGAGGAAGTGAGTCAAAGTTGTAACCTGAGAAACAGTTGGAGGAAGTAAGTCAAAGTTGTAGCCTGAGAAACTGTTGGAGGAAGTAAGTCAACAGTTGGAGGAAGTAAGTCAAAGTTGTAACCTGAGAAACAGTTGGAGGAAGTAAGTCAAAGTTGTAACCTGAGAAACAGTTGGAGGAAGTAAGTCAACAGTTGGAGGAAGTAAGTCAAAGTTGTAACCTGAGAAACAGTTGGAGGAAGTAAGTCAACAGTTGGAGGAAGTAAGTCAAAGTTGTAACCTGAGAAACAGTTGGAGGAAGTAAGTCAAAGTTGTAACCTGAGAAACAGTTGGAGGAAGTAAGTCAAAGTTGTAACCTGAGAAACAGTTGGAGGAAGTAAGTCAACAGTTGGAGGAAGTAAGTCAAAGTTGTAACCTGAGAAACAGTTGGAGGAAGTAAGTCAACAGTTGGAGGAAGTAAGTCAAAGTTGTAACCTGAGAAACAGTTGGAGGAAGTAAGTCAAAGTTGTAACCTGAGAAACAGTTGGAGGAAGTAAGTCAAAGTTGTAACCTGAGAAACAGTTGGAGGAAGTAAGTCAACAGTTGGAGGAAGTAAGTCAAAGTTGTAACCTGAGAAACAGTTGGAGGAAGTAAGTCAAAGTTGTAACCTGAGAAACAGTTGGAGGACGTAAGTCAAAGTTGTAACCTGAGAAACAGTTGGAGGAAGTAAGTCAACAGTTGGAGGAAGTAAGTCAAAGTTGTAACCTGAGAAACAGTTGGAGGAAGTAAGTCAACAGTTGGAGGAAGTAAGTCAAAGTTGTAACCTGAGAAACAGTTGGAGGAAGTAAGTCAAAGTTGTAACCTGAGAAACAGTTGGAGGAAGTAAGTCAAAGTTGTAACCTGAGAAACAGTTGGAGGAAGTAAGTCAACAGTTGGAGGAAGTAAGTCAACAGTTGGAGGAAGTAAGTCAACAGTTGGAGGAAGTAAGTCAAAGTTGTAACCTGAGAAACAGTTGGAGGAAGTAAGTCAAAGTTGTAACCTGAGAAACATTTGGAGGAAGTAAGTCAAAGTTGTAACCTGAGAAACTGTTGGAGGAAGTAAGTCAACATTTGGAGGAAGTAAGTCAAAGTTGTAACCTGAGAAACAGTTGGAGGAAGTAAGTCAAAGTTGTAACCTGAGAAACAGTTGGAGGAAGTAAGTCAACAGTTTGGAGGAAGTAACTCAAAGTTGTAACCTGAGAAACAGTTTGGAGGAAGTAAGTCAAAGTTGTAACCTGAGAAACTGTTGGAGGAAGTAAGTCAACAGTTGGAGGAAGTAAGTCAACAGTTGGAGGAAGTAAGTCAACAGTTGGAGGAAGTAAGTCAAAGTTGTAACCTGAGAAACAGTTGGAGGAAGTAAGTCAAAGTTGTAACCTGAGAAACTGTTGGAGGAAGTAAGTCAACAGTTGGAGGAAGTAAGTCAACAGTTGGAGGAAGTGAGTCAAAGTTGTAACCTGAGAAACAGTTGGAGGAAGTAAGTCAACAGTTGGAGGAAGTAAGTCAACAGTTGGAGGAAGTAAGTCAACAGTTGGAGGAAGTAAGTCAACAGTTGGAGGAAGTAAGTCAAAGTTGTAACCTGAGAAACAGTTGGAGGAAGTAAGTCAACAGTTGGAGGAAGTAAGTCAAAGTTGTAACCTGAGAAACAGTTGGAGGAAGTAAGTCAACAGTTGGAGGAAGTAAGTCAAAGTTGTAACCTGAGAAACAGTTGGAGGAAGTAAGTCAAAGTTGTAACCTGAGAAACAGTTGGAGGAAGTAAGTCAAAGTTGTAACCTGAGAAACAGTTGGAGGAAGTAAGTCAACAGTTGGAGGAAGTAAGTCAAAGTTGTAACCTGAGAAACAGTTGGAGGAAGTAAGTCAACAGTTGGAGGAAGTAAGTCAAAGTTGTAACCTGAGAAACAGTTGGAGGAAGTAAGTCAAAGTTGTAACCTGAGAAACAGTTGGAGGAAGTAAGTCAACAGTTGGAGGAAGTAAGTCAAAGTTGTAACCTGAGAAACAGTTGGAGGAAGTAAGTCAACAGTTGGAGGAAGTAAGTCAAAGTTGTAACCTGAGAAACAGTTGGAGGAAGTAAGTCAAAGTTGTAACCTGAGAAACAGTTGGAGGAAGTAAGTCAAAGTTGTAACCTGAGAAACAGTTGGAGGAAGTAAGTCAACAGTTGGAGGAAGTAAGTCAAAGTTGTAACCTGAGAAACAGTTGGAGGAAGTAAGTCAACAGTTGGAGGAAGTAAGTCAAAGTTGTAACCTGAGAAACAGTTGGAGGAAGTAAGTCAAAGTTGTAACCTGAGAAACAGTTGGAGGAAGTAAGTCAAAGTTGTAACCTGAGAAACAGTTGGAGGAAGTAAGTCAAAGTTGTAACCTGAGAAACAGTTGGAGGAAGAAAGTCAAAGTTGTAACCTGAGAAACAGTTGGAGGAAGTAAGTCAAAGTTGTAACCTGAGAAACAGTTGGAGGAAGTAAGTCAAACTTGGTATTTAGCTATTCATTTCACTATACTTTCTTTTGCATCATTAGTAAGCCTTTGTGTTTGATCCTGTTGTTGGTTTTGGTAAATAGCCAGTACCATTTTTCTGTTCTTCATATATATATTTTCAACTTATCCCAAATATTGACAATTTTCTGCAACTATTACTATTAGATCTCTGTGCATGCAAACAACAGCAACAAGATATCTTAAGCCTCATATCACAAACAATCAACTATGTTTAAATACAACATTTTTCTGATAGATGCTTTGGTGTTTGCCTTTAATTTAGCCACAGCGCATTAAGTATTTAAATGCAGAAGACCCAGTTTGGGGCTGTCAAGGATCTGTCAATAATACAGTGAGAAGAAACTTGAGTTTTGGGCTGTTCACAGATCTGTCATGATACACTGAAAAGAAACCAGAGTTTGGGGCTGTCAAGGATCTATCTGTCAATGATAGAGTGAGAAGAAACACGAGAATAGGGCTGTCAAGGATCTATGTCAATAATACAGTGAGAATATAAAAGTTCACCTCAACACCAACAGTTTGCTGACTCACCTCAACACCAACAGTTTATCTGACTCACCTCAACACCAACAGTTTATCTGACTCACCTCAACACCAACAGTTTATCTGACTCACCTCAACACCAACAGTTTATCTGACTCACCTCAACACCAACAGTTTATCTGACTCACCTCAACACCAACAGTTTATCTGACTCACCTCAACACCAACAGTTTATCTGACTCACCTCAACACCAACAGTTTATCTGACTCACCTCAACACCAACAGTTTATCTGACTCACCTCAACACCAACAGTTTATCTGACTCACCTCAACACCAACAGTTTATCTGACTCACCTCAACACCAACAGTTTATCTGACTCACCTCAACACCAACAGTTTATCTGACTCACCTCAACACCAACAGTTTATCTGACTCACCTCAACACCAACAGTTTGCCTGACTCACCTCAATACCAACAGTTTGCCTGACACCATAAAGCACGAACCCAAAGAAGTATCTGGTGTCTCCACGTAGTCTCTGGATGATGCCATGAAGCTCACTGACGTCGTGACTATTCAGGTCAAGTTTGTCAAACTGACAGAGGTAATAAATTATTAGCACAAGTTTGTCACACTGACAGAGATCATAAATTAATTATTAGTACAAGTTTTTCAAACTGACAGAGGTAATAAATTATTAGGTGTGAAGAACAAACATACTTTTTTTTTCATTTATTAACATCAGAAATCCGACTATAATTAATTTTAAAGGATGGAAAAATACATTTTCGGCATTATTTTATTTAGAGAGTGAAAATAGCAGGTAATTAAGGACCAAAATGAAAAAGAATGTTCATAAGTTTTCATTAAATTTAATGAAGGAACAACACTTAAGTAACCACATTTCTGATTCCTACCTGATATCCAAATCGCTCAGAGTCAAAGACTAAGTTAGGCACAGCATTCAGACGAGTGAGGTCATTAGGATTGACATCAGGGTAACTGAATGGTTCCAGGGGAGTCTCCATCAAGTGCCCTCCGCAGTGGGCTGCGTTGAAAGGTTTCTTGCGAAGTTTCTGCAGCTCCTGAGATAGAAAAAAGTCAAGATTTGCGTTAAAAAAAATATTAGTATACTGAAACGAAGTCTTATTGACTTTAATATCATATAACGGTCATATTTAAATGCCATGTTCACATGTATGTTCCATAGCTAAGTTCTTTCTATCTGTGAAGCAAGGATTAAAAATTAGTAAGATTAATTATTTCAACTTTAAGGCAGCTCAATAAAAAAAATTTCTTCATTGAACTTATCTATAGATTTGCTTCACTGAATATAAAATGGACATATTTTTTAGTGTAAAGCCAAAGTAAAACTCAAAAGGTAAAATTCCTACTGCTTACAAAAACATCATGTATTCAAAGCACCCTAGTCACGTTTCTTTCTTTGTATTACATTTTTTAAACACCAAAAAAACAACAACATTGGGTTCAAAACCAAAACAAAAATATGTTGACGGCACAACCCTTTTTTCTTTTATTTATTATCTCCTGAAATATTTTATCCCAACTTCACTTCATTTTATACCAACTTTTAAAAGTATCTAAGTGCTGTAACTTTAATAAATAGTAAATTCATAATATTTAGACTTGTTTTTTTTTGTTTTCTTTTTTATTAGGCAAACATGTAACAGAAAATAAGAATGATCAGTGACATATAACTTAGTTAAACAATATTTTCAATAACATACCTGCCACATAACTGATATTTTCAATAACATACCTGCTAGATAACTGATATTTTCAATAACATACCTGCCAGATAACTGATATTTTCAATAACATACTTGCCAGATAACTGATATTTTCAATAACATACCCACCAGATAACTGATATTTTCAATAACATACCTGTCAGGTAACAAATATTTTCCATGACGTACCTGCCAGATGACCCAAATCCTGTCAATACTGGAATGGTGGATCATGAAGAATGGATCAAATGCTGAGTAGTCCAGTGTGGCCATGGAGTAGGTCCCAGTGCCACCGATCAGTGCATGGATCTGGTTGTGCAGAATTTCATACTGGACCTCAAAGTCGCAGTAGTTGTCTTCCTCCAGGGTGCTGAGAGCCAGGTAGTACAGCTGGTTGAAACCATTGATGGTTGGGGGATTGTACAGTTTGTCTTTCACATCACGAGTTGTTTTCTATTGTGAACAAAACACATTGTTTCAAATAGAACATGGGAACTAGCCAAGGTAGGTTTATAAAATAGTTGTTTTCTATCATAAACAAAACACATTATTTCAAATAAAAAAGAGCAAGAACTAGCCAAGGTAGACTGGGAAAAGATCAGTTGAAAATTTTTTTTGGTTGAAATTTACAGAAAAAGTAGTGAGAAAATTTTTACAGCCATTGAGAATTTCTCTAACAAAACACCATTTGAGGGCATTGTGGTCGAGTGGCATGCATCTCAGCTGGCGTACCGATAGTCTCGGGTTCAAATCTCCGCGAAGGCAGGGATTTGTTCTCTGGGCTAAGGGTGTACCTGAGTCCACCCAGCTCTGAATGGGTATCTGACACTGGTTAGGGAAACAAAGGTGGCTGGGAATAGCATGGAACCCTCATAGCCGTGGCCTGTGAACACTGAGTCACTTGCCAACAGACCGCCATGGTCTGTGAACGCAATAATCTTCTGTATAGAAGGAACATCTGTATAGATGAGACTAGAGATTTACAAGAATAAATTAGAGTGACCCTGGAGGTTCTAAATAGTTTCAATGTTACCTTTCCAACAAAGGAGATGAAGTAAGTGTAGAATGGGTTGAAGTCTGCACTGTCACCAAAGAGTGATGGAAGACTTCTGACAGGGGCGGTCCAGTCCCAGTAGGGCACACCAATAGAAGCCCCATGGGCTTTCAGGGCCTGCTCAAACTGGACGGTCAGAAGACGATGCCAGTGGGGGAAAACAGGCATACCTGTAATGTAAAATTGAAGGCCATGCACTGATGATATTCTGTGGGTAGATGGATGAAATTCTGAACACAAAAGTAAGCATTTTCTATTGTGAAAGTTGCAGTAAAATATGTCCTGAACATTTGATTGCATCAAATGTTAACATAACTGCCCCATATCATTTAAGTTCCACTTATTTTTTAACAACCTATTCATAATTGTTTAAAAAAAAATATTTTTAAAGATATTTTCACGAATGCTTCAAGTAAAAGGTAAAATGAGATTACCATGAACACAGCAAGCATACTTTTCACTGCCTGTGGCTGGGCACTTGAAGGGGGCACCGTGGAATCCAGCAATGGCCTCAAAGCCATTCAGCCCAGAATCTTGTTGCAGCTTGCTCAGGGCATTTCTCAGGTTCGTTGTCTCGGCCATGGTCAGCGAGTTAACATCTTTCCTGGTGAGTTTGTCTTCTCTAGATACTGTCCTCTCAGCTAGTTTCTCATAATATCCTTGAAGTGGAAATGAAATAACAGAGCATGATCAAGATTTATCAGTTTTATCTTACATCTATAAAATGCAAATGGCATCATAATGAATCCTTTAGATCAGGGGTGGGCAAACTTTTTCTACGGAGGGCCGCATTGAAAACTTTATCGTTATAGGGGAGCCGCATATCTATTTTATCTGATTCAATTATAACAATTTACAACGCATAAAAATATTAATTAATGATAATAATCATGTATTTGTCATTTTATTTCACATTTACACTCTATTACACATGCACATTACCTTTTAAAATACGAACTGAAACCGTTTCTAATTTAATAAGATTTTATTAAACATAATTATTTCAACAAAAGTTTATTGTTACTGTCATAATAACTACCGGAGATTTCCGTATATAGGCCCTGGGCTTCAAAACAGAAAGTTGAAGTTACATGATTGAAATTTGTGTACCAAATAAAGGCCCATGGACGTTTATATGGAAAATATAATTCAGTTAAACTACTTATTACCTGAGACACTTGCATGTCATTTCTTTGTATATTTTTTTCTGTTTTTAAAAAATCAATTTTTTTTTCCCGGAAATAATTTTTGAAAAAAATACAATTGCGGTTTTGGTTTTACGTTTATCGTTTGAAATTTTATATTTAGCAAAATTGATCACCATCAAAATTTATATTTATAATACTTAATAACAGTGACGAATCATCAAAAGTTTTGGTGTGTGGGTTTAATAATTGTTTAACCTAATATAAGCCCATGGGCCTGTAAAGGGAAAACTTTCCGTAAACAAGCCATTGGCTTATACTCAGGTGGGCCTATTTACAGAAATCACCCGTACAAAGAAGGAACTTTATTTACAAACAGGGTTACCCCAGAGTAAAATTATAATTAATGAGAAGTATGTAACTTTCCACAATTTTGGATACTGTTCTTGAAATGTGGAACCATTTTATTGGTTGTGATTTGCATGACTGCATTCAAATTGCAGTCAGTTAACATCGATCTATTCTAATACTTGCTTATTTTCATACAAGAAAAAGCTTGCTCGCAGATGTAAGTGGACCTAAATAGTGACAAATATTGGCATTAAAGTTTTTAAGTGTGGAAATGATGACTAATCGATTCTGGAGTAATAAAACTGATTAAATATCCAGATTGATTCAAATCAGATACTGGGAATAAATTTTTTAAAATATAGCAAAAATTCTAAACAAAGAAAATTAACATCTACATCAGATCTAAACATGTACATGCCTACGGGCCGCATAAAATACTCTGACGGGCCGTAGTTTGGCCGTAGATTTTTCATTTCATTACTCTTCTATAAATGCTTTTATCAATGTGTAACTGACAAAACTGTTTATATCAAGGTCCCTAAATAACTGTCATAATATTATAATAATAAAGCAGTACTCACTCTTCACTCCGGGCACAAACTGGACAGTGGGGGGTCTGATAATCTTGCTGTCAATTTCAGTGCCGTTGACAGCAGCAATCTTCACCTCAAAACGGTACTTAGAGTCTGGTTTTAGGTGCAGCTGGTTAAAGACATTCGTGACATCATACTTAAAGAGGCGATCGAGAGCCCACGGCATTTCTAATGGTCCACCGAGAACAGCAAATGTTCCTATCACAAAGGAAAAAATAAAGTTTTTAAAAGATAAAACTTAAAGACACGGTCTCATATCTTCCCACAGCAGAGTTTACATAAAATACTTATAAGAAAAGTAGGACGAAACTCCTTACCAGCAAATGCACAGTGATTTTCAGCATCACAAAGCTGGAACGTGACATCAGCGCTAGCCTTGAAGCCAATAAGCAGGAACTCTGCAAAGATGCGGTCTTCCTCTCTGCGTTTTTCCAGCAAGTCGTTGAGCTGAGAGATGGTGAGGCCATGGAAGTTCAAGTTGTCATACTGATAGTTGAACCTGAAACAAGTACAAAAATTGAACTTTGGTGGAATAGGGACATTTAAATTATCCAGCAGGTAAAAACTTGGATAACATGATGTCATTTTCTGCTATTACAAAATTAATGTGTTATTAAATGTACCTGTATTTGCTTTAAATGAGTGAAATGTTATAGATAGGTGTACTTTTTTATAAATCTGTAGATTTTTGTCACCTGTCGTAATCAAAGGCATCAATGGCCCGTGAGTTGGCCCTGGTGATGGCGTTGATGTTGTTCTGATCACTGAATGGCCTCATGGGTTGACGGAGGTGCTGGATGGCACAGTTGGCGCTGTTGTAAGGCAGGCCTCTGAACTTCTGAAGGGCTTGCCAGATGGCAAACTGGCGGTCAACATTGGAGTGGTGCAGGAGGAAAAGTGGGTCGTAAGCGGTGTACTCAAGTGTGGACATACCATACAGGGAGCTGCCTCCGGTCCAGGAGTGGATGGCATTGTGGGTAATTTCAAATTGAACCTAAGCAAGGCAGAAAATAAATTTATCAATCAGCAATGTATATTAAAGTAAAACAAAAATTAAGACAGATGAAGCATTATAATATTTAGAAAATAAGAGTATACAATAAAATTTAATGTAAAACATTTTCAAGCTTTGACAAAAACTGTTTAAATTGACCAGCAAAGAGCATAAACTTGATAAGATACATGCTATTTGGTACAAGAACTCCAAACTTTAGAAATTTTCCCCATTCAATAACAAGGCATACCTCAAAGTCACAGTAGTCAGTTTGTTCAAAGGCAAGAAGAACTTGTCTGTAAAAGAATGACTCAGCACCATATTCAGGATCATTGAACAGCTTGTCCCTTGGTGCCCTGGTGGTGACCTGACCGTTGTAGATCTTGCCGTGGTGGAATGGATTGTTGTCCTCCTGGCTGACCAGAGTTGGGAGCGCTGAGAAAGCCGTGGTCCAGTCCCAGTATGGAATTCCAATCTTGGCACCCTAGGCACAAACAAAGAAAGATCAACATTTTAAAACAATTTCTCTCATATCAAAACACTGGTCAAGAGGAATGAGCTAAATCTCCCCACTAGTCATTCTTGACATGGAACTGTCACTAATATAAAAATTACAAACATGTTAGACTAGGAAACAGTCGCTAATTTAAATATTACACACATGTTGTTAGGATAAAAACATTAGACTTTAATTTTTTTACATCTGCTTATTTTTTAGGTGAAATTATTTTTCCTCAACTTGCCTAGTTAGCTTATGGAATATTAATTAAAAGACATCCCCAGAGAACACATTTGAAAAAATCCCAGTTTAGAATATAGAATTCGGCTTAGGCAGGGAGGAGTGTTCAATGCTTATTGAGGAGCTTAGATTTTTTTTTCAAAAATTCTATAATTTAAAAATTAAAGAAAAGTTTACAAATTAAAACCAAACAAACAAAACCTTAATTATGTACAAGTTATAGAAAATATTTTCAAAACCTGAGCAGTCAGAGCATCCTCCCACTGTTTGACGTACAGTCTGTGCCACTGAGGGAAGTTGGCCATGCCGTGGAGACAGCAAGCAATGGGTTGACCTTGATATTCACATTTGGCTGGGCTGCCATGGAAGCTGGCGATGTTCTGTTAAATTTATAGTTAAAATCCATATTAATCTTCTTCTTATCTTATACAGACGCTCCTTCTATACAGAAGATTATTGCATCCTACGCTTATCTATGGTTTGCATTTAGTCCTACATATTAAGCTCAATATTACCCTTGGCATTTTTTTAACACTTACAAGTATTTCTTCATCTTTTAATCAGGATTTTGTTAATCTCTAGAAAATTTAGTATTTTGTTCATCATCTCTAGAAAACTAACCTGGAATCCATTGGGGCCATCATCCTCTTGCACCCGTTTCAGGGCATTTCTAATATTTTCAATTTCCGACACAGTCAATGTGGACACGTCTTTTCGGACACCAACCCCAGCAATGGATGTGGACACAGCAACTTGGGATGATCCTGTTGGGGAGAGGTTGTTTTTATGCTTACATCAGATCAGATTGATGAGAAGGTGATTCCACTCATGCTCACACAAAAGTTGTTTAAACATACAGAATGATGAGAAGATGATTATTCTCATGCTCATATATGTGTTAAAGCATGATTAGAAAGATTATTTCTTGTAAGAACATCTTAATTTTTTTCCTAAACTAAAAATAAGACTTTGATTTTTAAAAATATTTATCAGAATATGGAGCATAAATCATGCGTAGATCTGTTCATTTAATAATATTGATTTACAGCTTGTATAAGAAGGAAATGAACTGTCAATAATTGTTAGTAGTAAAAAAAAAGAAAAAAAAAGAGAATAAAAGAGAATAAATTAGAAATTTGATCCCATCTTGTTTAATACCAATCAAGCCATTAAATTTTGATCTACAACCCAAAGAGGGAATAACAAAGTTCATGGGGAAAATAAGAGCAAAGCAAACTCGATCAGTTGAATGTCTATAAATAAAATATTTAAAACCTTCAGCGGGTCTGAATATAATGGTTGGCTCAGGTATGACGCTCTTTCTGTTCAGGGTATGTCCTTTAACATCAGTTATGTCGACCTCCAAGTGGAAGCGAGAGTCCACATCGGTGACATCGTCAGCAGTTAAGCCCAGGTTCTTCAAGGCCCATGTGATGTCGGCCTTAAACAACCTATCGAAGGCCCAGGGCATCTCAGTGGGTCCACCAAGAAGGTTGAATCGTCCAGCAAAGGCACACTCGTCGCCCTGGAAATAAATGGAAAAACAATGTTTAAACTATTACAAGTAGGGGTGTACCGGATTTCAGCTCCTGTAAATTCGGAAATTTTTACAAATCTGGCTCTGGCTGGATCTCACTGTATAAATGCGGCCAAAATCTGGAATTCAAACATTTGTATCCGGTAGAGCCCAAATTACAACTCATTTTAAACTGAATTTGTTACTGCCTCATAAATGTTAAGAGCCTTAATTGGGGTCAATGAAGCTTGCTAGCCATCAAGTAATTGAGAGGGATGTTCAGGAAAGGTCAGAGGTAAACTAACCCTAGGCTTATTCCACCTGAATGTAAGTGGTGCACTAACTATGAGTACCATTAATAAGTACTCTTTAACATTAAAAAGATTTCAGATGTTTATGTCAATTTAAAAATTGTACCAACTTCGGTGATCTAAATTCCCACCTCAAACGTTAAACTACAAAGAACATTAAACGATATAGTACCGCTTAATTCTTTTCATGTCACATTTTTAAGGACTGATGTCTTTAATAAGCTACCTTAATTATTAGACACACTATATGCAAACAAAAGGAAGACCTTCCATCAGATTATCAGGCTGAAAGTCCAAATAGCTGATCAAGTAGAATGGTGGTTCATACTTGATGTATGAAACATTGTACAAAGTTAACCCCTCATTTCTTAACCCATTCGCTACTAAGCACAAAAACCAAAACACCCCCTGAAATACTCAGCAAAAACTTGCACCCCCATGTTAATTAAAAATATTTGTTAGCACCTAAAAGAAAATTAAAAAAAAACACAACAAAAAATAGAAAATTGGATGAGCTTTTAAAAATGTACAGGTTGATGTACTTTAATTCACAAATATATTTTAAATAAATCTGGAAAGATGTTTTTTTTGAAAATTTTTGTCACTTTTTTTTGGACGTCGACCTCCGTTGTTTGTCACTTTTTATTGTTTTATTATATTGTTTTATTTTATAGTCTCATGAATCTTTGAGAAACATCTTATCCACTGACCAATACAATTTTGTAATTGGTTACTTGAGTCTAATCATGATGTTGATGAAGAGGAATTTATATATGTCCTTACTAGTAACCTACTTCCACTGGGTGTCTTTCTTACCCTTGGCTGTTTGCTGCGTTTCAGCGTATCTGTTTGTTTCAGCAACTAACAACTCTATCATGGCAGAGTTCATGAAAAGCTTAAAGTAGTCTATGAGACTGCTGTCAATAGGGAGAAAATGATTTCCCTTATAATTTCAATAAAATTTTATAGCTTGTCTGTAACACTGGTCAAATTGTCTGACCAAGATTTGGTGACAGTGTCTCCTTCATCACTCTCGACTCTCGTTAGCGTCACTCTGACCAGAGTTATTTATTATCAGTATCACTATCACTAATTTCAACATCTGATTCTTCATTGTTTGAATTATTAACTGCGGCATTAGACGTTGAAGCACCAATTAAAGAGTTAAGAAAATGAAAGGCCATTGTTTAAGAATATTCAGAAACCACATGTTCAAATTTCACCAAATGGAGTCCGACTTCTAAGTCACACAGCTTTTGAACAGTAAATGACATAAACATCATTTAAAAAAAAACGAAATCAGCAATGTTTCTACTTTTTAAAAATGCCGAGAGCTATTGGCATGGTAACAATGCTTCTCGCAAGGTTGCGTGATGTATGCGCGTTGCTAGGCGTCACATGTCGCATTCGGTGGCATTAGAAGCGATTGAGTTAATATAAATCCAGTGACTTTTAAAAGAAAACTGGAAGCGTTGACTTGAATTGAAGCTGTCCTTTATGTCTGATGTTTTAAATTTACGCTGAATACCTTGCAAGCCTTGATGACAACTGAGCCTGATGTCTTGATGCCTTTGAGTAAGAAGCCGGCATAGACTCTGGCAGTCTTCTTGTTGTCAGCAATGATCTCTTCAATCTGCTCCAGGCTGTAACTGCCAATCTCCAAGTTGTCGTAGGCATATCCCAGCGCTTCATAGTCAAACAGCTTGTCGGGGACAGCATGTTCCCTGGGGGAAGAAGTACACAAATATTGGTCTCTAAAAGAAGGAGAGCTGGTTAATCAGGAAAATAATTCTAATCTTTTATTATCTTTCTTAAAGAATAATAAAAATAATAAATTGATAATTTATATAGTGTTGTACCCCAGTAAGACATTGGGCCCACAGCGCTTAACGTAAAAATAATAACATACATATGAGTTAGTATCAGTGCATTCAATAAACATTCATATCCTAACAACCACATAAATGACAATACGGTACACATAAATTATGTTTATTGTCAGAAGAAATGTTGTTTAATCAAATTTGAAAGTAATGTTTGAAGAGATGTGTCTTTAGTGCAGTCTTGAAGGCCTTAGTATTTGGAATACTGTTGATGTGCAATGGTACAGAATTCCATTGTTTGGTAGCACAAAGAGAGAAAGACCTTTCGCCAAATGTTTAGTGCGTGTCTTACGAACTGAGACAATAAGTGTATATGCAGAAGAGCGTTAAAGGTCGAAAAAAAATATTTTTAAAGCATTTAAAAAATATATCTATGGCTGATGTTACAACTATGGCTGATATTATTCTAAAAAAAAACAACAAAAAAACAATTGTTTTCTGGTTGACCCACTTTGTAAACTTGTTGAGGTTGAGGCCATCAATGCTGAAAGGTTTCATGGGTTCAGCCATGTAGTTTAGGGCACAGTTGGCCTTGAGGTACGGCAGACGTCTCCTCTTCTGCAGCTCCTGCCACACGGCCCAGATCTTGTCGGTGAAGGAGTGGTGGATGAAGAAGATGGGGTCGTAGGCCGAGTACTCGAGGGAGGACAGGGAGTAGGTCTGCTCGCCTCCAACCAGGTAGTGGATGGAGTTGTGGATGACCTCAAACTGGACCTGGATTCAAAAGTTTAATTTTCACTTTAGTTACAACATCAACAACTTAACTTGAGTGGTGTTCCAGTGTATTTAGCACTAGGCACTCTTTGACGGGTACCAGTTTCTTAAATAGTTAACAGGAATGCATAAGGTAATTGTGACGATAAAAGCAAAAGGTTGTTATTTATTTGTCCTGCAGGCTTAACTATGCAGCAGAATAGCATTGTATTTTAAAGTTAGAAATTCAGTAAAGGTTGTTTGATTATCTCAACAAGATGCCATGTTTCCATGACAAGACACTACCAACATGAAAAAGTGTGACACCTCCCAAGGATGGCATGTCTAGATGGTGTCTAGGGGTAATATTCATTTATATTTAATAGAGCTGTTATCGATTAATTTAAATTTAATCGTTAACTTTTGAAAAATTAACGATTAATTAATCAATAATTTCGATTAAAGCCAAAAAATAGAAATTTATGACGTCATTAAACTGAACATTTCAAGGTAAATAACAAAAACCAGTAATTGACTTTTTTAATTGAGTTATTTCCCCTGTCTCACGGACATTGAAAATTAAGAATATTTTGAACTAAATTTTATGACAATGTGTTGATACTTGATCGCATGTTTGTGCTGAAGATGGTACGTCAGCGATGTATTTGATCCTTCAAAAGAGAATTGTTTATGACAGTGAACACAGTAAACTTTTTCACCATCTTCGACTTTGCCATCGCAGTTAGCTTAAAAACAAAATTTTTGCTCAACTTTCCAGTTATATGATTAAATTTAACTGCGCTGATGCTGTCAGCCATTTTTTAGTTGACGTCTGCTGGTCCACATAAATTGATAAAATAAATTATAATATTACGCGGGAGAAGTTTGTATGTAAAAAATATATAAATTATTATTAATTATTAAGAATTAATCATCCTATTTAATAAAAGGCAAGTTTCTGTCCGTTCTGTCCGGTCCTCGATAGCGATTGGTCCCTCAAACACACATGACTCTTACAGCCATCATATCGAACACGCTTACGCGGACGTTCAAAAAGAGTTATTTTTGGTGCAGTATTTCTTCGAAGAATTTATTTTGAGTTATGCGCGTCGGGATTTATAGTCAAAAGCTCTGTTTTTACGAGTTATTTATTTTAACTATAATGAATAGTATTTTTGATGTGATGCACATGTATGCCGGTCAAGACGGCTGTTGTTACAACAACATGCCACCGAACGGTGGCGGAACGTCCTTGGACGGGCTTTGTTGCTCGTTTATTAATAAAATTTTAAAAATATATTATAAATATTTTCTTTAATTTTAATCGAATTTTAATCGATAAAAATAATTTTAATCTATAAAAATCATTAACGATTAATCGAGAAATTAATCGTTAATTTCCGCAGCCCTAATATTTAATAATAAAATAACATTACTCATAAAAAAGATTTAAAAAGTTGAGTTCATTTTTTTTTCAAGAGATTATAAAACATTTCTGTTACGAGCCATACTGCCTGAAATTCCTACCAATACTGGCAAATAAATAATTCTTTAAGCAAACATCTTACTTCAAAGTCACAGTAGTCTGTCTGCTCAAGGGCTGAAATGACATAATAGATCAGAGCAGAGTTCTTTCCACCTCTTCCTTTGTCATAGAGTTCAGACTTGGTTTCACGAACAGTGTAGACCTTTTCTGATGGCACATAGCCCCTTGCAAATGGGTTGGGAACAACCTGCAAAATGTAGGTCATATCGTCTATCAGTTCAGAATTATTGAAAAAGATTGCCAAATAAAGTTTGAAAAAAAAAGAATTTCTTTAAAATATAAGGTGGCTCCAACTAATTTAAATTTGGTGGCAATTGTGCAAGTTGTTGTCAACATTTACAATTGTGTAAGTTGTTGCCAACATTTACAATTGTGTAAGTTGTTGCAAACATTTACAATTGTGTAAGTTGTTGCAAACATTTACAATTGTTAAGTTGTTGCCAACATTTACAATTGTGTAAGTTGTTGCAAACATTTACAATTGTTAAGTTGTTGCCAACATTTACAATTGTGTAAGTTGTTGCAAACATTTACAATTGTTAAGTTGTTGCAAACATTTACAATTGTTAAGTTGTTGCAAACATTTACAATTGTTAATTTGTTGCAAACATTTACAATTGTTAATTTGTTGCAAACATTTACATTATAACCCTTAAAAATCATGGTTACTTGATTAAAAATTTGGGTTTTGAAATTACTGATGAAAAAATCTCAAACCTCATCCCTCCAGACATCATAAAAGTCTTCATCTGTGAAAATTTTAGGGATTTCATCAATTGGTTTGGTCCAATCCCAGTATGGAATAGCAATGGCACTTCCATGCCTACGTAGGGCTTGCTCAATCTGGGCATGAAGAAATGAAGTTCTATCAGAAACAACTCTAAATATCTCTTTATTACAATGATATATTACAAATTCAGCAACACTCTAAAGAGAAATTATTAGTTAATTATTTAATCAATTCTATTAGATCACAGGAAGCAGTCTAACCTGCACAGAGAACAAATTATTAGTTAATTATTTAATCAATTCTATTAGTTCACATGAAGCAGTCTAACCTGCACAGAGAACACATTATTAGTTAATTATTTAATCAATTCTATTAGTTCACATGAAGCAGTCTAACCTGCACAGAGAACACATTATTAGTTAATTATTTAATCAATTCTATTAGTTCACATGAAGCAGTCTAACCTGCACAGTGAACAACCTGTGCCAGTGAGGGAAGGTGGGCATGCCATGCTGGCAACAGGCCACTGTGGGATTGGCAGGGTCAGGGCACAGGTTAGGGGCACCGTGGAAGGAGGCAAGGCTGGCCCAGCCGTCATTGGTCTGATCAAGCTGGAGGTCACGTAGAGCTGCCTGGAGGCTCTGAATGTCTCTCTCGGACAACGCGCTGAGGTCACGGCGAATCAAGTTGGGTGTGACATTGTCAAGGTCATGATCACCTGTTTTAAAGTAATATAGATAAGGCTTTATAACATATTAAACAATACATATGCCAATCAAAAAGAAAAACAAATGGAGTTAGATAAAGATCAACAAATATATAATTTTTCATACAAAAATAGCTATTTACAACAAAACCCACCACCATCTAGGATTAAGTTATTGAAAAGATTTTATATTTATAAATCATTAGAAACATACCAGAGACTTCAAAATCAATAATTATGTAAAGAGCAAATGGCATTTGATCTCAAAACAATTCTTAATTTTTTCCATCATAAATTTTGTTAACTTCATTGTCTCATTCAAACTTAAACCTTTACATTGGAGTCGCGGAAGACGTGAGAGGGGAAAATGTGGAAGTTATTGATGACTTACTCTGAGCAGGGACCAAAATGACAGTAGGATCAGGTATGAGTTTGCCTGGAATCTCAGTGCCATCAATGTTTTTCACGTGGACGTGGAAGTGATAATTGTCGTCATATCTCAGGTTATGTTCCTCCAGCTGTAAAGGGTGGGAGGGGGGATGGGAAAGTCATTGGACAAATTAAAATAAATTTCAACCACTGAGACTTTTAAACAGTGATTGTAATATAAAAAAGTTTTTTTTTCTCCCTCATATGAATTTGAGAAAATCAAATGAGACCACGGCTGCAACATAATTTACCTGCTCGGTGATCCTATATTTGTAAAGCCTGTCAACATAATTTACCTGCTCGGTGATCTCATATTTGTAAAGCCTGTCAACATAATTTACCTGCTCGGTGATCTCATATTTGTAAAGCCTGTCAAATCGCCAAGGCATTTCTTGTGATCCACCGAGGACAGTGAAGTAGCCACCTTCAAAACAGTTGCTCATGTCGTCATTGCAGATTTCAAAGCTGACAAGCGCTGACTGGCCGAAACCCTTCAGAAGGAATCCTGGCATAAAAAAGCAACATCAGACAAACTTACAGGGAATAAGTGGAGACCATCAAATTCTGTCTGGTTAGAGAATAACAAGCCCAACATTAAATTAAAAAAAATAAGAGTTAACTCACTAAACAGAGTGATCCCTAAAATCAACTCACCAAACAGAGTGATCCCTAAAATCAACCCACCAAACAGAGTGATCCCTAAAATCAACCCACCAAACAGAGTGATCCCTAAAATCAACCCACCAAACAGAGTGATCCCTAAAATCAACCCACCAAACAGAATGATCCCTAAAATCAACTCACCAGCAAATACTCTGTCATGTTCCTGTTTCTCCTTGATAAAAGCGTCGAGCCTTGAGATGCTCATTCCAACAAATTGAAGATCATCATAGCGGTAGTGGAAGTGTTCCTCGTAGCTAAATGTGTCCTCGGGGCGTGAGTAGTCCTGTGTCATTTGATTCAAGTTGTAAGGGGGTCCAAAACTGAAGGGCTTCAGTGGTTCCTGATCACAAAAATAAAAGAAAATAAATTGTTGAGGCATTGTCAAGGCTAGTGCCAGATTGGCTTAATGCAGTGTTTCTCAAATAGTGGGGCAGGCCCCCCAGGGGGGACGCGAGGCTCCATAAAGGGGGGCTCGTTTGACTGTTATGCAGAGGTGTACTGATAGCAATTTTATAGACAAATGATAATATTGACATGGGGGCGTGAAAAGTTTTCTATCTTCCTAGCATGACAGAAAATAATAAAGAAACACTGGCTTAATGACACACATGGTTTTAAATATAAGTATAAGTATTTCTCTTACTATTTCAATTTTATTCCGTTTCTGTAAATTCTTTTTACAAACTTTATTAAAAAGGTTTTGCATAAGATAAAAGTTAAAATTGTCTTGGATAGAACTTAGAGGTGTTCAGTGATGCTACACAACCAAGAGTGAACAAGTCTAATATTTATTTCTTTGGTTCATATCCGTGCAAAAATTCAAATTAATTAGACTTATACTATGTCTTAAATAGGCTATCTCCTCAGTACTAATGATGAAATGACAAAAACAATTCAGTTAATTATAAAGACATATAAACTAAAGGATTCCTAAAACTGATCTTGTTTTCAAGTTAAATTTAAAAAAAACAACACAAAAACAGCAAGTGTTTACTTATGCTGGGGGACAATTTTTAAAATTCAGACACCAGTTTCTATCAGGACAGCAAATAATGTGTTAATCACCTCTTATTAGAACTAAAATACTTACTCTCATCAGTTCCAGAGCACAGTTGGCCTCATTAGGGTCATGACCTCTGTATTTCTGGAGAGCCTGCCATACAGCCCAGAGTCTGTCAGTGTTGGAGTGATGAATGAAGAAGGCGGGGTCATACGAAGCATAATGGAGGTGTCCCAGTGAATAATTTTTGGAACCACCCAGCCAGGAGTGGATGGCGTTGTGGGTGATCTCAAACTGTACCTCAAAGTCACAAAAGTCCTCTTGTTCCAAGGCATAGAGAGCTTGATTGAAGAGCCAAGTGTCCCACCCGTGTCTACCGGCTTTGAACAAAAACTCGTCCTAAAATTTTTTTTTACAATTAATTAAGTGTGAATGTCAAAGTCAGTTGATAAAATAATCTAAACTTAAGCTTATGTCCAAATATATATTGATACAATCTCAGAGCAAAAGCTGAATTACAGGGTAAAAATGTGGGGATATTTAGTATTATTTAACCAAATAAAAGTGTTTAAGAATATTTGTTAATATGTTATGTTTAAATATAATTTGATACATTCAAACTTAATTTTAACCTGGTTAGTTAACATTGTAAAGTTCAAGCTAGTCCACATACTACCTTCACATCTCTCTCTGTGACTGCATGTTCAAATTCAATGTTGGCCTTGTACCAAGGGTTGTCAACGGGCTCACCACCGTCTGGGTCGGGGTAAGTGGGCTCATTGAAGAACTCGGGCAGAGATTTGCTCTGACGTGTCCAGTCCCAGTAAGGGATGCCAACGAGCGAGCCGTGACGTCTGAGGGCATCTTCTACTTGAACAGTGTACAACCTGTGCCACTGAGGGAAGGTTGCCATGCCATGAAGGCAGCAAGCATAGCTGGAAACAAGTTTTAAAGGTTAAATAATACTGATAGTTACAGTATGCTAAGTAACTGATAGTTACAGTATGCTAAGTAATACTGATAGTTACAGTATGCTAAGTAATACTGATAGTTACAGAGGCTAAGTAATACTGATAATTACAGAGGCTAAGTAATACTGATAGTTACAGAGACTAAGTAATACTGATAGTTACAGAGACTAAGTAATGCTGATAGTTACAGAGACTAAGTAAGGCTGATAGTTTCAGAGACTAGGTAATGCTGATAGTTACAGAGGCTAAGTAATGCTGATAGTTACAGAAGCTAAGTAATGCTGATGGTTACAGAGGCTAAGCAATACTGATGAAGGATAAAGATTTTTAGAGAATCTTTAACTTTTAGGGGCAGACAAAAGTGAAAGTTTTAAGTTTAGTAAATGAGCCCTACAACTTGATTCGTGAATATAATTTTAAATTACATTTACTGCCATTTGAAAACAAATTTTTTTCCAAATGAGTGAATCAACCAACCGATTGATAGCAGCAGGACTTGGGCACAGAGGAGGCAAGGCATGGAAGGAGGCGATGGCCTGGAAACCATCGGCAGAGCTGTCGGCCTGGAGGGCCCTCATGGCATTGTAGAGCGAAAGAGCCTCTCTCTGGCTGAGGACCTCGACGTTCTTTCTGACAACAAACAAGTTCACTGCACCATGAGCTTCTTGGCGTTCACCTGTTTGGATAAACAGCCACTCAGTTTCAAGCCACTTGTTTGGAATTAGATGAATTAAAAGATCTCTTTCTGTATTCATCAGTTTTGGACAAATACTCTAAAAGAATATTAAAAAAATTTGTTCATGTATTTGCTGTGTTTGAATTCATATTGGACCCATATGTTGATGGATTTAAAATGACTTTTAGGAGATAGGGGGGGGCATCAAAGGAACAATAAAACTAAGGGTACCAATAGGGACAGATCAAAAGGGAAAGGGAATCTTGATAGTATTACACTAAACCTTTTGGTAATAGATTTCCTTATATACACAGGGTGCAATATATTTCATTACATAAAGGCGTCAAGAACATGAAATTAATTTCTTTCATTGATTATATGGAATTATTTGTCATCTTAATTTTCCATGCTACATATTTTGCTGTGTTCTAAATTTTTCTGCTGTCAAGTTTACACGTACAAGAATAAACACATCAAATGAAAAATGGCATTTGGAAATTTAAATCTTTTCACTTTAATAATATAATTAACACTTATAGAACATTTAAAGAAATTTATTGGACATTTCATAAATTTTCTTTCATAAGGTTTAATTCTTTTCTCATACACTTTCAGCGACAAAATTTGTACAAATCTAAGTCTTCACTCACTTGTGCCAGGAACATAGATGATAGTAGGAGGTGGAAGAATGCTTGGGTCAAGCAGACTTCCATTGATGGCCTTGATGTCCACCTTGAGTTCAAAGTTTGCAGCATTGTCCAGTTTAAGCCCCAAGTCTCTTACAGTTCGAGTGATGTCAAACTTGTACAGACGGTCAAAGGCAAAAGGCATCTCCAGCTCACCACCAAGTATTGAGAAACTACCAGCCTATAGAAACATTGATTTCTTTAGTTCAGTCTATGCACATTAACAACCAGCCTATAGAAACATTAATTTCTTTAGTCATAAACAACCAGCCTATAGAAACATTGATTACTTTAGTCATAAACAACCAGCCTATAGAAACATTGATTACTTTAGTCATAAACAACCAGCCTATAGAAACATTGATTACTTTAGTCATAAACAACCAGCCTATAGAAACATTGATTACTTTAGTCATAAACAACCAGCCTATAGAAACATTGATTACTTTAGTTCAGTCTATGCACACAAAAACAAAGTACCAGCCTATAGAAACATTCATTTCTTTAGTTCAGTCTATGCACACAAAAACAAAGTACCAGCCTATAGAAACATTCATTTCTTTAGTTCAGTCTATGCACACAAAAACAAAGTACCAGCCTATAGAAACATTGATTTCTTTAGTCCAATCTATGCACACAAAAAAAAATTCCAATATTTTAAAAACTATTCATCCAGCTTAGCACTGAGCTTGGAATATTATTGTTAATGATGTGAAGGAGACATATGAAACAGTTGCAAATGCCTAGAGATTGGGAATATGCCATCCACACAATTCCTACCAGACAAGCCCTGGTCACTAGTGCCTGACGCAATTTCAAATAGATTTCAAGAAATAACCCTTTAAAGTAAAGAATAGCCAAATTACCTTGTGATTGCAGCTTTGCTTGTTGCGAGCTCCAGAAGGAACACAAACATAGATGTCTACGACAGCAGTCAGTCCAATGTTGTGGAGAAGGAATCCAGCAAACACTCGGCCACCCTTTTTATGGCTCTTTAGGAGGTTGTCCAGTTGAGGAATGGTAAGGTGATTCAACTCCAGGGTATCGTATTCATAATGGAAATGGTTTCTGTAGTCAAATGTCTCAGCAGGTTGGCTTGAAGACATAAACAATTGAAAAATTAATTACTTTGATAGAATAAGACTTACAAACAAAAATATAATTTAGAATTGATCAGTGATGAATTATTCCATAAGAGCATGGTGGTCGAGTGGCATGTGTGCTCAACTGGCGTACCGACGGTCACGGGTTAAAATCCCTAGCTCCGAATGGGTACCTAACACTTGTTAGGGAAACAAAGGCGGCTGGGTAATGCGTGGAACCCTCATAGCCGTGGCCTGTGAAAGCTGCGTCAATCGCCTACAGACCAGCATAGTCTGTGTACGCAATAATCTTCTGTATAGAAGGAGGATCTGTATAGATAAGATAAGAGGACTAGGATAAAAATATCAAATATTTTAAAGTAAGGTTTGTCCATTAAAATTGTATTGTAAAGTTTAAATAAATGATAGGACAGTGAGTGAAAACTTACCTGTATCTATGAGTAAGGTCACCATGGTTGAGAGATTCGTTGTTGAAAGGTTGGAGTGGTTTCCTCATGAGGTTGATGGAACAGTCAGCCTCGTTGTAGGCCAAACCTCTATAACGTTGCAGTTCTTGCCAAATAGCCCAGATTCTGTTAACAGGGATGTGTACAAGCGTTAGGAAAAAAACTCACTCTGTTTGAAAAGAAATGTGCATACACACAGTGACAATTTTAAATATAACACTATTCATGCACAAACCTGTCAGTGTTGGCGTGGTGAAGGAAGAAGACAGGATCAAAAGCCGAATAGTCCAGGGAGGAGAGAGAGTACTGGGCACGACCTCCCAGGAGGGTGTGGAGAGCGTTGTGGACCAGCTCAAACTGGATCTCAAAGTCACAGAAGTGTTCTTGTTCTAGGGCAAACAGCACCTGCTCATACAGCTCCTCACTGTTGAACAGCTCAGGTTGGGGGTCCCTGTGAAAATGAAGTTACTTTCATTTAATGTGTAAATTGTTTAGTCATTAGATTCCTTCATTCACGCATGTTTTGAATCATTTCATCAGCATCTCAAACTTTAATCAAACCCTAAGCCATCCACACACTTTTCTGAAACTTTTCTTTATGATTCTGTAGCTTGATGTTCCATCAGTTAGACAATACCTTGTGGTTACAGCATTTTCGTTGGCAATAGTTCCACAAAAGAAGGGATTAGGGTCAAAACGTTGCTCTCGTGGGTTGTAGTAGGTCGCCTCGTTGATCAGTTCAGGAAGTTTGGTTATAGGCTTAGTCCAGTCCCAGTAGGGCACAGCAACAGATGAGCCTCTGCTTAGCAGGGCCTCCTCCACCTGCACAAGACAAAAGTGAACAGATGAACATTTCCTTAAAGTTCAGAATTTAAAGGAACTGTCTCTCTGTAACAGTTATATTCATTTTAAGCGACTTCATACATTTCTTGACATGAGCATTAAGTTTTTGTTTTAGACCTTTACCCTTTCCCTAGCTAGAGAGTTAGATGAAGATAAGATAGATCAATTTCACATGTAAGCCCAGATCTATCTACAAGATATTATTGAGAAATCAAGGTTATAACATAGGGCTTATTTTTGTTGTTAAAAACAATAGCAAAGGGCAGCAGTAAATATATCTTAAAAATAAAATGGTTGATAACTTCATTAATTCAAGGCCTTAAGCTAACAATGCAATTTTTGGTTCCATCGGCCAGTCTGGCATAATTTCCAGCAGTATAACAGATTACATGAGGAATCCACTAAGTCAATTTTTGGGTTGTTGAGAAAAACTAATTTATTTTCGAGCGACTTTAAACAATAAAATACAGTTTATTTAGTATGTTTTAGGTGACCAAACCATAAGAAAACTGTAGAGCAATGGTGGCCAAACCACGGCGCGCGAGCCGCAGGAGGCTCTCCAATGTTCACACTGCGGCTGGCGTACAATTTATGAAAGATATGTTACAAGGATTACTGGAATTTTCCCATGCCAGGTTTAATAACCCATAGTGCTTCAATGCGGCTCTCAACAATTTTTATATAATTTAAAATGGCTCTCAGGTACTACAGGTGTGGCCACCCATGCTGTAGAGTTTTACCATTTAAACCAGAAAAAGGGCAGTAACTAATTTCCACCGCCAAAATTAACTTAGTAGGTTTTGCAAGTGGACTACTCACATAAAGAGAACTAATGTAGCCTGTGTTACATAAGGAGCACTAGTGTAGCCTGTGTTACAAAATGAGCACTAATGTAGCCTGTGTTACATAAGGAGCACTAATGTAGTCTGTTACATAAGGAGCACTAATGTAGCCTGTGTTACATAAGGAACACTAATGTAGTCTGTGTTACAAAATGAGCACTAATGTAGCCTGTGATAAGGAGCACTAGTGTAGCCTGTGTTACAAAATGAGCACTAATGTAGCCTGTGTTACATAAGGAGCACTAGTGTTGTCTGTGTTACATTAGGAGCACTAATGTAGCCTGTGTTACATAAGGAGCACTAATGTAGCCTGTGTTACATAAGGAGCACTAATGTAGCCTGTTACATAAGGAGCACTAACGTAGCCAGTCTTCCTCCTTTTTTTACCTGTTCAACATAGAGCCTATGCCATGCTGGAAAGGTAGGCATACCATGGACGCAGCAAGCCACAGCGCGGCCATTGTGCGCACAGAGGCCAGGCTTGCCGTGGAAGGACGCAATCTTCTCGTAGGTCTTGTCAGCCTTGATGGACAGGAAGGCTGCTCTGAGACTTTCAATCTCTCCCTTGTTGAGTGTCTCAAGGTCACGTCTGATCTGAGATGCGGCTGTCACAGGTTTCCTGTACTCTTTGCCATAGAGATGACCTGACAACGAGAATGTTAACATTTTATCTATAAGCATCCGGATAGGGATATCTTGGTACAGCATAACACCTGATCACTAAACATGATAAATAGCTGACTTATTTTGTGTCCACAAGTAAATTTGTCATTTGTATTGTCAAGTCTTAGTCTACTTTTTTTTAATACTGAAAACAACTTAAGACTGACATGATAAGAATGAAATAAATTATTTCAAGATCATGAATTCCAAGGGAAAAGATATCATATAACAGTGCTACTCAAAGCCGTGGTCCGCGGACCGGTGCTGGTTCGTGGGTGATCCGCAGAAATTATCAAGAAATGAAACAAAAATCTAATTATAATCCTTTATTTACATCCATTAATAATAACCCTATAGAATATGTCAATTTTTCGGCAATACGCACATAAAATGAAACAAATAAAATTAAATAAATTGCATTTTGCTACCACGTCTGTACAGGGAAAGAGTGCAATGGAAAAATTCCTGCCGGTCCGCCATACTAAAAAGTTTGAGGAGCACTGTCATTTAAGATAACTTTTTTAATATTTTTAAAAAATTGTGTAAAAATTGACTAACTTGTTCCAAGGTCGTAAAGGATGGTTGGTGTGGGGAAGACAGTGGTGCTAAAAAGTTCTCCAGAAAGGTCAATGACCTCATATCTAATGTAATAACGGTCATTGTAGTGCAAATTCAGATCAGCCAGCTGTTTGGTGATTTCATACTTGTAGAGGCGGTCATAAGCCCACGCCATCTCATGGGGGTCACCAAGGATGTAGAACTCACCAGCGTAATTGTTACAGTCATCAGCACTTCTATCAATAGGGTAATTAAACTTCGGTATAAAAGGTTATTATTGTGGAATAGTTATTGAAAAGCTACATTCAATATTTAAATCAATATTTTTAGATATATTCTTAGCTCATTCTCATTGTTAGTTAGACCAAACTATCATAACACAACCATATGTCTTCAGAGTTGATAAAACATTTTATAACTGTAGTATTAACTGATTAAATTATGCCTAAAATAATATCCAGACTTTTTTCCCCACCCATGAATTTAAGAAGGTATTAATGGCTTTTTTTCTTACCTGCAAATATAAAACTTTACCAAGGCAGATTTTTCAATCCCATGCAACATGAATCCAGCAAACACACGATCACTGTCTTTGTTCTGCTCAAGTTTCCTGGCAAGTTGAGCAATCGTCAGGCCATTGAACTCCAGATTGTCATAGGTGTAATGGAAGTTGTTACGATAATCAAAAACCTGTTGAAAAAACAAAATAGACATTTTTTTAGATGATAAGACCAGGAGTCAATACTTTAATCGGCATCCTTTCGTCTCGAGAGACAATGGTGCATCACTGTTGGGTTGGGCTGCATTTCCTCAAGTGGCTGAGCAGTCCTATCCTATATAAGTTGGTCCAGAAAAAAACTTTATTTCCTGTTTTAAAAAAAACTAATTAAGGTTAGGCCAGTAGCTGACCAGGGAGATTCTGGCATGATTTTTGGGATTGGTTAAGGCATTTCCAAATACAGAGTAAATATCAGCTTTTCTGGCTTGTCTTTATGATGTTTGAAATGACTAATACTTAAATTTGGGCAAAATGTTAGGTTTAATGAATGTTGAATTATGCGTGTTGCCATGCCGAGAAATTCTCACTGCATGACTGTCTCCCCACTTTTAACCCATTAACAACCTGTAGTGCCTTGATGTCATCCAATGGAATATGATATTTATTTCAACAAGAAAAAAAAAGATTAAAACAGGAAAAAAACAAAAAAACAATTAAGTTGTAGTTTTTTCACCTGGAAAGGTATAGAGTGCTCACGAGTGACAGCATCAGGGTTTACATCAGAAGTCAGGCTGAAAGGAGCAAGTGGTTGACGAAGTTGTCCAATGGCACAGTTGGCCGTGTTGTAGGGTTTACCACGATAATTTTGAAGAGCCTGTTTGAAAACATTTCTTTTTGAGATGCGGCTAACACTTACAGAAACAGAATGCAATAATAAATTTAGAGCAATATTAAAATATCCAAATGATTTACTTTAAAAAAATGCTCTACATGTTCCCTTACCTGCCAAATTGCCCAGATTCTGTCAGTATTTGAATGATGCAGGTAGAAGAGGGGATCAAAAGCTGTGTACATAAGGGATGCCATGGAGTAAGGCTCTTTGTCACCAACCAATGCATGGATGAAGTTGTGGGCAATCTCAAACTGGATTTCAAAGTCACAGAAATTATCTTGTTCAAGAGCCAAAAGAACCTGAAATTTTAAAAAATTTGTATAAAAAAAGGTTATTATTGCCCTAGGTTAGAATAAAACATTTCTAGCATTGAATTTTATACATTTTGTTTTAAACTGGCTTATTTTTGGTTTAATTTGTCAGGACTTTCTCCCTGATTTGCTATGACCTTGTGTTATTTATAGATTATTGTTCTTTCAATTTCAGTAAATTTGACATGTTTTGCATACCAATAATGACAATGCACGACATAACCTATTTTAAAGAAATTCAGGAAGACTTTACCTGCTCGGCTATGTCAGTGTATTCACCATAACCGGGCTGCTGGAAAAGGTCAGATCTCACAGACCTTACAGTATCTTGATTGACATCATCAATGTGAGCACTAGAGGTCATAAACATTAGAAAATTAATATGTCTAAAACTGAGAAATTTTATATCCTAGAGGGAAATTTTGTCATTAAACTACCCTTGTTATTGCTTTACAAAAAAGCTATTAATGTAGGTTTTACCAAATAAGAAATTGTTCAAGTTTATTCTAGTCTGTTAGGTAATATGTAGGGCTGCGGAAATTAATGATTAATTTCTCGATTAATGTTTAAAAAAATTTAATGATTGAATTAGTTTTTAACGATTAATCGACCCATCACTTACAAATTATTGGAGGTCAAAAAGTTTTTAAAAAATAATAAAAAATAGCGGCTGATAAATGATAAATTTCCTGACGATTACACGAACATTTTGGTTTTAAACTATTGACTGACGGGAATATTAAAAATGTTGATAAAGTTTGCCTACCGTGGTTCTAACACTTCGCCTACTTATCAAACCAAATAAAAAGCGTATTAAGCTAATGGCATTAATTGAGTCATAGAGAGATAGAAAATGACCACAGCTCTTCTGATGAAATACTACTGCGTTACAAAATGGAGATGAAAGTTCCTCAATCCATTTACCCTCTACAATGGTGGAAACTTAATGAACACCGATATCCGATGTCATTCCTTGCCAAGACCGTTTTGTGCATTACAGTTACATCAGTTCCATTTGAATGATTGTTCAGCTCGGCTGGTTATATTGTCAATTAGACCCGCTCATCACTTGAACCAAACAATATCAACACACTTGTCTTTTTGCGTAGTTGGTTAAAAGATGACATATAAAGGAGACATTCCAGTGTTATTTAGATTTTCAACAAGATCGTTTAATAAGTGTTACTTATGGCATCCCTAAATTTTAATTTTGGGCTTTAATCGAAATTAACGATTAATTAAACGTTAATTTTTCAAAAGTTAACTATTAAATTTAATTTAATCGTTAAAAGCCCTGGTAATATCTAAATTGACATTGAAAAAGCACATCCTTTGTTTTTACCTGTAGAATGGATTCTTAACCTGCTCGTTGCTACTGGGGTCCAGGTATGTTGGAGAGCTTACAAGGGCAGGGAGAGATTTAAGTGGACGTGACCAATCCCAGTAGGGCAGCCCTCCATGGTAGCCATGACGACGGAGAGCATTCTCAGCTTGAACTGCATGTAACCTTTCAAAGTATAATTAATACATTCTTAACTTGTAATTAATACTCAGATAATAAATATTATTGACAATCTAGATGAAGCATACAATAGTTAAGCAATTATTTTAATGTTAATTGTAATTGCTAATGCTTTTTGGCAATGATCCCTCTATTACATGATTTCCTACATATTTGAACATTCCACAGTGTTCAATTATTGACAGCAGTTTTTGATTTGTAGACAGGAAGGATCAACAAAATGTCAACATGACCCCCCACAAGCATAGCTTAAATAACTTGCTAAAAAATTTCATCTTGAACTTATTACCCCATATCTGGATAATGTGTATTCTTTGTCTTGTCTTATCTATACAGACGCTCCTTCTATGCAGAAGATAGTTGCGTCCACAGACCAAGACAGATGATCTGTTGGCAAGTGATGCAGCGTTCACAGGCCACAACTTTGTGGGTTCCACGCATTACCCAGCTGCCTAACTACATGTAGTGTTAGGTACCCATTCGGAGCGGGGTGACTCAGGGGCGCCCTAGGCCCCGGGAACAAACCCTTGCCTTCACACGGATTCGAACCCGTGACCATCGGTACGACAGTCCAGTGCGCTGCCACTCGACCACCATGTCTTTACATGCAAACGTTTAAAATTATAAGGAAAAGTAATCCTTTGAAGATTAAGAATATTTCAATTAATTTATTAAATGTTATAATAACACCATAGTCAGAAACGGTTTATAAATGATATGCATAGTTTTTACTGAGTTAGAAACAATCTAATTATAAACTTATAAATTTGCCAGTTTTACATTTCTGTCTAAAATATATACGTTTTAGGGGTTTTCTACTTAATATTTTTTAATGTCTTCCCTATGAAAGAATAGATTACCTGTGCCAATGAGGGAAGGTTGGCATGCCATGAAGGCAACAAGACACCTTCTTCTCAGCATCTGGGCTGGGACACCACTTGGGGGTACCATGGAAACGACCCAAATCCTGAAAGCCTCCATTGGACTTGTCATCTTGTAGGTTAGACAGTGCTTGCCTGAGATCATGCACTTCCTCCTCGGTCAGCTGGTCAACATTCTTACGCACATGGACATCCTGTTCTGCACTGGATTTGGGATCTAGAATAATTTGGGAAAAAGAATAACAATTAGTTCAACTATTTTTTTGCAAATGTTTTATAACCTAGTATTAGATCAGGGGGTCGACATTCATGTCTATTGCCTCCTCCCTTTCAACCTTCAGTTTCTGATACCCTCAATGAAAAAATTTTGCAACCAGTACCACAGAAACAATAACACAACATTTTTCTCATCCACATTGATCAACACACTGATTCTAGTTCATTAACATAAAGAAGAAGAATAAAGTAAATTTGATATTGACAGATATGAAGATAACTCAAAGATACATACACTTTGGGGCTATAGAAGATGAATACAGTAAATTTGATATTGACAGATGTGATAATAACTCAATTTTACATACACTCTGGGGCTATAGAAGATGAATAGAGTAAATTTGATATTGACAGAAGTGGTAATAACTCAATTTTACATACACTCTGGGGCTCTATAAATGAGCTGGATCCAATTAAATATATATAATTTGCAATGTCACGTAGTGTCAGTCAGTCCTGACGCTACTAATTTTAGAAAGCAGCGCACCAAATTACTGCACCAATGCATCAAAAGGTGTGCAAATTAAAGATACGCTGTAAAAAATATTATATGACGTCATTGTTTTAGCTCATATTTTAATTTTGGAAAAGGGAACAATGTAAAAAGAGGATTTGATATGGTTAATTGTAAAAATAAAAAAAACAACTCCTATTATAAAATACTTTGTGTGCATTTCAGAAGTTTAATATTTCGTATTTATCAAACAATCATAAGTTAGTTGGGCTTTTGAAAAAGGTGGGCGCCGTAGACGCCCTAAAAAAGTGCATTTTTTTCAAAATAAATAGATTTCAGCTGAAAACTTACGTCATTTTTGACGGGTGATACGCTAGTCTATATATATAATTCTCTTCATGAGACCATGCGAGACACCACAACACAAGTATGTGCAACCGAGCATGACGAATGACCCTTGCTGGTGTCGACCAATGTATCGAAACCAACAATGGTCCTTGCGTTTCACTTGCATTGTTCCTTCACAGAATAACGTGAGATTCGTAGTGTACTGGTTATCACGTCCGCCTTATACAGGGAAGGTCCTGGGTTCAAGCCCCAGCGAAAACATTGTTTTATAAATTTAAAAAAAAATGTCTGTTTGTGCCCGTTCTTTTACCCCTTTATTGCCAACACTAGCTGACCCACAGCGTAGCACACGCCGCTAATGATTTAGTGACGGGTTAAGACTTCCTGAAAGACACAGTTGTCAAAATGGGGTGGGTTTGGGCAAACGACTGTGAGTGAATGAAATGAAGGAACTCTGGAGAGACCCGCGGCGTAGCATACGCCGCAGACTTGCTCATCATAGACAGTGCAAAGAACGGTTGGGGGGGAGGGGTGGGGGGGTTGAGAGTACGGACACAAAAAGCAGCTCTAAGTAAATAAAAAATAGCGAGTAAACGTAAAGAAATGCACACTGAGGTTGTTGTTACCGGTCTCCGATTTATTAACCGACGTTCACTCACGATGTTTTGATTTCTTCGTGCCGTAGTTTGTGTCAGTTCTTTCTCCATTGTCTTTGCACACTCCATGAGCAAGTCTGCGGCGTATGCTACGCCGCTGGGCATCTAGTAACTCAATCATACATACACTCTGGGGCTCTATAAATGAGCTGGATCCTTGGAAAGAGACCGACATCAATGGGAGTGCCATCAAACTCTGTCATCTCCAGTTTGACCTCATAAGGCTGAGCCCAGAAGAGACCCATTTTCTCAAGTGCAGCTGTGATGTCATGTCTGATGAAAAAAAAATTTAATTAAATTTTGTTCAATACATATCACTATGGTCTGAGCCACTATCCTCTTATTCTCCATTATTCAAAGTCAAGATATTAATTATAAGCAAAATAAGAATATTTAAAAAATCTTTTTTTTAAAAAGGACACGCTTTTAACATAATCACTACTTTTAGTTATGTCTCATATATAAGGGATTTATAGTCAAAAACTTTGTTTTTACAGCTATTTTTTAAAACTTATAATAAAAACTCTATAAAATTCACGTCTGAAGCCCACACATCTTTTTTACCACTATTTTTTTTAACACCAAACACCCCATAAGCGCCCCGCCCAACGTTTTATACCACGGTGATATGTTCACGTGGTGAACTCATGGATGTCAACAAAGCAGACGGGTACCGATGCTTATATATAGACTATAGATAAACTTAAAATGCAATAAATTCAATACGGTACATTCGATCGATCTGAAATTTTGATACAATGCATTGTCATCCAAGATCTATCTGTGGTAAAATTTTTAGATCTCTAGGACCATCAGAAGTGGTATAATTTTACGTTTCAAGTTTTGAAGGAAGGATGGATGGATGGATGGATACAACATACAAACATTGTGACTTAAATAAAAGCGTGTAATAAAATGGATCTATAACTTCCTGAATTTTTTTTTCAAGGATTGAATAATAATAATAATTAATAATAATTGATAATTTATATAGCGCTGTATCCCAGCAAAGAACCAGGCTCACAGCACTCTACATGGAGATCATAACATACATATAATAATTAAATAATCATTCATACCATAATAACAACATAAAGGACAGTACATTACACATAAGCTACGCTAATCATTAAAACAAATGTTGTTTCATTAATTTTGTAAATACATTTTGAAAAGATGCGTCTGAAGTGCAGTCTTGAAGGACTTGATAGTTGGAATACTACGGATGTGTAATGGTAGAGAATTCCATTGTTTGGCTGCACAAAAAGAGAATGACCTTTCGCCAAAAGTTTTAGTTCGTGTCTTAGGAACACAGAGAATACATGTGTCTCCAGAAGAGCGTAGCTGACGACTGGGTGAGTAGACCGACAGAAGTTCAGTAAGATAGGAAGGAGATGAGTCAGAAAAGAAACTTAAAACCTCTTTTGTTATAATTCAACTGACCGATAGACACGATCTAAGCTCCAGGGCATCTCAGATGGCCCTCCAAGAAGTGCAAAACGACCAGCCTCATACTCTTCATTTCTCATAGTAATCACTTTGATTTTAGCTATGCCTGAAAAATGGTGAAGTTAATAATAGTAAAGGTTTTCTATCTCTCAGTTTTATATATTATAGTAACAACAATTATTTTCAGAAAATAATTGTAAATAAAAAGAAATTTGATATTTCAACTAAAAAAAGGCTATCAACTTTCTTAAAGTTCATGTTTAGATTTGTCTAAGTCTGCAAAAGGTTAAGATCTTAAGTCAAAAGATAATTGGACCAGAATTTTACCACATATATTAAATTAATTTTTTTTAAATAATTGTTTGAAAAATAATTTCAAAATAATTTAGTGGGAGCAAAGATAAAAATGCAATATTCTTAAGTTTAGTTTGAAAAGAGTCTTACCAGATTTTTTAATGCCTGATAGCAAAATGCCCACAAAGACTCTTGATCTTCCTTTTAAGTTGTTTTTGATGTAGTCATCTAGTTCAGGAATGCCCATGCCTCCAAACTCAAGATTGTCATAGGCATATCCAAGTTCTGCTTCATAGTCGTAAACATTTCTTGGAATTGAGTGTGAGAAAGTTTTCTCATTGTTGTTGTAAGGAGATGAGAAGGCAAAAGGTTTCAGTGGCTCATATGTGTAGGACTGTGCGCAGTGAGCCTTGTAGGGCTTCCCCCTGTTAAAATGACAGCAGACACTTCAGATACAAACACACACAACAGTCTAATGCCATGTTCTAAACAATGGAATTAAAGATAAGTTAGTAGTATGTTTGGTATCCACCATTTCTAGGCTTGAAAATAAACCTGGAGAGATTAATGAGCATCAAAAAATACTTAAGCTTTTGTTATAAAATTGAATTAGTGTTATATTAACAGTAAAAGCAGTTGCGGTTTTAAAACAAATTGTGATCATTTTCCATGGTGGAAAAACAAAACTTTTTTTTAACAAACGGTTTTATTTATAATAATTATAGGAATTTGGAAATAATTTTTATTCTTTAAAAAAAAAGAAAGCCATAAAATTTATTCAGGCTCACCTGTGCTGTTGAAGTGCTGTCCATATTGCCCAAATTCTGTCAACATTGCTATGGTGAATATAGAAAATAGGATCAAAGGCACTAAATGAAAGTGAAGATAGACCATATCTTGAGTTACCTCCAACAAGACCATGAATAAGATTGTGGGCTATCTCAAACTGCACCTGTATTCGGAAATGAATAAATAATTAGTTAACATTAGCAGTATGGAATTTAAACATACTTAAATTTAGAGGATCCAAGAATCCAAACCAGTTTTAGTGAGAAAATACTTAGTTTTATCACCACAAAAATTAATCAAGTGCTACAGGTTAAAAGTTTGGCATAAGACTAATAAGAGTTACAGAGTAAGTTTACCTCAAAATCACAGAAATTGTCTTGCTCTAATGCTAAAAGGAAAGCATCAAAAAGCTCAGTATGGTCGCCCCAAGTGGGAGTTTGGCTGAGGTCTTTCTGAACGTCCCTTGAAGTGTGTACATTGTTTCCAAGGAAGCTGATCTCTGCGTCATGGAAGGGATTATCAAGCTCTTGCTTTCTGTTATTGTCAAAAACAAATTTTCAAATTGAAATAGCTAGAAAAAATATATTTCACTAATCAAAATAAAAAAACTTCCAAGTCAAAAGAGGGGGGAAAATATGGGACAACAAAATCTTTTAATGGATTGTCATGAACTTCAACAGTTCCAAAGAGAGTCAAATGAAATAGACACATATTGGAAGAGATCAGCATTGTTCTCTTTAAGGTGCGCGGCTGCGCTGCCACGCAGATATCTGACTGACGCGCAGCTGTTTAGAATTACTGCGCAGCAACTTTTGTAAAATATTGCACAAAAAAATGAATGTTGTGCAACATTGCACACGAGTTTTTGTACTTTGCCCATGGACCAACGAATCTTAGAGGGAACATTGGAGACCAGGGCTTTGAAATTTAAAGGAGTAAAACATAAAATAATAATCTTCTTTTACAACTGAGCCGTTACTAAATTCTAAATTAAGTCTGGGAAGATCAAGAATGTGTTTCCTTGGAGCCATTCAGCTAATTGGATTCCAAAAGAATTTTTTTACAAAATCCTTCATTTATTTTGATAAACAATCTCATATTCATTAGCTGGTATACAAAGGACCAGGCAGCAAATTGCCCAGCTTTTAAATGAGTAAACACTCATTTAAATAAAATAATAAAGTCATAATTTTGTTAAAGGTTAGAAAATAATGTTGTACCACATAAACATTCTTATCATTATGTGACTTACGTTTTAGGATCAACATATTTGACATCATTGGCTATATCTGGAATTTTAGTGTTTGGCCGAGTCCAATCCCAATATGGGATACCGATGGGAGAGCCACGCCTGCGAAGAGCATCTTCCACCTAGATAGAAAGTTTCAACAAAAATAATTAAAATGCTACTTAAGCTTATACTTCAAGAAAATTTATTTAACTATAAAGTAGAACATTTATATGTAAGATACATACATGTCTGTTGTGATGACATTGTTTGACCATGCAACTGGACCGAGTTTGGAGACTGTGTGATTTGTCTAGTGATGTGAACTTGTGCATGTGTTGTGTGGTGAACTCAGAGTGGCTATAATATATGTAAAGCGAATGGAATTAAAAGCTCAGTTGTTACACAGACCACGGTCTAGTGTCTTGATTCTTGCAGTACAGTTAGAATATTACATTTTTTTAAACAAAGAATAAGTACGTACCTGGACAACAAGTAGCCTATGCCAGTGAGGAAAAGTTGGCATGCCATGGACACAGCAGGCCATTCTGTCTTTGGCAGTCGGATTGGGACATTTTCCTGGGTCTCCATGGAATTCAGCAATGGCTTGATAACCATCCACACTCTTGTCATTCTAATAATATAATATATTATTATATATTACTATATTTTTGTCCTGGCTCATCTAATTCAATAGATTTTCAAACCCTAGACACACTAAAAGTAACCAATTAAAAAATCAATTTTCAATGTAAATAGTCTTTAAATAGTGTCACTTAGTAAGTGTAGCATATGATGCCCTAAATATAATTTATAGGCAATCCTCTGAATCCCGGTTCCAAATTATTTTGTGTGTATTATCCACGTAGAAATTAATAAGACTTACAAATTAGCGCTGTAATAGCTAAAGTATAACAAATAATTATATTCTTATTACATTTAAAACGTAACTTACGTCGTAACGTAAGTTTTTAAAATTATAAATAATTATGGTGACAAAATTAAATTTCGCTGTGAAACTGCAGAATTACCATAATTCATATTTAAAATAACCTATCATTCTACTTCTAGTAACTGGGCTTATTTGGTAAGGTAATACCGATTATTTTCTGCTTAAGTAATCTCCATGAAAACTTAAGACTGCTGTAATATTTTTTTTAAAAGCGAAGTAGGGGCTGCTTTTCATGGAGAAACTTATAGCCAGATTTTAGCGAGAAGTTAAATTTAAAAAAATAATAGGTCATCAATTGCTTACTACCTAATACATGTAAATAAATGTGTTTTGAGATCGTAATATATATACAGTGGAACCTCTCATAACGAGCATAATTCGTTCCAGAATCTTACTCGTTAAGCGAAACAATTTTCCCTATACAAAACAATGTAAAATACGATAATGCGTTCCATGTTGAATAAATTTGTCATTTTTCAAAACATTTATGCATTTTTAAGGAGTGTAACAACTTGGAATACAATTTAGATTTGAAACAAAAACGTAAATAAAAATATGAATTTTTGACAAATAATTAATCTTTTTAAACTAGAAACAAGTCTAAAGACATTTGTTTTTGCCAATGCTTCAATATTTGACAAAAATGTGTCGTAACCGTTTCGTAGACATTCTTGACACTCCCTTTGAAGCATGGGGTCGTCCATAAATGACGTCACGCAACTATGGGGGAGAGGGTCCACACATTTGTGACAATGTGTGACGAGGGGGGGGGGTGTTAAGAAATGTGACGTCACATCAAAACTCGGATCTTTAAATAAAAGTTCTACTTAAATATTTTATTTATTACAATTTATTTATGACGTTTTACATGGCTTTAGCGTATTATGAAATTAGAGTGCAGCCTTACACTAAATACATGCTCAAATGACAAAAAATGATTTAAAACATACTCATTTTCAAATAGAAATTAAGGCTTTTATGGAAGGGGGGGGTCAAAGCTTTGTGACGTCATATTGGAAAAAAAGGGGGGGTGGTCTAAGTTTTTGTGACGACGTGTGACGAGGGGGGGGGGAGTTGGGGTGAAAAACGGCAAAAATCGCATGAATTCATGTATGGACGGCCCCATCCATCTCCTTAATTTTGATTTTGTTCTTGAGAATAGTGCAGATCGTTAATGTTGACCGATTGTATGTGCGCGCTAGATTAGCCACGCTCACACCTTGTTCTAGCTTTTCAATGATTTTACGTTTCATTTCAACAGTTATTTTTCTCTCTTATGATTGTCGTCTTATGGTTTTTTCTTCAAAGACATTTTAGCACAGGTTATTACACTTTGTACATAAAAAAATTACGCATACTGTCTGAATTCAAAATTGTAAAAACGGTTGATCACACACGAAAACAATACGCTAATCGACTAAGTGCTAAACACAGACTATGCATTGGCGCGGAAGTCCCAGCTCACAAATAAATCTCGGGGAAAAATGACTTCCCCATTCTGCGTAATTCGTTATGCGAAAAATCGCTCGTTAAGGGAGCAAATTCTTCACGTTTTTTTCTCGTTATGTGAATTACTCGTTATGTATTTTATATAAACGCCTAAGTTATTATTATTCATTTTTTTCAAAATCACAGGATGGCCCATTTAAAGCCTAGAGATAAACGTGGGACGCAATGGTTTTCTGCATAGTAGGAGCTACTGTAATGTATAAGATAAGAAAAGATAAGATACTTTGTCATATTTTGCCTTTGCGATATAAATACGTAATGCATTATTGAATTGTGATGCCAAATCTTACCTGAAACTTTTGCATGGCTTGTCTCAGTTCAAAGATCTCCTCATCCGTCAAGCGTTCTACATTTTTTCGTACAGCAACCTTGTCATGGTCATTATCTGGGCCACTGATTTCAATGACCGCTGAATTCAATTGAAATACACTTTTTAAAGTATACAAGTCTTAATTTACATTACGTTATCGATAGTTAAATAATAGCCGATATTGTTTTTATTTTGAACTTCTTGGCGAAGCCTGATCAAAATGCTTATTATTTCTTAAGACTTCTGAGTTATGAATTCTCAACTTAAATTGCGTATTGGGGTTTCTAAAACATGCGTGTTAACATTCCAGATGGTAAATGACACGAGAAGACCTTGAAAAATATCTATTGAAATCTACATAAAATTCTAACTCATTTTTAAAATCAAGAGCGATGCTTGGTTAACAAAAAGGGATATTTCAAACCCTTGTAATAGAAGCTAATTTAGATGTTAAGTTCTTTTTAAATCCCTTATATTAACTTCGCGGCCGTCTCATCATCTCATGGGCGGGCGGAAAAACAAAAGTCGAAAATGACCCACTTCCCGTGATTCGATCGAGCTGAAATTTGGCACACTGACCCGCCTGACCTAACAATGCATCGTATCAAAATTTCAGATCGATCGAACGTACCGTAATTAAATTAATGCATTTTTAGTTTATCCTTATATGAGGTATGTAATTCAAATTCACGGTTTGTTATTGTTTTTTTCCCACGTGAAAGTTTGAGCTGACGCATTGAGGCGACCCAACGAAGCGACGGGGTGCTTTTGTTTACATTTTACGTGTCACGCTGAGCTCGGTCAAGCGAATCGGTGACCAGACTTTTCCCCTCTCCCCCTCCCACCCCCCCTCCCCCTAGGGTTATGAAGCAAACTTGAGTTAAGACAGATTCAGTCTGTAAATGTTTGAAAATAATCAATACTGTTAGTTATGTCTCATATATAAGGTATTTATAGTAAAAAAACTTTGTTTTTACGGGTTTGTTTTATTAAATCCCTTATATTAACTTCGCGGCCGTCTCTATCTGTCGTCATCTCATCATCTCATGGGCGGGCGGGCGGAAAAACAAAAGTCGAAAATGACCCACTTCCCGTGATCCGATCGAGCTGAAATTTGGCACACGGACCCGTCTAACCTAACAATGCATCGTATCAAAATTTCAGATCGATCGAACGTACCGTAATTAAATTAATGCATTTTTAGTTTATCCTTATATGAGGTATGTAATTCAAATTCACGGTTTGTTATTGTTTTTTTTCCCACGTGAAAGTTTGAGTTGACGCGTTGAGGCGACCCGTCGAAGCAGCGGGGCACTTTTGTTTACATTTTACGTGTCACGCTGAGCTCGGTCAAGCGAATCGGTGACCAGACTTTTCCCCTGTCACCCCAGGGTTATGAAGCAAACTTGAGTTAAGACAGATTCAGTCTGTAAATGTTTGGAAATAATCAATACTGTTAGTTATGTCTCATATATAAGGGATTTATAGTAAAAAACTTTGTTTTTACGGGTTTGTTTTTATTAAATCCCTTATATTAACTTCACCGCCGTATCTCTCTGTCTCTCTCTGTCTCTCTGTCTGTCGTCATCTCATGGGCGGGCGGGCGGAAAAACAAAAGTCGAAAATGACCCTTTTCCCGTGATCCGATCGAGCTGAAATTTGGCACACTGGCCCGTCTAACCTAACAATGCATCGTATCAAAATTTCAGATCGATCGATCGTACCGTAATTAAATTAATGCATTTTTAGTTTATCCTTATATGAGGTATGTATTTCAAATTCACAGTTAGTTATTGTTTTTTCCCCACGTGAGAGTTTGAATTGATGCGTTGACGCGACCCATCAACGTACCCGCGTGCTTTTGTTTACATTTTACGTGTCATGCTGAGCTCAGTCCCCCCCCCTAGGGTTATGAAGCAAAGTTGAGTTAAGAGTTTGAAAATTAAAAATACTGTTAGTTATGTCTTATATATAAGGGATTTATAGTCAAAAACTTTGTTTTTACGGGTTTGTTTGATTAAATCCCTTATATTAACTTCACCACCGTCTCTGTCTCTCTGTCTTGGTCGGGCGGAAAAACAAAAGTAAAAAATGACCCATTTGCCGTGAAGCCTTCGAGCTGAAATTCGGCACATGGACCCGTGTCACCTAACAATGCATCGTATCAAAATTTCAGATCGATAAAACGTACCGCAATTAAATTAATGCATTTTTAGTTTATCTATATACGATGTATGTAATTCAATTTCACGGTTTGTTATTGTATTTTTTCTCGTGACAGCTCAGTTCGCGCGTTGACGCGACCCATCAAAGTACCGGCGTGCTTTTGTTTAGATTTTACGTGTCACGCTGAGCTCGGTCCAGAGATCGGTGACCAGACCTTTCCCCTCTCCCAACCACCCCCCCCCGGTTATACAGCAGGAGTTAAGGCAGATTCAGTCTGTAAATGTTTGTCGAGTTTGAAGATGATCCAAACTTTTTACTTTGACTCATATATAAGGGATTTATAGTCAAAAACTTTGTTTTTTTTTGTTTTTTTTAAATTAAATCCCTTACATTAACTTCACCGCCGTCTCTGTCTTGGTCGGGCAGGCGGAAAAACAAAAGTAAAAAATGACCCACTTCCCGTGACGCCATCGAGCTGAAATTTTGCACATAGTCTCGTGTTACCTAACAATGCATCGTTTCAGATCGATCGAACGTACAGTTATTAAATTATTGCATTTTTAGTTTATCTATTTAAACTATATGTAGCGGTCGCTATTGTTTACATTTTACGGGTCACTTGACTTCACGACGGGCCATCTGTGAACACATCTTGTGTTTCAACCAGGTGTACCGGCGGGCTTTTGTTTACATTTTACGTGTCACGCAGAGCTCGGTCCAGCGATCGGTGACAAGACCTTTTCCCTCTCCAACCCCCCCCCTTTTTTTGGGTTAAAAGCAAAGGGGAGTTAAGACAGATTCAGTCTGTAAATATTTGTTGCTTTTGAACATAATCAATACTTTTAGTTATGTCTCATATATAAGGGATTTATAGTCAAAAACTTTGGTTTTACGGTTTTTTTTAAAATCATTAAATTTATTTCTGTCACTATAAGCTTTAAGTTAAGGCATTATGCATAATTTTGGTTGTTGTAATATTGTTCTATAGAGTAGGATTTCTAATTCAGAAAATTATAAATCATATTCAAGATAGACATATAGTTTCAAGCAGCTATTTATTTTTCTTCTGGATGCCATTAAAGTTAATAAAACAAACCCGTAAAAACAAAGTTTTTGACTATAAATCCCTTATATATGAGACATAACTAACAGTATTGATTATTTTCAAACATTTACAGACTGAATCTGTCTTAACTCAAGTTTGCTTCATAACCCTGGGGGGGGAGGTGTGGGTGGGAGGGGGATGGGTGGGTGGGAGGGGGATGGGTGGGTGGGAGGGGGAGAGGGGAAAAAACATTGACAGACTGACACCGAGTGATGTCCCTTGTCTTTAATAAATGGGGGTGGGACGTGAGGGGGTGTCGGCTCGACGGTCGGCGTCAACTCAAACTCACGTGGAATTGGAAGAAAAAAAACAAAAAAAAACCGTGAATTTAAATTACATACCTCATATAAGGATAAACTAAAAATGCATTAATTTAATTACGGTACGTTCGATCGATCTGAAATTTTGATACGATGCATTGTTAGGTTAGACGGGTCCGTGTGCCAAATTTCAGTTCGATCGGATCATGGGAAGTGGGTCATTTTTGACTTCTGTTTTTCCGCCCGCCGAGCCCAAGACAGACAGAGATGAGAGAGAGATGAGAGAGACGGCCGCGAAGTTAATATAAGGGATTTAATAAAACAAACCCGTAAAAACAAAGTTTTTGACTATAAATCCCTTATATATGAGACATAACTAACAGTATTGATTATTTTCAAACATTTACAGACTGAATCTGTCTTAACTCAACTTTGCATCATAACCCTAGTGGGGGGGAGGGTGGGTGGGGGGGGGAGAGGGGAAAAGTCTGGTCACCGATTCGCTTGACCGAGCTCAGAGTGACACGTAAAATGTAAACAAAAGCGCCCGTCGCTTCGTTGGGTCGCCTCAATGCGTCAGCTCAAAATTTCACGTGGCAAAAAAACAATAACAAATCGTGAATTTAAATTACATACCTCATATAAGGATAAACTAAAAATGCATTAATTTAATTATGGTACGTTCGATCGATCTGAAATTTTGATACGATGCATTGTTAGGTCAGACGGGTCCGTGTGCCAAATTTCAGTTCGATCGGATCATGGGAAGTGGGTCATTTTTTACTTCTGTTTTTCCGCCCGCCGAGCCCAAGACAGACAGACAGAGAGAGAGAGAGAGAGAGACAGAGAGACAGAGACGGCGGTGAAGTTAATATAAGGGATTTAAAAAATCAGTCTACGTATCAAGTCTTGCACGTTTTACACATGAATGTTGCTGTTTCGCGATCCTTATCCCTGTTTAATATATATTAAAAAATTTTGATGTGCACTTACGATCAACCTTTCCCTTGGCTGGTCTGTAGGAGACATAAGGAGCTGGCAACAAACCAGGGGGCAGGAGCGTACCGTTGACGCTGTAGATTTCTGCCTCAACATGGTAGTTGCCATCAAGGGGAACTCCCAGACTTGCCACAGTTTTAGTGATGTCGAAGAAGTAGGGCTTAGAGAATCTCCAGGGCATCTCAAGGGGTCCGCCCAGGATGAAAAAATGACCAGCGTCCTCGCATTGATCTTCAGTTACTGCATCAATTGCTGGTACACAGACCTGGAAGATTTTGGTCGAGGAAAATTACAGATTAAATCAAGCTATGAGAGTAAAATAAATATTTATAATCGAAAGGCTTAAAATATTTCTTAAAAATTTTACACAGAAAAACTATGCATACTATTCACTTATTGGTTTAGATTATACTTATATAATTTGGTATATCGAGGGAAAGCAAGCGGGCAGATTGGTAGATGTACCTTGACTTTGACGTCAGCGGAAGTCCCTATTCCAGCAAGCTTGAAGGCGGCAAAGGCACGGTCGTGGCTTTGTCTCTCTTTGAGAATGCGGAAAATTTCGTCCACATCATGGCCGTTTAACGTGCGGTCCTCATATCTTTTTGTTTTTTAAAAATGGGTGGAAATTAAATGTAAATAACAGCGCTGTAGAAATTATTAGGACTATTAATTACCTTGTCTACTTAAATCATATCGCTCAAGCTGAGTTCTGATTAGTTCATAAGGAATTTAATGATTAGTTCATGGGGAATTTAATATTTGTTCACGGGGAATGGGAAATTTAATGATTAATTCATGGGGAGTTTCTGTTTAAGATTATGGGTAATAACGGATTAGGTTTTGGGTAATTTATAGATTAGGTTTATGGACACTTTATTGATTAGGTTTATTACAAAATTGTTCATTAGGTGCCTGCTCAAAATAAGTTTTAAGTTTCAGTTCCATAAAAATGTGTTGTGTTACTGTATTTAAAAAAAACAACTTGTTAGGGTTCTACACCTCTAAATGTTTGTTTTCACTAAAAAAACACACAATTACTTGGGTAAATAATGAGGACTTTGGATGGATCTATTGTTTTCCAATTTGTAAGACTCTAAACTATCAAATTAATGAAGACACTTTGAAAATATTGATTCCTTAAGCTGTTGAAATCTCGGTTCACGTTCGTATCTCAAGCTTATTAGGAGGCTGATCAAATCATTATATGGGGAGGTTGATACAAGAAACCACACGAAAACCCATTTTCCAATATCTATACATATTATGCTTTAAATTTTCTATATGCAAAAACAGACTCACTGGTATCCAAACAGGACATGGTCCAGTGACTCAAACAAAAACTAACAACAGACTCACTGGTATCCAAATAGGACATGGTCCAGTGACTCAAAGCCAGTGGCGTGGTTTCTTGTCTTTGGCCAAGGATTTGATGGTCTGTTGAATGGTTCCAATGGCTTTTGAAAGCCTTTGATGTCACAAGTTTCACATTCTCCTTTGCATCCAGGTCCTGCAAACGGAGTATTAGCACCAATATATTTAATTAGCTAACTAGCCCAAACCTGCAGTCGTTTTATATGGTGTTCTGTGGCAGTTTTGAAATGCAAAAATAGCACTTTCTTTAATTATTTTTATAATTTAAATTTATTATTTGTAACGAGCCGGTTCTTTATATCTTTATTTGTAAATTTCAAAACACTCCTGCTTTATAAAAATAATGTTTAATCCAGCACTCTATACAAACATAGTGTCATAATAAATGTTTTACCAAGAAATGTTTCTGTCACTTAAATTGTAGTCATCTATTTAGTAACTATAAGTACTGTAACATAAGGCTGACTTACCGGGTGTGTACCCTCTCAGACGCTGAAGGTCTTCTAGTTAGTAGCTAACATAAGGCTGACTTACCGGGCGTGTACACTCTCAGACGCTGAAGGTCTTCTAGTTAGTAGCTAACATAAGGCTGACTTACCGGGTGTGTACCCTCTCAGACACTGGAGGTCTTCTAGTTAGTAGCTAACATAAGGCTTACTTACCGGGTGTGTACCCTCTCAGACGCTGGAGGTCTTCTAGTTAGTAGCTAACATATGGCTGACTTACCGGGTGTGTACCCTCTCAGACGCTGAAGGTCTTCTAGTTAGTAGCTAACATAAGGCTGACTTACCGGGCGTGTACACTCTCAGACGCTGAAGGTCTTCTAGTTAGTAGCTAACATAAGGCTGACTTACCGGGTGTGTACCCTCTCAGACGCTGGAGGTCTTCTAGTTAGTAGCTAACATAAGGCTTACTTACCGGGTGTGTACCCTCTCAGACGCTGGAGGTCTTCTAGTTAGTAGCTAACATAAGGCTGACTTACCGGGTGTGTACACTCTCAGATGCTGGAGGTCTTCTAGTTAGTAGCTAACATAAGGCTGACTTACCGGGTGTGTACCCTCTCAGACGCTGGAGGTCTTCTAGTTAGTAGCTAACATAAGGCTGACTTACCGGGTGTGTACCCTCTCAGACGCTGGAGGTCTTCTAGTTAGTAGCTAACATAAGGCTTACTTAACGGGTGTGTACCCTCTCAGACGCTGGAGGTCTTCTAGTTAGTAGCTAACATAAGGCTGACTTACCGGGTGTGTACCCTCTCAGACGCTGGAGGTCTTCTAGTTAGTAGCTAACATAAGGCTTACTTACCGGATGTGTACCCTCTCAGACGCTGGAGGTCTTCTAGTTAGTAGCTAACATAAGGCTGACTTACCGGGTGTGTACCCTCTCAGACGCTGGAGGTCTTCTAGTTAGTAGCTAACATAAGGCTGACTTACCGGGTGTGTACCCTCTCAGACGCTGGAGGTCTTCTAGTTAGTAGCTAACATAAGGCTGACTTACGGGTGTGTACCCTCTCAGACGCTGGAGGTCTTCTAGTTAGTAGCTAACACAAGGCTGACTTACCGGGTGTGTACCCTCTCAGACGCTGGAGGTCTTCTAGTTAGTAGCTAACACAAGGGTGACTTACCGGGTGTGTACCCTCTCAGACGCTGGAGGTCTTCTAGTTAGTAGCTAACATAAGGCTTACTTACCGGGTGTGTACCCTCTCAGACGCTGGAGGTCTTCTAGTTAGTAGCTAACATATGGCTGACTTACCGGGTGTGTACCCTCTCAGACGCTGAAGGTCTTCTAGTTAGTAGCTAACATAAGGCTGACTTACCGGGCGTGTACACTCTCAGACGCTGAAGGTCTTCTAGTTAGTAGCTAACATAAGGCTGACTTACCGGGTGTGTACCCTCTCAGACGCTGGAGGTCTTCTAGTTAGTAGCTAACATAAGGCTTACTTACCGGGTGTGTACCCTCTCAGACGCTGGAGGTCTTCTAGTTAGTAGCTAACATATGGCTGACTTACCGGGTGTGTACCCTCTCAGACGCTGAAGGTCTTCTAGTTAGTAGCTAACATAAGGCTGACTTACCGGGCGTGTACACTCTCAGACGCTGAAGGTCTTCTAGTTAGTAGCTAACATAAGGCTGACTTACCGGGTGTGTACCCTCTCAGACGCTGGAGGTCTTCTAGTTAGTAGCTAACATAAGGCTTACTTACCGGGTGTGTACCCTCTCAGACGCTGGAGGTCTTCTAGTTAGTAGCTAACATAAGGCTGACTTACCGGGTGTGTACACTCTCAGATGCTGGAGGTCTTCTAGTTAGTAGCTAACATAAGGCTGACTTACCGGGTGTGTACCCTCTCAGACGCTGGAGGTCTTCTAGTTAGTAGCTAACATAAGGCTGACTTACCGGGTGTGTACCCTCTCAGACGCTGGAGGTCTTCTAGTTAGTAGCTAACATAAGGCTGACTTACCGGGTGTGTACCCTCTCAGACGCTGGAGGTCTTCTAGTTAGTAGCTAACATAAGGCTGACTTACCGGGTGTGTACCCTCTCAGACGCTGGAGGTCTTCTAGTTAGTAGCTAACATAAGGCTTACTTACCGGATGTGTACCCTCTCAGACGCTGGAGGTCTTCTAGTTAGTAGCTAACATAAGGCTTACTTACCGGATGTGTACCCTCTCAGACGATGGAGGTCTTCTAGTTAGTAGCTAACACAAGGCTGACTTACCGGGTGTGTACCCTCTCAGACGCTGGAGGTCTTCTAGTTAGTAGCTAACATAAGCCTGACTTACCGGGTGTGTACCCTCTCAGACGCTGGAGGTCTTCTAGTTAGTAGCTAACACAAGGCTGACTTACCGGGTGTGTACCCTCTCAGACGCTGGAGGTCTTCTAGTTAGTAGCTAACACAAGGGTGACTTACCGGGTGTGTACCCTCTCAGACGCTGGAGGTCTTCTAGTTAGTAGCTAACATAAGGCTTACTTACCGGGTGTGTACCCTCTCAGACGCTGGAGGTCTTCTAGTTAGTAGCTAACATATGGCTGACTTACCGGGTGTGTACCCTCTCAGACGCTGAAGGTCTTCTAGTTAGTAGCTAACATAAGGCTGACTTACCGGGCGTGTACACTCTCAGACGCTGAAGGTCTTCTAGTTAGTAGCTAACATAAGGCTGACTTACCGGGTGTGTACCCTCTCAGACACTGGAGGTCTTCTAGTTAGTAGCTAACATAAGGCTTACTTACCGGGTGTGTACCCTCTCAGACGCTGGAGGTCTTCTAGTTAGTAGCTAACATATGGCTGACTTACCGGGTGTGTACCCTCTCAGACGCTGAAGGTCTTCTAGTTAGTAGCTAACATAAGGCTGACTTACCGGGCGTGTACACTCTCAGACGCTGAAGGTCTTCTAGTTAGTAGCTAACATAAGGCTGACTTACCGGGTGTGTACCCTCTCAGACGCTGGAGGTCTTCTAGTTAGTAGCTAACATAAGGCTTACTTACCGGGTGTGTACCCTCTCAGACGCTGGAGGTCTTCTAGTTAGTAGCTAACATAAGGCTGACTTACCGGGTGTGTACACTCTCAGATGCTGGAGGTCTTCTAGTTAGTAGCTAACATAAGGCTGACTTACCGGGTGTGTACCCTCTCAGACGCTGGAGGTCTTCTAGTTAGTAGCTAACATAAGGCTGACTTACCGGGTGTGTACCCTCTCAGACGCTGGAGGTCTTCTAGTTAGTAGCTAACATAAGGCTGACTTACCGGGTGTGTACCCTCTCAGACGCTGGAGGTCTTCTAGTTAGTAGCTAACATAAGGCTGACTTACCGGGTGTGTACCCTCTCAGACGCTGGAGGTCTTCTAGTTAGTAGCTAACATAAGGCTTACTTACCGGATGTGTACCCTCTCAGACGCTGGAGGTCTTCTAGTTAGTAGCTAACATAAGGCTTACTTACCGGATGTGTACCCTCTCAGACGCTGGAGGTCTTCTAGTTAGTAGCTAACACAAGGCTGACTTACCGGGTGTGTACCCTCTCAGACGCTGGAGGTCTTCTAGTTAGTAGCTAACATAAGGCTGACTTACCGGGTGTGTACCCTCTCAGACGCTGGAGGTCTTCTAGTTAGTAGCTAACACAAGGCTGACTTACCGGGTGTGTACCCTCTCAGACGCTGGAGGTCTTCTAGTTAGTAGCTAACACAAGGCTGACTTACCGGGTGTGTACCCTCTCAGACGCTGGAGGTCTTCTAGTTAGTAGCTAACATAAGGCTGACTTACCGGGTGTGTACCCTCTCAGACGCTGGAGGTCTTCTAGTTAGTAGCTAACATAAGGCTTACTTACCGGGTGTGTACCCTCTCAGACGCTGAAGGTCTTCTAGTTAGTAGCTAACTGTTGAATAGTAACTCAATATACTTTTGAGAACTGTTACTATTAGAATTTTAGAACCATTGGGGGATAGGGGTTCAGACGCTGACCTTGAGTGGACAAAGATTTTGGAATAATCTGATGGGTCATGGAAAATTTATTAGGACGCTACAACTACTTAAGTCACATGTGATCACGTGTCAGGTGCCTGATGACGCCTGAATGTATGCATGCGAGCACGTGCAAAGGAATTGGTACATGAGGGCTGACCAATCAAATTAAGAGTTGCACGCTGACCCATGCCACCCAGTTGAATAGCCAATAGTAACGGTTAGGAATCTAGGACAGCGGGTCACCACCCACGCGGTGAGCAGCCCAATATATACCCCAGCAAAACCCTAAGGCGTCCTCTCTCTCTCAGAAGATCACAGTCACAGACCACCATAAGATTGAGTTCTGAGGTGTTAGACTGTTTGATTAGAGGAGCCTAGCTGAGAAGTTTGTTCCCAGGTTGAGTACTTAGTAATAGCAGTTGAAATGTTTTTTTGTATATAGTTAAATGCTTTTATTCTTAACTATATTGATTATTGATTGTTAGTTAAGGTGTGCACTATTTTTATTGTCTTCAGCTAGTATAGTAGGTCATAGCGGAGAATAGCGGTTAGGCAAGCTAACCTATAGCAGACCAGACAGGAGACGTGCTGCTTTGAAGAAGGGGACAAGGCGACCCCATCTCTAAACGTGAGAACCACTGTGGAAGACGCTCATCCCTGTGAGCAGACCAAGCAGACTGTCAATCATTCCACATAGCTGAGTCTTGACCCCGGACTGACCTCCGGAAAAGAATTGCCCAACCAAATTGGGAGACGCTACGCTTGACTGCGGAGCAGATAGAGGCAGTGACGTAGAAGTAACAGTCACTCATCCATTGGCCACACCCGTTTGACCAGAGGGGAGTTGGGTCAAACGCGAATCATTGTTAGATTCAGTCGTTTGTCTTATGTAGTGTATTGTCCAACCATATATGTTGCTAAATATATTCTATTTCGTATTTATATATATATATATTTATTTAATGTATTAAATATTATCTCTTTTTGTATAAAGAGGTGTTGTGCGTCATTATTTGTATGTGTTTAGATATAGTAGTATTTATACGTAGTTGTGTAGTTCTAACTTGTACTTACGTATTGTAGTACTGGGGGCTGGAGCCAAATGATTAATATTACTCCTAGACAATAGAGCCAAAATACTTAACACTAACATAAGGCTTACTTACCGGGTGTGTACCCTCTCAGACGCTGGAGGTCTTCTAGTTAGTAGCTAACATAAGGCTTACTTACCGGGTGTGTACCCTCTCAGACGCTGGAGGTCTTCTAGTTAGTAGCTAACATAAGGCTGACTTACCGGGTGTGTACCCTCTCAGACGCTGGAGGTCTTCTAGTTAGTAGCTAACACAAGGCTTACTTACCGGGTGTGTACCCTCTCAGACGCTGGAGGTCTTCTAGTTAGTAGCTAACACAAGGCTTACTTACCGGGTGTGTACCCTCTCAGACGCTGGAGGTCTTCTAGTTAGTAGCTAACATAAGGCTTACTTACCGGGTGTGTACCCTCTCAGACGCTGAAGGTCTTCGTACACGGCATAGATCCTGTCAACGTTTGAGTGGTGCAGGAAGAAGATGGGGTCGTAAGAGGTGTACTCAAGGTGAGACATGGAGTATTTGTTGCGTCCACCGACCAGGTAGTGGATGGTGTTGTGGGCTACTTCAAACTGGACCTCAAACTGGCAATAGTTAGGGTACTCTAAGGCGTTCAACACCTGTTCGAACAGATCGGTGTGCTCTCCAGCTTCAACCTTTAAAAAAATAATTTAAAAATATCGATTTTATCATTCACAAAAACAATGTTTATTTTAATATAATTAACAATGAGAATAAACAAATAATTATTTTATTTTATTCAGTGATCTCAAAGTAACTATATCCCATATTTTGCAATACTTAAATATTAAATATTATTGTAATTAAATTGTTTCTGTCTTTGGCAAGTATATGTGTTTTTGATCAGTTAATTTGCACTTGTCGTTTATGCCAATGAGTTCCTTCGCTTCTTTCCAGATTTCATATTTGACATGAATTTTAAAATGCTTTAAACGACGTTAGTTAGTTATGATAAGTTTATTGTTGTGGTAACTTGGGTGTAACGTTGCTATTCTTTTAGACTCAGTATCTTTGGTTGGACTTGCAGTGTTTTCCTTGTACACAGAATATTTTTGGTTGGGTATCACAGTGCTTTCCTTGTACACACAATATTTTTGGTTGGGTATCACAGTGCTATCCTTGTACACACAGTAATTTTGGTTGGGTATCACAGTGCTATCCTTGTACACACAATATTTTTGGTTGGGTATCACAGTGCTATCTATCCTTGTACACACAGTAATTTTGGTTGGGTATCTCATTGCAATACTTGTACACACTGTATTTTTGGTTGAATATCACAGAGGAATACATGTACACAAAATATTTCTGGTTGCATTTCACAGAGCAAGACTTGTCCACACATTATTTTTGGTCGCATATCACAGTGCAATACTTTTAAACCGTATTTTTGGTTTGTCTTACCTTTTGGAAGAGGCGGTCGTCCACAGCTCGAGCCGTGAAGCGAAGGCCAGTCTCCAGGGGGATACTGCCTTGGTACCAGACGTTTTTTTTGGCCTTGCCGCCATTGCTGTCAATGAAGACCTGTTGTCGGACGAGCTCTGGCAAGTCAGTCAAAGGCTTTGTCCAGTCCCAGAATGGGACTCCAATGCTGAGACCTGGGCGAAATAGTCAACAACATTTAGTTTTATTGATACATCAGGCCGTGCATGGGTTAGTGAATTATTTGCTGAACAACACCATCGTTTTACACTCGGCTAAAACCTTTAAAAAAGAGATATACAAATAAAAAGTACTAGTTTGTTACTAGTTTAATTTTTATTTTACCCATTGTGTTAATATCAGAGGCTTAGTATGATGTGGTAATAATTTTGTGTGTTTGAGGCTGTGTGTAAAGTGGTTATCATCCGTATTTTTGAACATGAATTTGAACAGCCAACGACTGCATCCAAGTCATCACGCATTTCTCTAGACTTAAATAAAAATATATTTGAAAAAAAAACAACTTTTTAAAAACTAGTCTTATATTAGAAATGCACTAAAAAGTAGAAAATGTTTTTTTAAAATAAAAATGTACTAAAAAGTAGAAAATAAATTTAAAATTTGAAAATTAAAATCAGAAGAGACCTTTAGTTCTGTGAGAGATGAGTTGTTGTGTTTACATTGTATGAGAATGCAATGACTTGACTTAGTATGAAACACGTGGTTTGAGAGGTGAACTGTAAGCGTGCCTGGTCAAGGACTGAGATAATAGCGGGCTATAAATTTACGGTTCATGAGGCAACCGGGGTGGATAGAGGTGGATGGTAGTTGATTGCATACGAGCTGCTTAGGCAGTTGATTTTACAGTTGATCAAAGTGAATTGTATATAGTAATTAAACACAGTTGTTACTAGACCACAGTGTGTTAAAGCCTTGTCACTTGACCAGCCATAATAAGCTACTACAAGTTCCAAATTTATGAAAATGTTATAGTTTAAAATGAGACAGGAACGTTAAATCGTAGGTGAAATCGATTATCTCGTTGTTCGCCATGACTATAAGACTAGGGTGCTTGCTGGCATTAGACTAAGTTTAAACTGAGCACTCTAGTCTTGGAACTAAAGGTCTCTTCTGACTGTAAATTTCAATTTTTAAATTTATTTTCTACTTTTTAGTACATTTTATAAAAAAAAATATTTTCTACTTTTTAGTGCATTTCTAATATAAGACTAGTTTTTAAAAAGTGTTTTTTTAAAACATATTTTTATTTTCTATCTTTTAGTTTTCACATTTTTTAAAATTAAATTCTCACAGACCAGGTGCAGTGTGTTACTGGCCCACTGGCGTTTCCCTGCTCATCACGGGACTGACCTCCCCTTGCAGTAAAACACTGGTAGTTGGTCAGTCGCTCGTGACCCGTGCCGGTCATTAAGGCGGACTATTGAGGTTTAACTCTAGCAGACGTAAATCGAAAATATTTAATTAAATTAAATCTAGCCATGGAAAAAGTCCGCAAAAATTCACAAAAATACTATCACAGAAATTGAACATGTGTGCAAATTTTCAGAGTGATTGGAAAGCGGGAAGGGGTTCAAAATTGGTATATTAAAAATAGTCCTATTAAACAAAGCGAATTAATATAAAACTAGTAAAAAGACCCAACTATTGTCCCACCAACCTTTATCTCTTAAGGCCTGCTCGAACTGGACCACGTAGAGCCTGTGCCACTGAGGGAAGACGGGCATTCCATGGACACAGCAGGCCACTGGCTTGCCCTTGTGCTCGCACATGGCCGGGAAGCCATGGTAAGCGGCCAGGGCGTTGTAACTTTTTTTGGACTTGTCGTCTGCCACACTTCGTAAAGACTTCTGGAGGTCGAGAATCTCCTCCTGGTTTAGCGATTCAACATTTTTCCTGATCAGCGCAGCCGCGCTGAAGCTCAACTATATCGAAGAGTAGATGAGGTGCGGGTAGTGGAAACGAAGATTAAAGTTTTGTCCAAGTAAATATAGTTACAAGAGCAAAACGCACATGGCCATTTTTCAGGCTTAACTTTTAATTTTTTACTGAAGTGCTTTTTCTAAAAAGTAATCAGAGACATATAGGTTGTCAACTACATTTATATTAAATGAGAAAATACGATGTCTTCTGTCATTGTTTTCTAAAGAGAAGATGTCCCATGTTAGAAAAAAAAACACTAATTATTCACGTCTTGTTAAAACAATAATAAAAATCATTAAAAAATTATCTTTTAAAACATTATTTTTCATTTTGGTGAAAATTCGGAATTCATAACAAATTGTACTTTTCACTTTAAATAAACTTTGAGTCATATTAGCATATTTTTATTGATGGAAAAAAAATGTTTATAAAAATTATAATGTGAGGTAACTCCACAGTTACTTCCCTTTAAATATATATATTTAATTTTTTAAAAGATAGTGTTATAAATGGTGAGGAGTTTTATCAGAAACTTGAACTAAATTTTAACTCTCAAGTATTAACGTCATATTCCTTTATTGGTTTTCTCGCTAACATCGATTATTTCAATCATAATAAAATAAGGCTTGTCTTATCTTATGACTTTTGACTTGAAATTTGGACAAATATACGCAAGTTTTTTTTCTCCCGTTTTTCCGACGTCGCAGAGAAATTTTACTTTAATTTTAATTCCCTATACTAACTGTCATCAACATCCACTTAGTAATGATATTTCACACCGACAAGGTTTTATCATTTAAAATAAACATTTGTCAATGAGCTTTGTGCTAATGAGTTTTATCAACGACATTTAAATCACAATAACACTGTCGAGGTTAAGAGATGAAGTTCCACAATAATTATACATTGCCATTACCAAAATGGTGCATATGAGAATTTATAACGCCAAAATTTCACATCACGCCCTTAAATTAAGCCAAAACTAAAACTTTATTGTAAAAGAGTTGCTCTAAAATTGAATTTTAATGTATCACTAATTATACATATTTATCTTTGTGATCATATAGAAAAAAAATGACAAGAACCAAACCAACAACTGATAGCAATGTAAATAAATTTAGGACTACGGAAATTAACGATTAATTAATCCATTAATCGTTAAATTTTTTAATCGATTAAAATTATGTTAATCGATTAAAATTCGATTAAAATTTAAGAAAATATCTATAATATATTTTTTCCAATTTATTAATAATGTAAATTTTCTTACTTATATCTTTTCCCGTTGTATTATTATTATTTATGTAGACGTGCATACGTAAACAAAAAGTTTTTTCATCCTTATTTTTTGTATAACAGTACGAATTTGCTGTGTTACGTCACAAAATTTGGTAACCATGGAATTACCTCGACTTAATCGATTTCGCGCAATAATGAATCTCGACTTAACGGGACCTATATATGCGTTATAAAAATAAAATTAATCGAAATTAATCGATTATTTTTTTCTGATTTATCGAACACATATTTTAAATCAGTACCAGCCCTAAAATAAATTAACAAAAATATGAGCCAATTCTTTGTTGCACAAAAAGTCTGAAGTTCAATGATATGAAGGACTCACCAAAACTGCGAGCTGAAGCAAGAGCCACATTGCCACAACGGATGGTGACCGCGAGTTGTCGGTCTTTGAGCTTCTCCAGCTAGTGGAGTAGTGCCCTTGTCTCAGTTCCTAAACATTTATATAGATATCTCACGGGTTGGCCTCAAGGGTCAAAAGGCCAAGAGAGGAAAAAAAACAAGGTCAAAAGATAGATTGAACAACAAACAAATAAACAAACCAACAAATAAGAAGGTCGGGGCTAGAAGGTTGGGGGGCGGGGTCTGCTAAACTATTTGATTCATGGATGTCAGTTGTTTTTAAATGGAACCCACTTCAAAACTTGGTCAACATTAATACATGAATTATGATGAATACGATTTTAAACAGCGTCAATAAATAAATAATTTTACAAAATAACCCCTTGAATATCCAAGATATCATCTGTGGGGTAGGGGTGTGACGTAGGGGTGTGAGGTAGGGGTGTGAGGTAGGGGTGTGGGTAGGGGTGTGGGTAGGGGTGTGGAGTAGGGGTGTGGAGTTGGGGTGTGGAGTAGGGTTGTGCAGTAGGGGTGTGGAGTAGGTTGTGGAGTAGGGGTGTTGGGTAGGGATGTGGGCAGGGGTGTGGAGTAGGGGTGTGGAGTAGGGGTGTGGGGTAGGGGTGTGGGTAGGGGAGTGGAGTAGGGGTGTTGATTAGGGGTGTGGGTAGGATGTGGGGTGTGGGTAGGGTGTGGAGGGGTGTGGAGTTGGGGTGTGGAGTAGGGGTGTGGAGTAGGGGTGTGAGGTAGGGGTGTTGAGTAGGTTGTGGAGTAGGGGTGTGAGGTACGGGCGTGGAGTAGGGGTGTCGAGTAGGGGTCTGATGTAGGGGTGTGGAGTAGTGGTGTGAGATAGGGGTGTGGAGTAGGGGTGTGGAGTAGGGGTGTGGGAAGGGGTGTGGGTAGGGGTGTGGAGTGGGGGTGTGGAGTAGGGGTGTGGAGTAGGGGTGTGAGGTAGGGGTGTGGGTGGGGGTGTGGGTAGGGGTGTGGGTAGGGGGTGTGGGTAGGGGTGTGGGTAGGGGGTGTGGGTAGGGTGTGGGTAGGGGTGTGGGGTAGGGGGTGTGGGTAGGGGTGTGGGAGGGGTGTGGGTAGGGGTGTGGGTGGGGGTGTGGGTAGGGGTGTGGGTAGGGGGTGGTGGGGTGGGGTGTGGGGTAGGGGTGTGGAGTAGGGGTGTGGAGGTGGGGTGTGGGTAGGGGGGTGTGGAGTAGGGGTGTGAGGTAGGTGTAGGTATGGGGTGTGGGTAGGGGTGTGGAGTAGGGGTGTGGAGTGGGGTGAGGGTGGGGGTGTGGGTAGGGGTGTGAGGTAGGGGTTGTGGGTGGGGGTGTTGGTAGGGGTGTGGGGGTGGGGTGTAGAGTAGGGGTGTGGAGTAGGGGTGTGGGAGTAGGGGTGTGGAGTAGGGGTGTGGAGTAGGATGTGGAGTAGGGGTGTGGGTAGGGGTGTGGGTAGGGGTGTGGGTAGGGGTGTGGAGTAGGGGTGCGCAGTAGGGGTGTGGAGTAGGGTTGTGCAGTAGGGGTGTGGAGTAGGTTGTGGAGTAGGGGTGTTGGGTAGGGATGTGGGCAGGGGTATGGAGTAGGGGTGTGGAGTAGGGGTGTGGGGTAGGGGTGTGGGTAGGGGAGTGGAGTAGGGGTGTTGATTAGGGGTGTGGGTTAGGGATGTGGGGTGTGGGTAAGGGTGTGGAGTAGGGGTGTGGAGTTGGGGTGTGGAGTAGGTTGTGGGTTAGGGGTGTGGGCAGGGGTGTGCGTAGGGGTGTGGATTAGGGATGTGAGGTAGGGGTGTGAGGTAGGGGTGTGAGGTAGGAGTGTGGAGTTCGGGTGTGGAGAAGGGGTGTGAGGTAGGGGTGTGGGTAGGGGTGTGGAGTAGGGGTGTGAGGTAGGGGGTGTGAGGTAGGGGTTTGGAGTAGGGGTGTGAGGTAGGGTGTGGAGTAGGGGTGTGAGGTAGGGGTGTGGAGTAGGGGTGTGGAGTAGGTTGTGGAGTAGGGGTGTGAGGTAGGGGTGTGAGGTAGGGGTGTGGAGTAGGGGTGTGGAGTAGGGGTTATGGGTAGGGGTGTGGAGTAGGGGTGTGGAGTAGGGCTGTGGAGTAGGGGTGTGGAGTAGGGGTTATGGGTAGGGGTGTGGAGTAGGGGTGTGGAGTAGGGTAGTGGGGTAGGGGTGTAGGTAGGGGTGTGGAGTAGGGGTGTGGTTAGGGATGTGAGGTAGGGGTGTGGGGTAGGGGTGTGGAGTAGGGGTGTGAGGTAGGGTTGAGGTAGGGGTGTAGAGTAGGGGTGTGGAGTAGGGGTGTGGAGTAGGGGTGTGGAGTAGGGGTGTGAGGTAGGGGTGTGTAGTAGGGGTGTGGGTAGGAATGTGGGGTAGGGGTGTGGAGTAGGGGTGTGGTTAGGGGTGTGAGGTAGGGGTGTGGGGTAAGGGTGTTGAGTAGGGGTGTGAGGTAGGGGTGTGAGGTAGGGGTGTAGAGTAGGGGTGTGGAGTAGGGGTGTGGAGTAGGGGTGTGGAGTAGTGGCGTGGAGTAGGGGTGTGGAGTAGGGGTGGGAGTAGGGGTGTGGGTAGGATGTGAGGTAGGGGTGTGGAGTAGGGGTGTGGAGTAGGAGTGTGAGGTAGGGGTGTGGAGTAGGGATGTGGGGTAGGGTTGTGGAGTAGGGTTGTGAGGTAGGGGTGTGTAGTAGGGCTGTGGAGTAGGTTGTGGAGTAGTGGTGTGGGGTAGGGGTGTGGAGTAGGGGTGTGGAGTAGGGGTGTGAGGTAGGGATGTGGAGTAGGGGTGTGAGGTAGTGGTGTGGAGTAGGGGTGTGGGGTAGGGGTGTGAGGTAGGGGTGTGGTGTAGGGGTGCGAGGTAGGGGTGTGGAGTAGGGGTGTAGAGTAGGGGTGTTGAGTAGGGCTGTGAGGTAGGGGTGTGGAGTAGGGGTGTGGAGTAGGGGTGTGGAGTAGTGGTGTGGAGTAGGGGTATGAGGTAGGGGTGATAGGTAGGGGTGTGGAGTAGGGATGTGGAGTAGGGGTGTGAGGTAGGTGTGTGGGGCAGATCATAGCATTATTTTACGACACTACTATGGATGATCAGTTGTTAAACTCTGAAGACAGAGCTGTGTGTATCAAGTTTAACGTTTGTTCTTATGACTTTTCGACCCTTTCATTCTTATCTGTTCCAAATTATTCCGACCAGCTTGAATGTCACCGACGATGAAGTGAAACTGTTTCGCATTTCAGGTTATGTAGCAAAGAAAACATAAAACAGCAAAACATGCGACTTGCTATTTTAGATTTCTAAAACTTTTTATGCCCTTTTAAATGTTTCTTAAATTTGATTTTCTAGAATCATTTTAAACTCTTGCTTTGGGGAAGAAATGTATCCTTATATTAATTCAATGTCGCTAATCGAGGAAAACAGAACTTGGTTGAAGAAGTTTCAAAGTGAGTCTTGATGCCTTGTCCATTGATCACAGTTAGTCACATAATTTCAAGCTCTGTAGCAGTCATGGCAAACCTATGGCATGCGAGCCACAGTCGGCACGCAGGGCCTGATCAGCCGGCACGCGACTAAAATATTACTTCCTTAATCAAATCAGCTAAGCCAAACCTCCATTTTCGGGTTTCATTGGAGTTTTGCCACCTTGCTATAAAAAGTGGGGTTTCGGGCACGGGGCCCCAAAAAGGTTCACCACCACTGTTCTACAGGATTGAAATTAATAAACTGACAGAGTGGACCAAATTTATTGATATAACTAGTAGTGTTATTATTATTACTAGCGTATTACCCGTCAAAAATGACGGCAGTTTTCAAAATAAATACACATTAAAAAAAATAACGTAATACAGAACTTTCATTTTATTTTATTTATTTTTATTTGATTAATTTATTATGATATTGAACAATTTTATGCGGAACGTTTGAAGAGAGTTTTATTTGGTGCAGTAATTTTTGGTAAGCACCATTGAACAAATCAGCATTACATCCAAGAAGCATTACATCCATTACGGGAATTATGATTGTCTGCATACTGTATGTTGATTATTTTTGAATTGATTGTGAAATTTTCATCAAATATTCGTTCCAAAACTCCAGGTAATCTGCAGATTCCTCACCCGAAGTTTATTTTGTGTTGTTTAATGTTCGTATATCGTAACCAATCTGGATTGAATAAGACCGCTGGTTCAAGGTACTGGGGCGAAAATATGTCAACTCGGCATACCTAGATTTGTATTTTTACTAATACGCACATTGTATAACAAAGAAAGCGATTACTTTTTTTTCTATTTTCGTGACTCCTACAAAAGTCAGCAATTTTCTTGGTGCTTTCTTCGCCTCTAACGACCGCCGGCGTAAACAACCGAGATAACGGCGACAAGAGGTAATGGGATATGGAGAGTAGTGTCCCTTGGTCGTGTCCAGGTTTCTTGATTCGACTCACAACTCGTGAAGTTTTCATTCATGTGTAGAAGTAAACACCGTAATGTGAGCTAAGGGCTGATGCCATTCATGTTTTGGGGGACATTTGTGTAACAACATGTCGTTATGGTAAATAATTGACCCTGAGGACTGTTACAAATGGTGTGTGTTATAACAAATAAATAAATATACAATAAATTTGCAATTAAAAATATGAAATAAATAAGCGTTTGCTTAGTAGTTTATATTGAACTTATTGTTTGGAATTCTTACCAGATGTTCACTTCATACGATTTTGAGTAAAACGCGTAATGAAACGAAAAAAAAACAAAAACAATAAAGAATTATTTTTAAAAAAAAACATTTAAAATTTACATTTACCGTCATATCTTTCTGAAGTGTTTGCAAATTTACTGGTGCTTAAAGCCATCCTGGTTGAAACATGAAAACAATTACAAATTCGGTGATGCTGACACAAGTCATTTGTTAAAAATAAAATGTAAATAATGTAAATAGAATGAATTAATGGATGCATCTCACCCCACTATAACCCGTCGATCTAACAAAAAAGTTTCCCTTAAAAATTTCATGCAATAGGTCCGCCCTTTTCCAATCCAAACAAAATGTCAAACGTTAATCTATAAATTTTATTTTTTCAAAGAAGGTGTATTTTTTAAATCCCTTATATTAACTTCACCGCCGTCTCTGTCTCTCTGTCTGTCTTGGGCGGGCACCGTTGAAACATAAGCGTCAAAAATGACCCACTTCCCGTGAAGGCATCGAGCTGAAATTTGGCACACGGACCTGTGTCACTTAACAATGCATCGTATCAAAATTTCAGATAGATCGAACGTAACGTTATGAAGTTAATGCATTTTTAGTTTATCTATATAAACTATATGTAGCGATCGCTATCGTTTACATTTTACGGGTCACTTGACTTCACCCCAGCCATAGGTGAACACATCTCGTGTTTTAACCAGGTAAACCACCTTGAGTTGAGTTAACGCGTTGACGCTACCCGTCCATGTCCACACCCCCTCCCCACTTCCCCCAGTTTAAAAGCCAGGGAAGATAATTTCGGTTTCAGTCTGTAAATGTTTGTCACGTTTGAACATAATCAATACTTTTAGTTATGTCTCATACATATGGGATTTATAATCAAAAACTTTGTTTTTATGGGGTTGTTTTATTTACCTTCAAGTTTCACAACACAAATACGAGTACATAGCACCTTCATGTCAATTAACAAGTTACCATACTATTTATAACATATACTATGGCCATTAAGAAGTTACCAAGCTATTTATAGCACCTTTACTATTGTGACCATTAACAAGAGACCATCCTATTTATAGCACCTTAACTATTGTGCCCATTAACAAGTGATCATCCTATTTATAGCACCTTCACTATTATGCCCATTAACAAGTGACCATCCTTTTTATAGCACCTTCACTATTATGTTCATTAACAAGTTCTCATACTATTTATGGGAAACACTATTTAAATTCATGGAAATTAGCTCATGGATAAAAGTAATCCGCGAAATTTGACCACAGTGATCCTCTAATCAGCAAAATTTGACCACAGTGATCCTCTAATCGGCAAAATTGGACCATTGTGATTCTCTACACTGCAAAATTGGATTATTGTGATCCTGTATCACACTCTGTCACATGAGGGAGGTGTCATCACAGATAAACACAGCAAATATTATGACAAATTTATTCAAACTGATGTCATGGACAAATCTGATGACACTATAGGATTAAGTTGGAATATCACAGTCTAATCTATGTTGTATTATCAGATGTTGGAGTAAGGAGGATGATCGCCAGCAGATCGGACATACCAACTACACCAAGACCCCAATCAGTTAGCTGAGGTGAGAAAAGCTGGCATACGGAGGTCAATCCTGCCAAGTGACAGACTTTGAAAGTCTCCACACCTAGAAATCCTCTACTTCACAGCGTGTCCATGTTCTTGAGCCAGTTTCCTTCACAGCGTACCTCGTTGTTTTCCATTGGAGGGTCAGTAAACGTCGAGGGGATATGCAGACAATGATATTGACATCAAAGTTGACAACGAATACAAACTTTTAGTTTGATTCGCAATCAAGTACTATGAGTTATCGCACTGGGTGACATCAACCGTAGTGACGCCTCTGGATGCAAGCTAGAGGTCACACATAGGTTGCTGAAGTTCACAGGTTACCAATGTTTCCAAGGTTCGTTGGTTCGTGTGCAAAATAAAAATAATAACACACGTGTTCAAAGTTACACACCATTAATTTTGCGTACAACAGTTTATACACAACAAACAGATATTATTTTATCTCTATCAACATTTACTGAGCAGTTATTCTAAACTATTGCGTGGCCACGCTGCCACGCACCTTAAAGATTGCAGGTTACCAATATACCAATATATAATGAACGTTTTTATTGTCATTCGAGTTTGGTAGGTATATTTCATTTTAGCCTAAGCGTTCAAAATGAAATAGTTTAATAACCCTTAGATATACTATATAGAGGTAGGTGAAGTGCTAATGAAGATCATTGGCAACCTACTGATCATAAGAGAGCACTTGTTGATAGGTTAAATGTAAAAAAAAATTAGACTTGATTGGGCAAAAGACATTTTGTCAAATATATAGATGGAAAACTGTGTCAAATAAGGTTACAAGTGAATGTGACTGACTAGTATTCTCTTGGTGATAAGATCAGTATTGTCATCTAGGTTGGATATGTACAAAATTTCAGCTCGTTTTGGAAACTAAGAAGTAGTTCAAAATTCGAGTGAAAGATGATGGTCACTGAAGGCCAATCTGAACTGTCGTGAACTTTAAAAAAAAAGTAAAAATAAACATACACAACATTTGATATGGGTTAGACTCAAGAATATAGTTAAAATTGATATGTAAATACAGTGGCGTAGCAAAAGGGGGACAAGGGTGGCAAATGCACCCGTCTGCACTTTATTAGGGGCGTCAAGTTTCTCGTCATTAATTAGCTTCAAAGAAAACGTTTATAAGAAAGTGGAGCTTTTTATCAAAATAATATAAAATCCAACTAAAAATTGATAAAATAAAAATAGAAACTTTCCTAAAACATGAACAAGTTTCAACTGCTAAAACTTCAAACTCCATTTAGATATAAATTCTTCTAAAGCTAATGCTACTATACCGAAAAACCAAGTGGGTTATGAAGTGTAAAATTGTGACACTGATATGATGTTAACTTTAATTAATTCTTCAAATTTTACAGCTGTTGCAGAAGCAAAAATAAATGTACTCTATAAGAGCCAATCAGCACTTTGTTGGAGGCGGTAAATTCCTCTTGTTTATTAGCTTCTACAATTGAACAGCGTTAAAAGAGTGTTTAATGAAATAATTGGAAAGCCAAAGTAAAAATTAATAAAATAAATTATATTAAACAAGTGAAATTTTCTATTGCCAAAACTTCTAACTACTAATGCTAATGAACTGAAAAACCAAGGGGCTGAAGTAGCTAGCATCAGAACATGACACTGATATGCTGGTACCTATAACTGATTCAACTTTGTCAACCTCTCATCTTGTAAAAGCGAAAAGCGCTGTATCCAATAATTTCACAAAACAACCAACAACATTTCAATGATATACATGGATTTAATTGATATAAAAAGTTTGCCGTACGTACAGACGAAAAAATATTGATTACCTCTTAATGATGCGAGATTGAGCGTGTCCAAAATATCAACATTAATTTTTCCAAGCTAGACATGGACCTTACATCAAAACTATTTTTGCTACACTAGAGAGTTGACGCATTCTTTTTCCTGTCCACACAACATTGAAAATCTGCTTCTGCTACAGACAAGATATTAAACAGACTTCAAGATACAAATTTTAATGAGTGAATATACCATTTAAACCATTTGAGTTTATTTTGGAAGCTATAGAAACACAGATAAAGGTAGACAATTAGTTAAACATACAAACAGACGCTAGTCACAATGAATTTTTTAAGTTGACATTTGAAGACATGCACTGTCTTGAAACATGTATTTTAAAAGTCAGTGATGCCCGAAATTATTTATATATATAAATATATAATATAGTGCTAATGAAATGTTTGCAGAGGAACTAATTAAAAACTTAAAGGATGCTCTGACTTTTGCAAAATTGTATTGTGAGACTTTATCATTTTAATTGAAATTTCCAATCAAAGTACGAGAGAGCACATTTTTGGCGATAAAAGCCAATATGTAGTCATGTTATGTTTAAAAAGAAAGGGAAATGTTGTAATCTTCACAAGATGAGGTAATTGTAGAAATTCGTGTGAGGTTTAGGCAGTTACAGAATTCGGAAAACTTATTATTTTTTTACAACAGTTAATCTACTATACTTTGAAATTTTGACTTTAAATTAGAGTATAACAGTTTTAAAGTATCTCACATGGCATTGCCAAATGAGGACTATTTTACCTCAAGTGTAAAAAGATGAATTGCTCAATTCAAGTCCACTTGATTTATCTAACTTTATTAAGAAGTTACCCGGCATAATACACCATAATAGGGCAGTTTATTAACGATTAATATAAATTTAATAGTTAACTTTTGAAAACTTAACGATTAATTAATAATTAATTTCGATTAAATCCAAAAAAAATAAAATTTATGGTGTCATAAGTAACATTTATTAAACTTACTTGTCGAAAATCGAAATAACCCTGGAATGTCTCTTGTATATGTCATCTTTTAACCTAATGCAAGAGGCAAGACGTGTGTTGATATTATTTGGTTCAAGTAATGAGTGGGTCTTATTGACAAGATAACCATTCGAGCTGACTTCCAGTACATTTGTAAGTGATGGATCGATTAATCGTTAAAAAATTTCTAATAGTGACAACTTTTAAAATATTAATCGATTAATTTATCGTTAAATTTTTCAGCAGTACAATATAATAATCCAGGGGTTACCAAACTTTTTGTACTCTAGAGCACATTCTAAAATATTGGTAGGGTGGCGGGCACCACCTATTTTTAAATCCCTTATATTAACTTCGAAATCTTGTCTCTCTTTCTGTCTGTCATCATTTGGCACATATACTTGTTTCACCTAACTATGCATCGTATCAAAATTTCAGATCGATCAAACTTACCATAATTAAATTAATGCATTTTTAGTTTATCTCTATACGACATATGTAATTCAATTTCACGGTTTGTTATTGTTTTTTTTTCACGTGACAGTTCAGCTCGCACGTTGACGCCATATCGTCGATGTACCGGCGTGCTTTTGTTTACATTTTACGTGTCACGCTGAGACAGATTCAGTCTGTAAATGTTTGTCACGTTTGAACATAATCAATACTGTTAGATATGTCTCATATATAAGGGATTTATAGTAAAAAAACTTTGTTTTTATGGGTTTGTTTTATTATTAAATCCCTTATATTAACTTCGAAATCTTGTCTCTCTGTCTTTGGCGGGTGAAAAAACAAAAGTTAAAAATGAACCACTTTCCGTGAAGCCATCGAGCTGAAATTTGGCACATGGACCCGTGTTGCCTAACAATGCATTGTTTCACAATTGCAGATCGATAGAATGTACCGTAATTAAATTAATGTATTTTTAGTTTATCTCTATACAACGTATGTAATTCAATTTCACAGTTTATTATTGTGTTTTTTTCACGTGACAGTTCTTTTCCCCCTATTGACGGCACCCATCCATGTACCGGCCTGCTTTTGTTTACGTTTTACGAAAAACAAAAGTCAAAAATGACCCACTTACCGTGATGCCATCGAGCTGAAATTTGACACATAGGCTCGTGTTAACTAAAAATGCATCGTATCAAAAATTCAGATCGATCGAACGTACAGTTATTAAATTAATGCATTTTTAGTTTATCTATATAAACTATATGTAGCTGTCGCTATTGTTTACATTTTACGGGTCACTTGAGCGGGCGGAAAAACAAATGTAAAAAATGACTCACTTTCCGTGATGCCATCGAACTGAAATTCGGCACACGGACCCGTGTAATCAAACAATGCATCGTATCAATATTTCAGATCGATCGAACGTACAGTTATTAAATTAATGCATTTTTGTAGCGGTCGCTATTGTTTACATTTTACAGGTCACTTGACTTCACGACAGGCCATCGGTGAACACATCTCGTGTCTTAACCTGGTGTACCAGCGTGCTTTTGTTTACATTTTATGTGTCACGCAGAGCTTGGTCCAGCGATCGGTGACAAGACCTTTCCCCTCTCTCTCCCCCCCCCCGGGTTAAAAGCAAAGGGGAGTTAAAACAGATTCAGTCTGTAAATATTTGTCGCGTTTGAACATAATCAATACTTTTAGTTATGTCTCATATATAAGGGATTTATAGTAAAAAGCTTTGTTTTTACGGGTTTGTTTTATTTTATTATTAAATCCCTTATATTAACTTCACCGCCGTCTCTCTCTGTCCCTCTGTCTGTCGTTCATCGTCGGGCGGGCGGAAAAACAAATGTAAAAAATGACTCACTTTCCGTGATGCCATCGAACTGAAATTTGTCACATAGACTCGTGTCACCTAACAATGCATCTTATTAAAATATAAGATCGATTGAACGTACCGTAATGAAATTAATGCATTTTTAGTTTATCTACATAAAACTATATGTAGCAGTCACTATTGTTTCCATTTTACGGGTCACTTGACTTCACGCCAGCCATCGCTGACCACATCTCGTGTTTTAACCAGGTGGAATTCACTCAGTTTCTGGCTGTAAATGTTTGTCGCGTTGGAACATAATCAATACTTTAAGTTCTGTCTCATCTATAAGGGATTTATAGTCAAAAACTTCGTTTCTACGGGGTTGTGTATTAAATCCCTTATTTTAACTTCGAAATCTTGTCGTCATCTCTCTCTCTCTCTCTCTCTCTCTCTCTCTCTCTCTCTCTCTCTCTCTCTCCTCTCTCTCTCTCTCTCTCTCTCTCTCTCTCTCTCCCTCTCCCTCTCCCTCCCTCCCTCTCTCTCTCTCTCTCTCTCTCTCTCTCTCTCTCTCTCTCTCTCTCTCTCTCTCTCTGTCTTTCTTCGTCGGGCAGGCGGGCGGGACGGAAAAACAAAAGTAAAAGATGACCCACTTTCAGTGATCCCTATCGAACTGAAATTTGGAACATAGACTCGTGTCCCCTAACAATGCATCGTTTAAAAATTTCATATCGATCGAACTTACCGTAATTAAATTAATGCATTTTTAGTTTATCTATATAAAACTATATGTAGCAGTCGCTATTGTTTACATTTTACAGGTCACTTAACTTCACGCCAGCCATCGGTGACCACATCTCGTGTTTTAACCAGGTGGAATTCACTCATTTTGAGGCTGTAAATGTTTGTCCCGTTGGAGCATAATCAATACTTTAAGTTCTGTCTCATATATAAGGGATTTTTAGTCAAAAACTTTGTTTTTACGGGGTTGTTTATTAATCGACAAACTCCTTCCATAACTTCTCAGTTTCCCATAATTTATTTTCTTATATTCATAATTTATTAATAAACAATTTATAAACAAAAATGTTTCAAAATAATAAAAGTATTTTTCAAATTGCATACACACTGAGAAATGCATTTACAAAATGTAAACAAATTAAACAAAAAACACAAATACAAAGAAAACATTTTATAAAAAAATATAATATTAATATGCCAATGTGATCGTTGGTATTGAATATCATTGGCCAGTTTCTCATAATTAGGAGAGTATGACCGTAATCATGTTAGCAAACAATCATAAAGAATCTCATAGGTGAGTCGAGATCTAATCTTGATTTTATTAAGTTCATGTTTGAAAACAATGATTCGCATAAATGTGTCTAACCGTAAAATGATTCAATTTTATATGCAGCCTTTTTAAAAAAATGGGAATTTTTCTCTGTCCACTGTATTCCAAAGGGGCCGTCCATAAATGACGTCACGCAGCTAGGGGGGGGGAGGGGTCACACTTTTGTGACGATGCGTGATTGGGGGGGAGGGGGGTTGAAGAAATGTGACGTCACATCAAAAGGGTAACTTTAAATAAAACTTCCACTGAAATAGTTGGTCGCTTACAATTTATTTAATGACTTTAAAAAAAATTATTATTTATATATTTTTTAAAAATCAGTGCTTCTCAAGTTGCCGGTCGGTAGGCGATCAGACGCTGGTTGGCGTAAGCTATCAAGACACGAAAATTAAATCTAATTATAATCCTGAATTTTGAGAAACCACAAGATAACGTATGAAATTGTTACCTTCGTCGTTTGATGTTGACATCAAAGCATTTGTGATGTAACCGCAGCTCCGTTAGGTTCTCTCACGGCAGGAGTTGGCGAACTTTTTTGACGTTACCCCAAAATATACAAGTTTATGAGTGCGTTACCCCCCCCCCAAACCCCCCAGACTCTAGGTCCTGCTCACATGACTCGGGGATTTGGGGGAGCGTCGTTAGCCCCCCCCCCTCGAAAATGTAACTGGTGAGTTTTACAAGCATGACAAGTGTCTAAAATGATTTGAATAGGATTATGTGTAGATATTTTAAGTCAAAACGACACGGAATATCCTTTTTCTTTAAAAGGGGGGGGGGAGGGGCATCTATTTGATAAAATTATAAACGTTTTAAGTTTTGATATATTTGTTGGATTGGTTTTTGGTCAAACGCCCCTGGCCATTCTAGATATAATGATAATGAGCCCCTTTAAAATTAGGCAAGTATTCATTAACTTTATTGAATGCTTAAATTCTTGACTTTGCAATTCGAGAGGAGCACAAAACAACTTTTCTTCTTAGCTCAGTTTTTAAGGCATTAATTTTAAATATCACAGAAGGATACTTGATACAGTCAATTCATGTGGATTAAGATTATTTTCAATCGTGTCAATATAAATGAAAATAGGGTGGATTTGGGTGTCTTATCTTATCTTATCTGTTTACAGACGCTCCTTCTATACAGAAGATTATTGCGTCCTACGCTTATCTATGGTTTGTGTTTAGTCCTGCATTTTTATTAGAGATTTAAATGTTGATAAAGTGTTGGTTTTCCTGGGTGTCGTCGTATAGTACGTAGGTAAGAAATCTACATAGTTGTCAAATTTTAAAAAAAAAGCATTTTCTGGAAGGAACCAGTTCAATAATGGGCATATGTTCCAAGCATACACATACACATGACGTATTTTAATAAATCTAGTGGATTGTGGTGGATGTTATATGTCCCAAATGAGTCTGCATTACCCCAAGAATTCCCTTTTGACCCCAGATTAGGTTATTTACCCCTGTTCACCGACCTCTTTCTTACGGGATGCCCGTCAGTCAATTGAGGGATTTTTTAAAAATACATTTTAAAATTATTATTTTTTAAATAAGTTTTTTTTCTAAACAAAGATGTTAACCGCGATGATTTATAGTCAATGTTTAATTTGTATGCATTAAAATAAAATATAATCTAAGGATTTTAACACAGTTCGTTTTCTGAAGGCCGTTAAACGTTTTTAAAAAAAAGCTTCACGCGGGTTACGATATTACAATGTAGACCTTCACTAAATAAATAGTAAATACTTAAATGACAATAAAAGTGATTTGAAACATATTTATTATTATTTTTTTTTGGTGGTGGGGGGGGGGTCAAATCTTTGTGACGTATTTTTAGAGGGGGGTCTCACTATTTGTGAAGACGCGTGACGAGGGGGGGGGGTAAAAAATCGGCCAAAATCGCGTGACGTCATTTATGGACGGCCCCAAAAGTCCTCTGATATTAAGGATTTTAGCAAAAAATCATTCTTAAGGTTCAAAATTTCTAACTCTTATTCTCTGGCTTACCTTGAACAAAATCTGCAATACATGTGGCCATTTCCATTACATTTATTTGGCAAGTAAAAGGATTGATATGGAAGGACACAATTGGCTCGATATGGGTAAACTGCAAAAATCTCTCTTCAAACTGTTTTTTTAACACTTGAAGATGCTTAATAAACAATGGCCAGTTTAATTCATTGTTACCTAGCATTTTCTTCATTTGTGGCAAATGCACGAGAGAATTGATCTGCAGATGTGATATAAACAAATCCAATTTAGCGGTGGTCGAGTGGCAGCGCGCTCGACTGGCGTACCGATGGTCACGGGTTCGAAACCATGTGAAGGCAAGAATTTGTTCCCGGGGCCTAGGGTGTTCCTGAGTCACCCAGCTCCGAATGGGTACCTAACACTAGTTAGGCGGCTGGATAATGCATGGAACCCACAAAGCCGTGGCTTGTGAACGCTGCATCACTTGCCAACAGATCATTTGTCATGGTCTGTGGACGCAATTATCTTCTGCATAGAAGGAGCGTCTGTATAGATAAGATAAGAAGATAATTGACTTTACAGAGCTTATCATTTCAGCTATGATTTTGTCTTTCCCCTGCAACTCAAAATTTAAAGAATTTAATTTTTCAATGATGTCTGTGAGAAATCCCAAATCAATCAGCCAGCGAGAGTCAGCTAGTTCATCATATTTTACCTTTTATCGTTTATGAAGCCAACGTACTTCAGTATGCACAATAAAATCATATTCTTTATCTTCAGTATCTTCTAACAGGGCCTTGAAAAGTCGGTGTTGTAAAGGAGCTGCTCGAATGGAATTGATTATTTTTGTAACTATTTTCATAACGTGTTGAAATGGAAATAATTTTCAACACAGAGTTTCCTGGGGGATAATACAGTGGTAGGACATAAAGTTTGAAAATGACTCATCCTTCTTGCTGAGGGCAATAATTCATTTGTTTTTACCTACCATTGCTGGTGCCCCATCGGTGGTTATCGCAGACAGCTTGTGCAAAGGCATATTTATTGAGTTGGCGTATGTTCTGAATGTATTATAAATATCCTTACCCCTTGTCTATCCTTTCATATGTAATATTTGCAACATATCCTTTTTTAATGTGAAGTTACTAAATGCCATGCCACCATTACTGCCAACTGTGCACTGTCTGGTGTTATTTTGCAACTGTAAGTCTTGTATTGCTGAGACAATCTCACGCTTGTTAAAAAGTCCATCAAACATGCAATCGGCACCAGTCAAAAATAGTTCCTTAAGCAACACAACATCAATGAAAGGTTTCTTATTTTTAGCGTGCATGTGAGAAATTTTGAAAGAAGCAATGGTGGCCTTTTTAGAATTTTCCACATGTCTAGGGAAAACAGTCTGACTTGATTTTAGTTGACGTATTTTTTTATTTCTTACTTCTGATTTAAGTGGATAATTCACATCAAAAGTGACATGAATTGTCTGAAAGTGTCGTTCAACATTATGTTTTTTCGGCACTGCAATGCTACTACCACACAAGAAAAAATTTATTTATTTTTCAAATTAACGAAACAATATGACTCCTCCCAGTCAGTGTTAAAATTATAGGTTCGTTGTCTTTTACTCGGTCCACTGATTTTAGGGCTAAAAAAATAGTAATTGAACACAATATAATATCAAAGTTATAGCGCAAGTCTGTACTACATTATATGCTTAAATAAATTATAACAAGGACTAAAGGTTTGTCCACACCTTTCAAATGCCCGCAAGCATTTGATCAAACATCACACGACCGCACTATAATATACGCCAAAATTGGCGTATTTTATGGTGCGTTCGTGTGATGTTTGATCAAATGCTCGCGAGCAACCCGAAAGCACTGTTCAACCTTAAAACTATCCCCACAATTATAATAGAATATCGCTTATTAATATAATTGATTACACACCTCGCATTTAGCCCGGTAAAAATGTTCAGAAGAAATTTCACAAACATACGAACGTATTTAATAAACATAGGCACTCAAATAATTAAAACTGTAACAAATAATTAAAAAATATTCACATTTTTAATTAATGTTTATGAAAACATTATGTCTCTGTCGAATAGTGGCGGGCACATACGAATCGTTCCGCGGGCGCCATGGTTCTCGCGGGCACGGGGTTGGGAACCTCTGTAATTGTAATAATCTCTCTCTCTCTCTCTCTCTCTCTCTATATATATATATATATATATATATATATATATATATACTAGGGGCAAGTACCCGGCTCCCGCCCGGGTTTAACAACAACAGCAACAAAACAAAAACAACAACAAAACAACAAAAACAAAACAACAACAAAAACAACAACAAAACAACAAAAACAACAAAACAAAAACAAAACAACAACAAAACAACAACTACAACAACAACAGCAACAACAACAAAGCAAAAACAACAAATACAACAGCAACAACAACAACATGAAGGACATTGTCGTCGCAGGGCAAGGGATGTGGACAACAACAACAACAGCAAAAACAACACAAAAGCAGCAACAACAACAAAAACAGCAACAACAACAAAAACAAAACAACAACAAAAACATCAACAACAAAACAGCAACAACAACAAAGCAACAACAACAAAACAACAACTACAACAACAAAAGCAACAACAACAAAAAAAATTATTTTATGGCGATAATCGCCTTCTTGTTAATCTCGACACCAAAATGTTTATTAATTTGCGTCATTATTTTACGTCTTAATTTTCAATAATTTTTATTTTATATAGCTCATATAGGGAAAAACTACATTTTGGGCCCCCGGGCCCCAGTATCTTATATATATGGAACGAAACCCGTTTAATAACCTTTCCGGTATAATTTTGTGTACGTGTACCAAATTTCACGTTATTTGGTTGTCTGGATCTTGAGTTATTAGGGAACAGACAGACAACAAATGCGGCTTATATATATAGAGATATATATATACTAGGGGCAAGTACCCGGCTCCCGCCCGGGTTTAACAACAACAGCAACAAAACAACAAAAACAAAACAACAACAAAAACAACAAAAACAAAAACAACAACAACAAAACAACAAAAACAAAACAACAACAACAAAGCAACAAATACAACAGCAACAACAACATGAAGGACATTGTCGTCGCAGGGCAAGGGATGTGGACAACAACAGCAAAAACAACACAAAAGCAACAACAAAAACAAAACAACAACAAAAACAGCAACAACAACAAAACAACAACTACAACAACAAAAGCAACAACAACAAAGCAACAACAACAAAAAAAATTATTTTATGGCGATAATCGCCTTCTTGTTAATCTCGACACCAAAATGTTTATTAATTTGCGTCATTATTTTACGTCTTAATTTTCAATAATTTTTATTTTATATAGCTCATATAGGGAAAAACTACATTTTGGGCCCCCGGGCCCCAGTATCTTATATATATGGAACGAAACCTGTTTAATAACCTTTCCGGTATAATTTTGTGTACGTGTACCAAATTTCACGTTATTTGGTTGTCTGGATCTTGAGTTAATAGGGAACAGACAGACGACGGACAGACAACAAATGCGGCTTATATATATAGAGATACTAGGGGCAAGTACCCGGCTTCTCCCGGGTTTAAAATAAGGTTTTCTGTAGAAGCGTACACAACTAACTGTTTACTTGCATGCTATAAAATGGTACATTTAACAGTGTATGTGCTGCATGGCTTAATTTCAAGGATGTCACCATCCTCATCTTTCACAATAACAGTTTTGAGATCTTCAAATGAAATAGGTCCCCGAATATGGTGCAGCAGGAGGCGCATGTGAAATGCTTCTCTGTTGTGAGGATGCACAGTGTACACTCTTCCCAAGGCATTGTCTGTCACATATCCCGGGAAGTCTGCAAGAGGTATACCTTTTTTCGGATTTGCCAGACCTTTTGACTGGCATCCCAGCGAAAATGTCTAGGCACTTCAGAATACAGCAATGTTTTTGCAAGAGGATCTGTTTTGCAGAGATCAAAAAACGCTGTTAATGTAGTCTTTGTTGGAGTGTCTGTCAAATGTGCTGTTGGCTGTCCTGGTTTATAGTATACTCCTTGGCCTCCTTCAAGATGTACTGCCAAGTGAACAACTGTTGGATACCTTTGATGGATGGGAAAGTTAAGCAGGCGCCACACTGCCTCACTGCTACTAATGTATCGTCCTTGTTGATAATTAATTGGTAACCCCATCAAGCCTGTTCGGCATTTCATTTGCAACAGTAAACATGGCTGCATCACTTCCCTTGGTAACATAATTGCAAATCTACTTGATGCTTGTGTTTCTATGACGTACATAGGTCATTCCATCCTGTGCATATTCATGCATGTAACGGGGCCCTCCACTGAAGGATGAAGGCAGCACCACTAATTTGCCAAGATTTTCAGAAGTCACATTGTTGTCATTCCTTACTGCCTCTAATAGTACACCATAGTCCTCAGCTCTAAGTTTTGTTTGGTTGAGTCTGATGAAACGCAATCTCTCATTCTCAACCTTAGCATACATATCCACTATGTATTGCTGGAAAAGGCGCGGGCATCTGAGGAGTGTATTAAATTCGTTGACTCTTTGCATCATGCGATATGCATAGTAGTCATTGCTTGTGGCCTTGTTTACATCTTTTATGTTCAAATCATAGCCATCTTCTCCTCTAACAAATAGCAGAGGATACTGAAGTGGATCATATGACCTGTGAGTGTCTTGAATCCTTTGAAGTGGCATTTGTGAGCAACTTCTTGAATGCAGCACAATGTCTCTACGATCACCTAGCTCTCCAGCAATCATGATGCCACTTCACTAACAGATGGTGCATTGAATCTGCCTTTGTGTTCCTTTAATGGTGCTTTGCCGGAAATTTTGATTTTGTAGTCCACTTGAGTGTTATCCATAATCTCAGCAGCCATTTTAAATGACCTCACATAGCTGTTATGCTGATGCAGCATTCTTTGCAGTTTGAGGACAATGTTTCTGTCAACAGGACTGTCAAGCAAATCCAGTCGTCTTTGCACTTGCTCATCTTCTCCCAAGAAGTAAATCTGGAGATATTTGCTGTCTACAGCATTGACTGGATGAAGAGGTCCAGCATGGTGGTACACTTGGCCTTGGACCTTGAATGTTGGTGTCCACCCGTTATTCACGACAACATTAGACTTGAAGGAAGTCACGGCAAACATATTATTGAATAGTCTAATAAGTTTCACAAAGTCCTTTGATTGTGCAGTTTCACCATTCAACAGAATGCACAATGGTTCTGGTGGCTTTAGAATTGGGGGCAGTTTGACTTTACCACTGGAACAGCACATGCCTGGAGTTTCTTTGCTCAGCTGTTTCAGCTGCTCTGGGAACTCTGTGGCGGACCTGATCTGCCTGGATTTTATATATTTTTTTTTCGTATGTTATCATTGCGGGAGAGTACTCAACAACTTCCCAAAGTTTCATGCTCCTATTTACACGGGAAGTTGGATATTTAATGATTAGTCTGTTTTATATAGCTCATATTAGGAAAATACCTACATTTTGGCCCAAGGCCCCCTAGTGAGTAATAATTTTATATATTTTTTTCGCATGTTACCATCGCGCGAGGGTACTCAAAATCTTCCAAAAGTTTCATTCTTCTACTTACATGGTAATTTGGAGAATTATTGATGAGTCAGTTTGATATATGAAAAAAAACTACATTCAGGCCTCTGACCACCCAGTGAGTGATAATTTTTATTAATGTTTCGCCAGTTACCATTTTGGGAGGGTATATAACAACTTCACAAAGTTTCATGCTTCTACCTACACAGGAAATAGGAGATTTAATGATGAGCCTGATTTATATAGCTCATTTAAGAAAAAACTACGTTTGGGCCCCCGCCCACCCCCCTACCCAGTTAGTGATAACTTTATACTTTTTTCGACTGTTACCATTGCGGGAGGGTACTCAACGACTTTCCAAATTTTCATGCTTCTACCTACTCGGGAATATGAGGAATTGGTGTTGATTCAGTTTTATATAGCCCATATAAGGAAAAACCGGTTTTGGGGCACCCGGCCACCCATGAGTGGAAATGTTTACATTATTTTTCACCAATTATCGTCATAATAGTGTATTTGGCAAGTTCCCAAAAGTTTCATGCTTCTACCCTCACGGGAGGTTGGAGAATTAGTTTTGAGTCAGTTTTAAATATACGGAAAAAAAATACATTTTGGCCCCGCCCCCAGTAAGTGATAATTTATATAATTCATTTTTCTGTTGTATGGGGTTTATTTGTTTTAAAGAAACATTTCGAAACGCAATGTTTGAGCTTAAAATGTGCCCTGCTGGTTTCGTTTAAGTTATGCAAAAAGTATAAACACAGTTGCTTAGCTACAGTGTTTATGCCACCCAGGGATGGACGATATTATTGACTCCTACCCTCGCCGATAAAAGGAAAAAGCTTGATCGGACGACTGGATAAAATACATATAGAATATACAAAAAAGAAACAGTGTAAAGTAAAAAAATATGTAATTTGCAAACAAATTTTATAAAAATATATACGTAATCTTGTTAGAGGCGCAACATTAACAGACATAAAAATAAACCATTTCATAACATTTAGTTCACAACAAAAAACACACACACTCACTGATTCACACATGTGCACACAAATACTTAAACGCATACCCACAGCGGTATATTAACAATTAAAAATATAAATTAAAATAATAACTGCTCTTTTCACTTTGTTTCCTATTTACAAATTAATATGAACTCAAACTATGACGTCACATCACATTATTTTATGGCAATAAACGCCATCTTGTTAATCTCGACACCAAAATGTTTAATATTTTACGTCTTAATTTTCAATAATTTTTATTTTATATAGCTCATATAGGGAAAAACTACATTTTGGGCCCCCAGCCCCCAGTATCTTATATATATGGAACGAAACCTGTTTAATAACCTTTCCGGTATAATTTTGTGTACGTGTACCAAATTTCACGTTATTTGGTTGTCTGGATCTTGAGTTATAAGGGAACAGACAGACGACGGACAGACAACAAATGCGTCTTATATATATAGAGATATATATTTCTCCTAAACGACCATGTGCAAATGAGCAGGACGAATGACCCGCGCTGTGGTCGAAAAATCACGGTTGGAAGGTGTGGTGGGATGAAAGAGAAAAAAAAAGGGGGGGGGGTTGGGTGGCAACAAAGCTTCTTGCTTTCACTTGCCGTTCATTTGCGTTTTTCCGTCTTAGAATAACATATGATTCGTAGTGTAGTGGTTACCACGTCCGCCTTGCACGCGGAAAGTCCTGGGTTCAAACCCCAGTGGGAACAATTTTTTAAATTTTTTTAAAAAATGTTTGTTTCTGCCCGTTCTTTTCCCCCTTTTTCCAACATGACTAAGGCTGTTAAACGATAATCGGATTTGAAAGCGACAATCGGTTTTAATTTTCACAAACCGATAATCGAATTTGATTCGGCCAGATTTATGAAGTGAAATCCGGCCGGAGCCAAAGCTGGATTTGTAAAAATTGCCAGATTCCAGATTTTCCGGAGCCGGGGCTATAATTAATATATATATATATATTATCGTAAACCCGGAAAGCCAGATTTGGCCGGATTTATGAAGCAAATTTCTGCCAGAGCCAGATTTGTAAATATTGCTGGATTCCGGTTTTGCCGGAGCTGCAGGCGAAATCCGGTACGCCCCTAATTGCTATGAAGTCAGCTATAAAACGATAATCGGTTTAAAATCGGAGTTACATAATCGATAATTTATATCGTTTTGCCAAAAAAAAACAAACAAAAAAAACAAACAAACAAACAAACACGCAATTAACACCCCTAAACATGACTAACCCTCGCTAGGGTCACAGATTATGTTTAAGGGATGGTGGTAATGAAGAGAGGGGGGCGGGTAACAACAACCTCAGTGCGCATGTCTCCACTTTTACTCGCTATTTTTTCATTACTTTCGTGCTGCGGTTTGTGTTCGTACTCTCACCCCCCCCTCCCCCACCGTTCTTTGAACTGTCTATGATGAGCAAGTCTGCGGCGTATGCTACGTCGCGTTCATTGTTTATACAGGTATTTAAGATTGTTTTGAGTTTATAGTTTTAATTTAATTGTACTTAAACATGCCTTCAAAATAAAATAGTTACACAAAAAGTGAATTCAACATTATTTAATATTTTAATTTACTAGAATGTTAAATCAATGAGAACCCTGAGCTTGTTTCTCTGCAACGAGACGGTTCCATCTGGGGGTAATGCTAATGGGAGACAATGACACTCGAAGTGTGCTGCTTATGTCCATTTAATTCCGTTGTTTTGTCTTCGTTGCTGTCACTGCAGCAAAACCCCGCTTCACACAGATAGGAAGTCGGAAATGGCAATAGGGCATTTAATTGCTTTGGTGGCAATCTCAGGATAGTCCACCATGACTTTAATCCAGAAGACTGGAAAGAGTTGTTTTCTCGAACGTAGTTTTAAGGCCACCGTCATTTGCAATCTCGAGCAGTTCAACTTCTTCTTGCACAGTCATGCTAGATTCGCCTGGTTTGTTGACAAATTGGTCACGAATCCATTACCCTACCAGTTCTTGGGTCTTTTGTGGTTGGGAAGTAGCGCTCAAACTCTTTTAAAAGCAAAGACAGGTGATCGTGCACCAACTGTGACAAAGAGTGCTCAGGCTCAGTCTCGCCTAGAATCCCCGCTAATGTTTGAAACATATTCAAAATGCCTTTGTTCACTCGCCGTTCCCACAACTCCAGTTTTGGCTTTAAATGCAGCTAATTTGTCAGCCAACTTGAAAACAGTTGTTATTTTCCCCTGAAGAGACAGATTGAGTTCATTGAGCTGGCTGAATATGTCACACAGGCAAGCAAGTTTTGCGACCCATACCTTGTCACTGCAATGTGCTGCCAGGGGTGACTTTTTTCTGAGCGAAATCTTTGCAATGACTCTCATAATTCAAATACTCTGTTTAGCTATTTCCTTCTGAACAACCATCTTATTTCTGTGTACAAAAGGAGGCATCTGTGCTCTGCACCCATCTTCTCACAAGCTGCTCAAACAGGCGCGAGTTAAGGGCGTTTGCACATAATCATTATCTTGTGTGAATATCTGCCATTTCCTGGTTTTAATAATTTTAATGAGAGTGAATTTGTTATTACGTAAGTTAAAAGCTTGTAATTTAATATTATTTTATGGATTGTATTAAAAATTTGATTTTTGGATACTTTAATATTTTTTAAATACTCAATAATAAAATATTTGCATTATGTTCTGAGAGTTGTTGTGAGTTTTAAAAAAATATTGGGACTTTAACCCTCCCTTAACAGTTTCCAGGTATGGTTAACAGTTTGAACCCCCCCCCTCCCCACACCCGGAGCATTGCACTGAAATTTCAGTTTGCAAGCAGGTATTGAAGAGAATGTGGTTTTGAAAATAAATTTAATTGTATGTTTTGATCATTTCTTTTTAGCGAAAAAATGTAAACAATATAGTGTACATCAGTGCTACTTAAAGTGGTGGTCTGCGGACCATCAGCTGCCGGTGCGCAGAAATTATCAAGAAAGGATAGAAAAATATACCGTAATTATAATGTTCCATTTGCAACCATTAATCCATCCATCCCTGTGGCGCTACAGCCCATGTAGGGCTTGGGCCTGCCTCACGACCTCCTTCCACTCAGTCCTTATCAACGCCTTTCTTTTCCAATATTGGATGCCCAGTTGTTGTAGATCTTTCTCTATGTCATCCATCCACCTAAGCCTAGGTCTTCCCTTGAGCCGTTTTCCTCTGGGGTTTTGGTGGTGTACCCTCTTTACTCCTCTATCATTTGACATTCTTTCTAGGTGTCCTGCCCAGCGCAGTCTGCCCTTTTTTATTTCTGCAACTATTGTGGTATCCTGATATAGATTGTATAGTTCATGGTTGGTTCTTATTCTCCATCCGAACTCATCCTTTGTTGGTCCATATATTTTCCTGAGAACTTTCCTCTCCCATGTATTTAACAGGTTTTCTGCAGTTTTTGGTCAAGGTCCAAGTTTCACTTGCATATGTTACAGCTGGTCTGATGACAGTTTTATAAAGAGTTTTCTTTGTTTCCCTTTGTAATATTTTTGTTTTTGAGGATATTCTGGCTACTAAAGTATGCTCTATTACCGGCTGATATTCTTTCTTTAATTTCTATCATTAATTCATTCCTTTCATTTAGTATTGATCCTAGGTATTTGAATTGATTTACTTTTTCAAAAGTCTGGTTCCTAATTTTAATGTCTTCACCTGTCCTTTCTTCTCTTTCTAGGGTCATGTATTTTGTTTTTTGGTTGTTGACTTCCAGCCCTGCTTGCAGTGATGCGTCTTCTAATTCAATGTATGACTTTGATATGTCTTTAGTACTTTTAGCAAGCAGGGCTATGTCATCAGCATATGCAAGGTACTGGATGGGTTGGCTATAGAAAGTGCCAATAGCTTTTGGTTCTTGAGTTTCCCTCAGGAAGTATCCAGTTATTGTTCCTCGAGTGTCAATATTTATGTTTCTAATAACTCTTTCTAACGTTAAGTTAAAGAGCATACAAGACAGTGAGTCTCCCTGCCTTAGTCCTTGTCTAATCCTAAATTCCCTTGAGTATTCTCCTTGAACCTTAACTTTGCTTCTTGAGTTGTTCAGCGTGACATATATCATTCTTGTCAGTTTGTTGGGTATGCCAAACTCCTGCAGCGTTTCATATAGATATTTCCTTTTGATGCTGTCATAGGCCATTTTATAATCTACATATAGTTGATGCACTGGGATGTTGTATTCATAGCATTTCTCTAATATGCATCTGATGGTGAAAATTTGATCAGTCGTTGATCTGTTTTGTCTGAATCCACATTGGTAGTCTCCTAATATTTCTTCAGCATATGGATGTAGTCTTTTGGCTATAAGTTTTTGTCAGTATTTTGTAGGAAACGTTTAATAGGGAGATTCCTCTGTAATTTTTGCACTGAAGTTTGGATCCTTTCTTGTGTATTGGGGTTATTAATGCCGTTTCCCATTCTGTTGGTATTTTCTCTTCTTGCCAGATTCTAGTTAAGAGATTATGTATCTGAATGTGTAGTTCTCCTCCTCCATACTTAATAAGTTCTGCTGTGATAAGATCTTCTCCAGGGGCTTTGTGATTTTTCATATGATTGATTACTTCTTTAGCTTCTTCTAATGTTGGCGGGTTTATAAAAGGGTCTGGTCCTCCATGTGGTGGTTGGTAATCATCATCTTGTCCATTATCTGCATTCAGTATGCCCTCAAAATATTCAGCCCATCTCTCCAATACTTTACTATTTTCTGTGATTAATTCTCCATCCTGCCTCTCACACATTTGTGGTCTGGCTTGGTATCCATTCATTTCATCTCTTATCTTCATGTACATTCCTCTGATATTTCTCTCTCTTGACAAGTCTTCTATTTCTTTTAGTTTAGCTTTTTCCCCAATCCCTCTTTTTCTTCCTGCACATTTTTGTCGCTTCTCTTTCTGGCCTCTTTGTATGTTTGTGTTGTCTTTCTGGTGTCTCTTTGTAACATGATCATTCGTGCTTTGTTCCTTTCTTCAATAGTTTTTCTGCATTCATTGTCGAACCAGCCAACTCTCTTATTAGTTTGTTGGAACCCTACAACTTTTTCTGCTGATCCTTTCATAGCATTTTTAATCCTATTCCATTGTTCATTTATGTTGTTTTCCTTGTTCCCTTCTTCTTGAAATGTTTCGAGCTGTGTTTCTACTTCAGTTTGGTAGGCTTTTGCGGTTAGTGGGTCTTTGGAAAGTCTTTGGTAATCATATCGTTTCTCTCTTTGATTATGACAATTCTGAATTATACTTATTCTCTGCTTGTATTTAACTCGTACAAGTAGGTGGTCAGAGTCAGCATCTGCTCCTCGATAACTTCTTACGTCAAGTATATCGGATCCATGTCTCCGGTCGATTAGAACATGGTCAATTTGGTTGTGGGTGACTCCATCTGGTGAGTTCCAAGTGGCTTTATGTATATTCTTGTGTTGAAACTTGGTGCTGCTCACTGACATTCCTTTTCCTAGAGCAAAGTCTATCAATCTCATGCCATTGTCATTGGATTCATCATGAAGACTTTCCTTGCCAATAGTTGGCATAAACACCTTTTCCTTACCAATTTTTGCATTAAAGTCTCCTATCACTATTTTAATATCATGTCGTGGTGCCTCTTCGTAGATCTTTCCCAGTGTCTCATAAAAGGATTCTTTAACCTGATCTTCCGTATCTTCAGTGGGAGCATGTGCATTTATGAATGTTATATTGAACATTTTCCCCCGCACACGTAGGGAGCACAATCTTTCATTCTCTGGTTTGAAGCCTATGACGTCATTGACTACTTCTTTTTTAATGGCAAATCCTGTTCCTAGTGTGTTGGTGTTATTACCACTATAAAATACTGTGTATTCTCTTGTTTTTAGTATGTCTGCATTTTTACATCGAATTTCCTGCAGTGCTGCGATGGATATCTTGGTATTTATTCAATTGGATTATAAGATTGTTTAAGGCTCCTGCTCTGAACAGGCTTAGAACATTCCATGTCGCAAAACTAAACTCGCGTCCATTTACAGGCGTAGGTCGATTTCCATTGATATCAGTCCGGGTTTTATTCAGTTGATTGGCTTTCGTAACATGTTTTTTACATGGCTGGGTTGTTAGCCCTGCGCACAACCATCTGGGGGGGGGTTGCCCCTCACAGCTCTCTGGGTAGCTGCCTTTGTTCGGGTTGGGTCCCTAGCCTTTGTGGATCCCTCCACTTCCTACAAGGCAGTAGGGCTGATTTTGGTCCACACCGGGTATTTTATTTCCCCGGTACCCTCCATATCTGGTGGGCTTTCCCCTATCCGCCGGCTGGGGAGGCGCTCGATAGAATATCAGCATCTCCCACGAGTGCAACCATTAATACTAACCCTAAAAATATGTCAATTTTTTCAACAACAAGCACATACAATAAAAAATTTAATAAATTATTTTGATTCCAATAATAATTAATTAATTTGTGCGTGTGTATGTGTATGTGTGTCTGTGTGTGTGTGTGTGTGTGTGTGTGTGTGTGTATGTGTGTGTGTGTGTGTGTGTGTGTTTGTGTGTGTGTGAGTGTGTGTGTGTGTGTGTGTGTGTGGTAATTTAACATGGATGCGGGTTGTGAACTGAGCCATACATTAAAATAGATCCTTAAGATTTCTTACACCAGCATTGGAACTTGACGTCTGCTGAGGTAAGGAAACAGAATATCCGATTGAAAATAACAAACTATTAATAATTCATATTGATTTCAATAAAATATTTAGTGAATATTTAATTATTGAAAAAAATTGACATTCGTATTAGTCCTTAACATTTCCAACCTGACATTGAAGAAATGATCATACCACAATCCTACGCAACGCATTAAATTATTGTTTGCAATTACTGAAATATTCGAGTTGAATCTTGAAAAATTAAAAAAAATTATTAAAAAGAATTAAGAATGTGGAGGTTATCTCCAATTTATTATTTCTATATATTATATTATTTACGTCTGCAGGAGATCTATATTTGGACCACACAATAAGAAATAGTTTGTTTGGTTTGAACCTCCTATAACACCAAACCTCAAACCTTTGTGTAGCTTTCAAATCAGTTCAAAAGTATTCAGGTACATTTTACAATTCAACAGTTTTATGTAACAAAGTTTTAAAAACAGTAATAGGCTGATATATATTTGTGAATTTACATCGATAAAAAAATTATTCCATAGTGAAAAACGCAGCACTAAATAGGCCCGGGGTGGCTAGACCAGTAGTAACTTACAGTTATTTTAAAATTTAAAAAAAAATTGTTGAGAGCCGCATTGAAGCACTACAGGTAATTAAACCTGGCTTGAAAATCGTTGAATAATCCGTGTAACATATCGTTCATATATTATTATACGCGAGCCGAAATGTGAACACAGAAGAGCCGCATGCGTCTCGCGAGCGGCGGTTTTCCAACGTTGGCATAGGCCATCATGTTTAATTATATGGTCCTATGAGTATCGTTGAACACTTCCATGAATTTCTTTGAGAAATTTTGAAATTTTAAGAGAATTATCCCCTTTTCTTGTTTAATTCTTACTTTAGGGAAACAACCGATTTGCACAAGATAAAGAATCCACAACTAAACAACTTTTATATTTAAAAAAGCAAAGTCTCGAGACAAAGTACTCTAAATAAATGGACATAATATCTTTTTGAATGTGTAACTTCGTAATTTTTTTATTGATGCACTGGGCTGCTAAAGCTACTGAAAACGTGCCACGTGATCTATATAATTATTCGCCGTTATGTTAAAGTTAAAGGAACTTTTTTTTGCTACAAAGTTAAAAATATTAAATTTCCACAATGTCAGTAAGATGTTACACTAAGACTATGGAGCATACCATTATATTTAGTAAGAAACATGAAGTTGTGTTCAATATAATTTGTTAAAAAATTGTCTTTAATTTGTATTAGTTTTTATTAACCATAATTTAAAAGTAAATTTAAACACCGCTAGATATATGCAAAGATTTGCATAGAATAACTTGTACAACCTGAACTCATAACGTTTGTTACAGTTAACTTCAGTACTTTTAGTAAATGTCACGCATCACACAGAGGTTTCATAAACTAAAAATCAGTTTCTTAAATAAATTGTAATAATAATAACTAAAAAAATTCCTTAAACTCCCAGCGCTTGAAATCTATACTAATAAAAGAATTAAACAACCCCGTAAAAACACATTTTTTGACTATAAATCCCTTATATATGAGACCTAACTAAAAGCATTGATTATGTTCAAACGCGACACACATTTACAGACTGAAACCGACTGATCTCCATTGGCTGTAAAAATGGTGTGGTCACGGATGGCTGGACTTAACTCAGCTGACATGTGAATTGAACAAAGCAGGCCGCTCCATATAGTTATATAGAAATAAACTAATTAAACAACCCCGTAAAAACAAAGTTTTTGACTATAAATCCCTTATATATATATATATATATATATATATTTAGTCCACTCATAAAAACGTGTTTTTAATAACACAGTGATGTGGTCACGGGGTGAACTCATGGATGTCAACAAAGCAGACGAGTAGAGATGCTTATATAGAGATAAACTAAAAATTCAATAATTTAATTACGGTACATTCGATCGATCTGAATTTTGATACGATGCATTGTTAGGTGACACGATAGCATCACGGAAAGTGTGTCATTTTTTACTTTTGTTTTTCCGCCCGCCCGCGAACGACAGAGATGAAGAGATGACGAAACGATTTCGAAGTTAATATAAGGGATTTAAAAAGTCAAAGCCTTAACTCACTCACTCACTCACTCATCACTAATTCTCCAACTTCCCGTGTAGGTAGAAGCATGAAACTTTTGCGTTTATAGATTCGAAATGTCTGTCAAGCTTGACAATGCAACTCCTCCTGAACCATACCAGATAGAGGGTTCGGGTCTGTGCAAATATGCTAAGGAGGTCCCAAGGACGTGCAACGGCAAAAAAAAACGGAAACAGATATCCTGGAAAATCAAAAAAAAACCCTAAAAATATCAGTATTTTTTCACTTTCTCGCCAAACATAACATCTAACGGGTTGAAACAAACGTCAAACCATAACTAATAATATTTAGAACAATGTTGGTGAAGGAATCCTTGTAATACACTCCGTCATTCGACTCCCAGTAATTTTAGAAGCAATTTATTTATAGCAATTGTTTTGTTTAGTTTCAAAATTATTGATTTGAAATGACTTTTAATGTAATCTAGAGTGATAGTTAATGGGGTTTTCCCGCTTTGTGAATGCTTATGTTGCGTGGTGCGCATTATATTGACACATTCTTGGCGTGATGTAGCGTGAGGGGATATGACGTCATATTGCATTTCAAAATTACTTATCTGAATCGACTTGTAATGTAATCTAGAATGATTTCCCTTGATAAAAAATCGGAAAGTTTTCTGTTGGAAATTGCGTTTAAATACTCATTCGAGTTTTTATTTCTTGTTTCCTTATATGGGCTATTTAAAACAGAATCAACACTAATTCTCCACCTTCCCTTGTAGGCTAGTTAGTTATTTCCTCTCGGGCCGAAGAAGGCACATAGGGCAGAAGTCATGGATTTTCATTTACGATGATCCGTCGCCAATTGTATTATGTATTGATTTTTTCTTAGGCCCATGGTTGAGCTTTCTCTTTTGATTGTTCTACGTAGGGTTTCCTTTGGTCTTCCTTGTTTTCTTTTGCCTTTTGGTGTCCATGTGAAGGCCTGACAGGGGGAGTCTTCTCTCGTCCATTCGAAGAACATGACCGATATAATTCTAACGTATTCTCCTTATAAAAGTTGACACATATTCTTGGTTTGTTTCTTCTCTTATTGAAATGTCACCAGCGTCTTAATAATTTATATCTAGACCGCTTGCTCTCAGATTCATAAACTCCTTTACACAAGAAATGACTGAACACTGCTAAGGGAAACAAACTTTAATCGCCGAACCCCTTTTCAACAACACACTATACACTCAACTCTCTAACCTTCTACACACATTCTCATGACGTCAACAAAAACAACTCCCTTTTGCATGCTTTCGCACCGACTAAATAATAACACTAACACAACCACCAAACACACCACCGTGCGCAGCTCACAAGTTATAGGGGGAAATTGGTCATTCGTGACATATGCCCCCCTTTCCAGAAATTTTCCGAGGGCGGCAAATTTCCACTATCTCGAATGACCAAATTTTACCTATACTAGAATTCCCTTTACCAACTTGAAACATTATATGGATATCTACCCTCAAGTAGTCCTAAACAATGATAACTTTCTTCCTAAACGCTTTAAACATTACTATCCTATAAATCGGCATAGTATTTATAAAAAATCATTAAATTAAATCCAATAATCCATAACAACTCAAATATAATATTTTAAGTTAATCACACACAAAAAAATGTCATTGAACATGATGCTCTCAATGTTTCAATATCTTGAGCTTGATTCCGCCCTGGGATGATCGTGCACGTCTATGAACGTGACTTTCTACAAGAGCGTGCACTATTCTAAAAGTTCAACAACACAGTCTACTCAGGAAGTCTGCCTCTAATTTATTTTCCCCCGGTAATGGACTGCACCGTAAAGTTATAACTCTGCAGAAACATGGCCCATCTCATGATCCTGGCACTCACAAAATGAGCCGTGTTAAGGTATCTCAGGCTCTGGTGATCAGTTTGTATAGTGAATGTTCTCCCGTAGAGGCAAAGTTCAAACTTCCTGATCGCCCACACAATCGCCAGGAACTCCTTCTCAATTGTGGAATACCTGGTCTCTCTGTCCATAAGTTTCTTACTTGCAAAGGCGACAGGATGCTATATCCCTTTATTATCTTCCTGAAGTAAAGCTGCCCCAAGCCCGACGTCAGATGCGTCGGATGAAGGACTTATGCATATTAGGAATGTGTAATATAAGCCATGTCGTTATGGCTCTCTTTAGGGTGTCAAACGCTTCATCCTGGTCCTTTCCCCATTTCACTCTGTTGGGCTGTCCCTTTTTAGTTAGGGATGTCAGCGGGTACGCGAGGGTTGCGTAGTTTGGTACAAAGTCTCTATAATATCCTGTGAGTCCCAGGAATGATCTCACTTGCTTCTTTGTTGTTGGTCGAGGAGCATCTCGGATCTTATTGATGTTGTCTTCTTGAAGGCCGATTGTTCCCAATGACAATTTATGTCCCACAAAATCAACCTCGACTGACCCAAACACGCATTTGGTGGGTCTGAATGTCGGGTTATAAGTTTCTAACCGATGTAGCAGCTCGCCCAGCATCTCTAAATGTTCTTCCCAAGTGCAGGTATACACTAATAAGTCATCCACATAACTTATAACATTCTTCATCCCCTCCAGAAGTTGTCGGGTAGCCCGAACCAGTGTTGCTCCCAAATTCATCATCCCAAAAGGCATTCTCAGGAATTCATAATGGCCGTCTGGAGTCACGAATGCCGTTTTTGGAATATCCATGGGTTCAACGGGGATTTGCCAGTAACCCTTACTCAAGTCAATCTTGCTAAAATATTTAGCCTCCGATGTCTTATAGAATATTTCGTTAGAAGAAGTCAACGGCACTGGGTCGAAAATTGTGATTTTATTTAAACCTCTGTAATCTACACAAATTCGATTAGATCCATCTTTTTTCTTTACAATGACAACTGGTGATGCGTAAGGGGAGTTACTTTTGCGTATGATTCCTAACTGTTCCATTTCGAGTAACTCATCATGTAGTGCCTCCCGTAAGGCACGAGGAATAGGATAAGGCTCTGATTTAACTGGAACATCAGATGGAAGTGTGATGTGGTGCACTCTCAAAGTAGTTCTTCCCGGGCTTTCGGTGAAAAGCGTTTGATGGTCTGTAACCAAAGCAACGATCTGCTGCCGCTGTTGAGAGGACAGATGTTCGCCATAAACCACATCTTGGTGTGATTCCGTCTGTAACCATGCCCCAATCTCTGGCAACACCTCATCACTTCCATTTTCTTCATCACATTCATAATCATCCAAAACACCAACACTTTTTTGGATTTTCTCTGATTTTAGCCAGGATAATATCATTACCGGCTAGTTTCCCTTGACCCATGTCGCGAGAAACATATTGTTTAAGAGGGTTTGCATAAAGAGTTTTCTTCTTTCCCTTCATATTAGAAGCATGAAACTTTGGGAAGTTTTTGAGTACCCTCCCGTGATGGTAATAGTCGAGCATCACACACTGGGGGGTTGGGGGCCTAATTGTAGTTTTTACTTTATAAGTGCTAAATAAAACAGACTCTTTAAATCTCTAACCTCCCGTGTAGGTAGAAGCATGAAACTTTGGGAAGTTCTTTAGAACCCTCTCTCGACGATAATTGGCGAAAACGAATATTAAAATTCCGACTCATGAGGGGTTGGGGCCTCAAATGTATTTTTTTCTTATATAAAGGCTTATTCATCACTAATTCTCCAACTTTCCGTGTATTTAAAAGCATGAAACTTTGGGAAGTTGTTGAGTACACTCCCGCAATGGTAACAGGCCAAAAATTATTTAATTTATCACTCACTGGGGGCCGGGGGCCCAATGTAATTTTTAATTATATAAAATTTGACTCATCATTAATTCTCCCTTTTCCCGTGTAGGTAGAAGCTTGAAATTTAGGGAAGTTGAGTACACTCCCTTCCCGATGGTAAAAAAACATTAATTAACACTCACTGGGGGCTGGGGGCCCAAATGTAGTCTTTTCCTTATATGAGCTATATAAAAACTGACTCATCATTATTTCTTCGATTTACCGTGTAGGTAGAAGTAGAAGCATGAAATTTAGGGAAGTTGTTGAGTACACTCCCGCGATGGTAACAGGCCGAAAAAAATTTTAAATTATCACTGACTGGGGCCCAAACGTAATTTTCCATCTTATATGAGCTACATAAATTTTATGAAACTTTGAATACTGTTTAAATGAATTTTGACAAAACTTGGAATAGGGACCATCCATAAATGACGTCACGCGATTTTTGCCGATTTTGTACCCCCTCCCACCCCCTCGTCACGCGTCGTCACAAAACCTTAGACCCCCCCCCTCTAAAAATACGTCACAAATATATGACCCCCCCGAAAACAACAACTTTATTTTCTATTTGAAAATAAGTATGTTTAAAATCACTTTTATTGTCATTTAAGTATTTGTTTTTTATTTAGTGAAGATCTACATTGTAATATCGTAACCCACGTGAAGCATTTTTAAAAAACGTTTAACCGGCCTTCAGAAAACGAACTGTGTTAACATGCTTAGCTTATATTTTATTTTAATGCATAAAAATTAAACATTGACTATTAATCATCACGGTTAAGTCTTTGTTTAGAAAAAAATATATTTAAAAATAACATTTTTAAAATGTATTAAAAAAAAATCCTCAATTGACTGACGGGCATCCCGTAAGACAGAGGTCGGCGAACAGAGGTAAATATCTTGAACTGGGGTCAAAAAGGGAATTCTTGGGGGTAATGCAGACTCATTTGGGACATATAACATCCACTACAATCCGCTAGATATATTAAAATATATATGTCGGTGTTCGAGTGGCAGCGCACACTACTGTCGTACCGATGGTCACGGGTTCGAATCCGTGTGAAGGCAGGGGTTTGTTCCCGGGGCCCAGGGCGTCCCTGAGTCACCCCGCTCCGAATGGGTACCTAACACTGTAGTGTTAGGCGGCTGGGTAATGCGTGGAACCCACAAAGCCGCGGCCTGTGAACGCTGCATCACTTGCCAACAGATCATCTGTCATGGTCTGTGGACGCAACTATCTTCTGCATAGAAGGAGCGTCTGTATAGATAAGATAAGATAAAAATACGTCATGTGTACGTGTACGCTTGGAACATATGCCCATTATTAAACCGGTTCCTTCCAGAAAATGCATTTTAAAAAAATTTGACAACTATGTAGATTTTTAACCTACGCACTATATGAAGACACCTAAATCTACCCTACTTTTATTTATATTGACACGAGTGATAATAATCTTAATCCACATGACTTTTCCATATCACATATCATTTCGGTGATATTTAAAATTAATGCCTTAAAAACTGAGCTAAGAAGAAAAGTTGTTTTGTTCTCCTCTCGAATTGCGATGTCAAGAATTTAATGCATTCAATAAAGTTAATGAATACTTGACTAATTTTAAATGGGCTCATTTACCATTATATCTAGAACAGTGCTTCTCAAACTTTTTAGTATTGCGGACCGGCAGGAATTTTTTCCATAGGCTTGATCATTTATGTGACCCCAACGCGTCATAAGCCATTCGGTCATATCTATTTTTAGGCTCTTCGTTGTCAGTAAGGTCAAACTTTCTCAAACATGGCTAGCAACAGTGTGTTTAATAGTGTTATAGTGCTATCTGAAAACGATGTTCCAGGTGTTATTTTGGACAAAAAAGATATTTCTTCTCACTCAGTTTTGCAGCCGAAAAAAGTTATTAAAATGTCGAAGACTTAAAACTTTAATAAATAAGCCGTAACATAGTATTTTAAATTATTTAAAGATGAGTGTAAGCGTTCATATTCGTAACTACGGTAAACACTAGTCCTAGCGTAGTCAATTATTAACATATATGTATTTTAATATTGTTTTCCTTGGCCCTTGCCTTATAAAAATATATGCCTTTAGTAATAAACTTACACTAAGATTATGACTTTAATTATAATTACATCATAGTATGAAAGAATAAACTTCATGGACGAACGAGCAACTAGAACTAGTTACTACTAACTTATTACTAGAGCCAGAGCCTCAGTAAGAGCAGATGCAGAGTCACTAATTCATTTACATAATTCATGCTCGCAAGGACGTTCCATTTCGCATAATATAATATTACATAATATAACCATCTATTGATATTTTAATTTAAATAAATAAGCCTAGGCCTAAGCATTTATTTAAGATGAGTGAAAGTGTAAGCGGTCGTTCCGGCCGTCGCCACTAGTACTAGTCACTAGTGCTAACAAACTTATATTTAATATAAATTGTTTTCGTTGGTTCATATAAATTATATATGCCTTAGTATTTATTAGTAATAAACTTACACTAAGATTATGATTTTAATTATAATTACATCATACGTTTTAGAAGTAAATAGTATTTGAATGTATAAAATTCTCGGACGAATGAGCGAATGAACTAAAAATAAAAAAGTATAGTCTGTATATTTACATATTAATATTAAATTCACTCTCGCAAGGAAGCTCTATTTCGCATTATTATAACATATCAAATAATATGACTTTATATTTTTCTTTAAAATTCTATAAAATCAAGCTTTTGAACAAGTTTTAGATAATTTCAATGAGCGCATTCCCTCTAATAGTTATGAATAAATATTCACTACTTGACCTTACGGCACCTCAGGCGGTGACCTAGTTATAGATCGAGTCTATTATTAGACTTCCGGTAAATAATGACCAAGCCTATTGCACCAGGGACCCGTGCACTATTTACCTGCACTGACAGTTTTTTCGGTCCTTTTTTTGAGAAACATCTGTGGACCGGCAGCGGATGACCCACGGACTGGCATCGGTCCGTGGACCACCACTTTGAGAAGCACTGATCTAGAAGACTAGAATGGCCAGGGGCGTTTGACCAAAAACCAATCGAACAATTATATCAAACTTAAAACGTTTTTAATTATATCAAATAGATTCCCTCCCCCCCTCCCCTTTTAAAGAAAAAGGATATTCCGTGTCGTTTTGACTTAAAATATCTACACATAATGCTATTGAAATCATTTTTAGACACTTGTCATGCTTGTAAAACTCACCAGTAGCATTTTCGGGTGCTAAAGACGCTCCCCCAAAGTCCCCGAGTCATGTGAGCAGGACCCTGGGGAGGGGGGTAACGCATACATAAACTTGTATATTTGGTGGTAACGGGCATGAGAGAACCAAATGGAGCTGCGGTTAGTTCACAAATGCTTTGATGTCAACATCAAACGACGCAGTGTAACAATTTCATATGTTATCTTGTGGATTCTCAAACTTAAGGATTATAATTAGATTTAATTTTCGTGTCTTGATAGCATACGCCAACCAGCGTCTGATGGCCTTCCGATCCGCACATTGAGAAGCACTGATTTTTTTTTAAAAAAGAAGAAAAAAAAAGTCATTAAATAAATTGTAAGCGACCAAATATTTCAGTGGAAGTTTTATTTAAAGTTACCCTTTTGATGTGACGTCACATTTCTATTTCTTCAACCCCCCTCCCTCCCCCTCGTCACGCAACGTCACAAAAGTGTGACCCCCCTCCACCCCCTAGGTGCGTGACGTCATTTATGGACGGTCCCCATATAAAAACTTTATGGCCTATATTAAAATACTATAGGGCATAAAAAAATTTTTTTTTCATTATTTTTGGAACTGAGGGCCCCTAATCTCTTTGTGTATTTTGTAAGACATTTTAACCATTCGATTTCACACGGTTTTTTAAACTACAAATATTGACAAACAAATATATCCATCAAGATCCAGATTGAAATAAACTGTTGTTTTTAACTTTACATCTTACACCGATAGGGCCCCCGGGCCCTTATTTTAGTATTTTTAAACCCGTTTAAAAAGTATTTTATTCATACCACGGCAATTAAACTTTGGGAAGTTTTTGAGTACGCTCCCGCGAAGGTTTCTGGTATCACGTCTTTCTAAAACACCACTTAACAGGGGCTGTTTTTTTGTTTTGTTAAAAAAAATAATAATAATAAAAAATAAAAAAATAATAGGGGCTGGGGGTTGGTAATGCCATTGTTAAACATTAGTTAGATAAAAGGTAATTTAAACAATGGCTACTGGTTATATGGATGAATTATTGACAAAATTACAAAATTTGATATACAAATTAAAATTCGATAGGGTAATGAACTCCTAACGTCTGTTCCTTTGGGGCCGGGGCCAAATATAATTTTTTCGTAAATTTTTAAAGCTTAATTTCCCATTAGATTTTTAAAAAATTCAAAATAAATATATACACGTATCTCCAAAATGACCTGGATCGAAATATTATGGCCTTATGAGATATACAAATCCTGCACCAATTTTACAAGGGGCCCTTAAAGTAATTTTATTCCCAATTTGCTTTTACACGACCTTGAACAATATTGACAAACAAGTAAATTCATCATGATCCAGATTGAAATCTATTGGTGTTTTGAATTGGTGTTACGCGGCTTCTCAATGTTAACTGAAATCCTAACTTTCCGCTGCAAAGCGCGAGTACTTTGTTAGTCGAATATATATCCTAACCCAACACCATTACGTCATCGTTGTGATACCTGGGTTTAGAGAGTTCAAGATCACATGTAGTGCATCACGGTTTATTGTTTGTGATAGATGACATCTATTCTGTTTGGTGACGCCTCATTTAAGCAACACCCTAGCAATAATCGTGCTCGCCGATGGAAGCTATTGGATTTTTGACTCAATCAGAAAAATACAATTATTGGATTTTTTTTTCGATTGAATTGTTGAGAATGTTCTTTCAAGAAGAAAGTATTTCTATAACATTACCTTGTTGTTTGCATGCATGGCCACACACAGTGGCGTAGCTTGGGTTGGTGTCATCCGGTGCGGTGAACTCAAGGTGTCCCCATTACCCTTAAATAAGGACTTCCTGTTAAAAAAAGAAGCATGAAGAAATTCTATTAAGAATTTTAAAATTATCTTTTAGCAGCTTGCTTTCGAAAAACATAACTGCTAATTCCTGGATCGATGTTGTTCTCATCGAGAGTTGGGACTGAAAATGGTAATATATATAACTATCTGTTCTCCTGCCATTTATTCTTAAGCTTTACATTTACAATGGTTTCACCCGGATTCTATTAGCTGTGCTGCTAACGCCCAGGCTGTCGAAGACCGCTGTCATGTTGTGAAATCATGGATGCATCAAACAGGTTAAAGTTAAACGATAACAAGACAGAAGCAATTATGTGTGTCTGACGCCAAATATCCATAAAAGTTGGCACTTACAAACATTCCCTTGCTCCACAGAGATCTCGGATTTTGCACTGACAGTTAACTCACAATGATTCCCAAGGTTAGTTCATTGGGTGGTCAGGTCTTGTTTCTGTCATATATATATGCACTTGCCCTGGATAAGTTAAGTCCTAAATAAAATTGCCCCCCCCCCAAGAAAATGCTGTAGTAGTATCTTTAATACAATTGAGACTGAGTTACTGCAACATTTCTAAATGGGTATTGCCAAAAAACCAACTTCAGAGACTCCAGAAAGAACTAAACACTTCAACACGTATTGTAATGCTGATGAGGATGCTTGCAAGGGCCAACAGTTATATAAAAATAACAATGACAATAATAAAAAGAAATAATGTTAATCCTTTGTCCATCCTTCTTTAATGAGGCATACGCTGTAAGCCATGTTTATTTAAGCAAGGTGAATAAAAATGTAGAAATCGCAACTACTGAAGTAAAACGAAATTTTTGATGCTGTCTGAAACCCACATGCTTGATTTACAGGTGGATCAAAAGCCATTGATATTAATAAATAAGGGAAATAATATGCCCATGACAGATAATACGGCCTTGGGGTAAACTCTTACTTCATTGACACGTGAGAGTTTTGTTTTGTCGGCCGACAAATTGATTATTTGCCTATGGGAGGGGTTATTAGTAAGAAAAAAAGTGTGGGGGTGGGGGCGGGGATTGAAGAGTCTCTTCTCTCCAGCAAACTTACTTTCTAAAATCCATAAAGGGACGAATAGCGACCAAGAACACTAGTTCGAAAGTCGTCAATAAAAGTTGAATAACAGTTTTTATTTGTGCTCGCCACTCACCCGCAAAGGGCGTTCATTGATTTAGCGTGAGAAGGGCGTTCATTGATTGGGTGTGTGAAGGGCGTTCATTAATTGGGCGTGTGAAATGAGTTGATGCGAGTATTGGCACAGCGTCACACGCAGCCTTTGTCATTTGAAACTGTACCGAATATTCCTAATGTACTTGAGTGGGATGACCTATGATATAACATTCCCGTTTATTAATTCTATGGATAGTCGTTGATAAAAAGTAGACGTAACATATTAAGTATTTCCAGTAGTCTTGACGTTGTCGGTGAATTAATATTTTGCCTTCATATTTTGTATTCAGTTAAGTTTTTTCTCTCATTGATAAAATTTAAATGATAAGGGAAACATTTAATAACTTTTTCCTTATTTGCGTAAAGCAGTGCTTCTCAAACTTTTTCGTATGACCAACCGGCAGGAATTTTTCCCATTGCATCACGGACTGGTGCATTATTTTCCCGTACTGACGTGATTTTCCCATATACTGACGTGATATCAAAATGAGCCCCTACATGGCATAAAGCCCTACAGGATTATGCATGAAATTTTGATTCGATGCATTGTTAGTTGAGACGGGTCCGTGTGCCAAATTTCAACTCGATCGGATCACGGGAAGTGGGTCATTTTTGACTTTTGTTTTTCCGCCCCCCCGCCCAAGACAGACAGAGAGAGATGACGAGACGGCGGTGACGTTAATATAAGGGATTTAAAAATACATTAATTTAGTTACGGTATTTTCGATCGATATGAAATTTTGATACAATGCATTGTTAAGTAACACGAGTCTATGTGCAAAAATGTCAGCTCGATGGCATCACGGGAAGTGTGTCATTTTTTAACTTTTGTTTTTCCGCCCGACCGACAGACCGACCGCGAACCCAAAAGACTGCGGTGAAGTTAATATAATGGATTTAATTAAACACCCCGTAAAAACAATGTTTTTGACTATAAATCCCTTACATCGGAGACAGAACTAAAAGTATTAACTATGTTCAAACGCGACAAAACATTTACAGACTGAAACCGACTGATCTCCCCTGGCTTTAAAACCGGGGGAAGGGGGAGGGGGTGTGGACATCGATGGGTGGCGTGAACTCAAGTGGCACGGGACGCCGAACAATAACAAACTGTGAAATTGAATAACCTATAATTATATAGAGATAAACTAAAAGTGAATTAATTTAATTACGGTACGGTACATTCGATCAATGTGAAATTTTGATACGATGCATTTTTAGGTGACACGGGTCTATGTGCACAATTTTATCTTCATCGCATCACGGGAAGTGTGTCATTTATTACTTTTGTTTTTCAGCCCTCCCGACCGACCGACCGCGAGCCCAAGACAGAGAGAGAGAGACGGCGGTGATATTTAATATAAGGGATTTAATTAAACAACTCCGTAAAACAAAGTCTTTGACTATAAATCCCTTATATATGAGACATAAATAAAAGTATTGATTATGTTCAAACGTGACAAAACATTTACAGACTGAAACCAACTGATCTCAAATTGCTGTAAAAACGGTATGGTCACGGATGGCTGGACTTAACTCAGCGTGACACGTGAATGTAAACAAACAGGCCGCTACGTATAGTAGATCTGAACTTTTGATATAATGCATTGTTAGGTGACACGAGTCTATGTGCAAAATTTCAGGTCAATAGCATCACGGGAAGTGTGTCATTTTTAACTGTCACGTGAAAAAAACAACAACAACAAAATGAAATTGAATTACACACGTTGTATAAAGATAAAATAAAAATGCATTAATTTAATTAGGGTACGTTCGATCGATTTGAAATTTTGACACAATTCATTGTTAGGTGACACAAGTCTGAGTGCCAAATTTCAGCTCGATGGCATTACGGTTAGTGGGTCATTTTTTACTTTTGTTTTTCCCCCTGCCCGACGACGAACGACAGAGAGAGACGGCGGAGAAGCTAATATAAGGGATTTAATTAAACAATTCCCGTAAAAACAATGTTTTTGACTATAAATCTCTTATATATGAGACATAACTTAAAGTATTGATTATGTTCCAACGCGACAAACATTTACAACCTGAAACTGAGTGAATTCCACCTGGTTAAAACACGAGATGTGGTCACCGATGGCTGCGGTGAAGTCAAGTGATCCGTAAAATGTAAACAATAGCAATTGCTACATATAGTTTTATATAGATAAACTAAAAATGCATTAATTTTAACACGGTAAATTCGATCGATCTGAAATTTTGATACAATGCATTGTTAGGTGACACGGGTCCATGTGTCAAATTTCAGCTTGATGGCTTCACGGGTAGTGGGTCATTTTTGACTTTTGTTTTTCCATCCCCGCCCAAGACAGAGAGACAAGATTTCGAAGTAAATATAAGAGATTTAATAAAACAAAGCAGTAAAAACAAAGTTTTAGACTATAAATCCCTTATATATGAGACATAACTAACAGTATTGATTATGTTCAAACGCGACAAATATTTACAGACTGAATCTGTCTTAACTCCCTTTTCTTTATAACAGGGTGGGAGGTGGGAAAATGGAAAGGTCTGGTCACCGATCGCTGGACGAGCTCAGCGTGACACGTAAAATGTAAACAAAAGCACGCCGGTACATCGATGGGTCGAGTCAATGCGCGGACTGAACTGCCACGTGGAAAAAAAACAATAACAAACAGTGAAATTGAATTACATACGTTGTATAGAGACAAACTAAAAATGCATTAATTTAATTACGGTACGTTCGATCGATCTGAAATTTTGATACGATGCATTGTTAAGTGACACGAGTCTATGTGCCAAATTTCAGCTCGATGGCATCACGGATAGTGGGTCATTTTGTATTTTTGTTTTTCCGCCCACCCAAGACAGAGATGGCGACCGACAGAGACAGCGGTGAAGTTAATATAAGGGATTTAAAAACAAAGTTTTTGACTATAAATCCCTTATATATGAGACAGAACTTAAAGTATTGATTATGTTCCAACGCGACAAACATTTACAGCCTGAAACTGAATGAATTACACCTGGTAAAAACACGAGATGTCGTCACGATGGCTGGCGTGAAGTCAAGTGACCCGTAAAATGTAAACAATAGCGACCCTCTACATATAGTTTTATATAGATAAACTAAAAATTCATTAATTTACTTACCGTACGTTCGATCGATCTGAAATGTTGACACAAAGCATTGTTAAGTGAAACGAGTCTGTGCGCCAAATCTCAGCTCGATGGCATCACGGGAAGTGTGTCATTTTTTACTTTTGTTTTTCCGCCCGCCCGCCTACCCGGCGACGAACTACAGAGAGAGAGAGAGAGAGAGAGAGAGAGAGAGAGAGAGAGAGAGAGAGAGAGAGAGAGAGAGAGAGAGAGAGAGAGAGAGAGAGAGAGAGAGAGAGAGAGAAGAGAGAGAGAGAGAGAGACAAAGAGAGACGGCGGTGAAGCTAATATAAGGGATTTAAAAATGTCTTTTCCTACCGCTTGGAAAGAAACAAGAAGAAAGAATTTCATGCGTTTAAGCTAAGAACTTATTTCGGATATCAACGGATATTTCGAAACAAGTCGACGACACGGAAGTGTCATTGTGCCATATTTCTAGCAGGAACGAGAGTACTATTGATTGTCACGCGAGGAAGTGTCTCGTTTTGAAACCTAACACCACGTGACCAGATCGTTAGAACGTGCTGTCGTCACAGGACACTGGTTATGCAAGAGCTGAAAGTACGAACGGTGAAATGTGGTTATCGGACTAGAACAATAGACAATGTGTAAGGGTTTCATTTAGCCTGTCAGGTGTTTGAAATTTTTATTTGTCCACAACGTGGCAAGTACCGCAGCAGAATGATTGATTTGGCCAAACTCCCTGGTCGTAACAATGAAGAGCTCTTTACTCAGAATTTCGAATCGGAGATCGCTATCAAGAAAATAATTATCCCAAGGTTTAAAACAATACTTTTGGAGAATCCAAACAAAACAGAAATAAATATTTATATTTTTTTGGAATTATTTATATATAGAGAAATAAAAAGTTCAATGTCAAAGATAATAGCTGGGTAATTCACAAAAACTGTTTACACTTTGGAAAACTTCGAGTTGTAAAATAAAATGGAGAAAAAGAAACTCAAATTTAAAACTTTAAAAAAAAATCTATGACACTTCCGGTACAAGTGTGGAAATATAAATACATAAAATCTTGATAAGAACTTCTCCCCACCCCTCCTCAATGGTTTTGATCTTTACCAAAAACCTGATTGACTTTAGGAGATGAAATCAAATCTAAACGCTGCTGTATTAGATATTGTATAACATAACCTACAAACTTAAATCCCGAATGCTCACATATTTTCGATTTCACTGGCCACCCATCCCCACCCCAATCTTTTTGACGCCCCTGCAAGCATCTGTCATGCCCACGAACTATAAATATATTGGAATTATATTTATTTACTTCTAATTAATTTAAATAGTTATTTCAGTAAAACTATTAAATATATAATGTTGTGGTATTTAAAATAATATCATTGGATGCAGATACCTGGAATTTTATCTGATGAATTTATAGCAACGGCAGCCAGGCCGACAGAAATATTTACTTGAGGACCGTGTTCCCTTTTCAGCTGCGCAGATATCTGACGGACGCCGCGCAGCAGTTTAGAATTACCGTGCAGCAAATTTAGTAAAATATTGCACAAAAAATGGACGCTGTGAAACTTTGCTGACGAGTTTTTATACTTTGCACACGTATCAACGAACCTTAGAGGGAACATTGCTAGAGAATTTAGTGTATAGTTAATAATAAGTCGTTTCTCCTTCTAAACAACATTAATATATTTACGCTGCTCCATCGAGTCTGTACGCATGGTTTTATTTGTAACATTTGAAGATATAATCTTTCAACAGGGCAACATTTTTTTAACACAGTCTGTGGACAAATAATACATAAGTAATGCAAAGGTAAAATTGTCTATATAAAGGCAGCAGGCGACGTGTATACACAATGGAGCTTCCACCTGGTGTCCTGGAACAATAACGCGCTCCCCCCACCCCCACCCCCGCTCGGTAAAGCCGAGTGATTAGCGGTGCTGAGCGATTAGCTTGATTTCAATTGCAGCCGCTGTTCCGTGATGTCAGATGACAATACTCGCGCGCTACGAGTCTCCAGTCTGCTGAGATGCAGGTTTTTAAACCAAATCGACCACTTCTTGTTCCGCGGTATCTTGTACCTTTCCGCAAGTGATTGATGCAAAATGTTGCGATACAGCTTTCCTGGACTCTGATAGGGATATTAATTTACCAAACTAGAATTACTATATTTTTTTTACTTTTAAAAAAGTTTTAACGCAATATTTTTAATACTCTGTATGTACTTGACAATGTGTTTATTTATATTTTGTGGGGGTTATATCCTACCCTGACTATTATTGGCGTTTGTTAAAAATGGATTTGGTAGGTTTTCTGCATATGACTAATTGCTTTTGCGAAAAGTAAAGATGTTTACGTGACGGAAATGTCTCTTAAAGGATTATACGTCCTACTCACAGCAATTGTTGCCTCGTCGCAAGGTAAGAAGAATTTCTGCATTGAAAGATATGTGCGATAAAAGCTTCTAAGCTGAAGAAAATTAAGACATAACGTGCTAAATTAAGACCCATATAAAACAGAGAACAAAAAACACATTTACACAAATGTTTCATTCGTATCTACCTACAAACTTGTGGAAGTCCATCTCTTGAGTATGTGTGGCTCTTTGACAGCGGTGTAGCGTGGGTATGTGCCGCCCGGGGCAAAAACCAAATTTGCTGCCCCCCCTCGAAAAATATGTTAATGCTATAAAGTAAAGATAGTCTTTATTAGAAAGTAATAATAAGGACACAATACATTTGTATGTTATAAATAAAAAGAAAAGCTCCATTTCTTGAATAAAATTTGAATTTTTATGTTTTTACTCATTGCGCAGTCTTTCATGAATTAATGTTTTCAGCCATACCATTATCTAGGCCAAAATAGCTATAGATTAGATAATCTTGGTGTCTTCGTTATTGATCATAAATGATCTTTATTAACTTAATTTTAGAGATGCTATTTTAACACGTTGTATTTTTAATACAGTTGTAAGCAATGTTCGAATTAAATGATATTATTTAGTCAAGGTAACTTCTAGCCTCAATATCTTAATAAACTTGAATAAATTAACAGGTAACAATTTTCCTTGTTAGACAATGACATATTAGATATTTGAAATAATCTTATTTGAGGGCTAAATTTCAAAGTACATTGTAATAGCTGGGGTAGGAAAATCATATCTGTTTTCTAAATTCGATATCACTGCCAAAAATTCTCACGAATTTCTACAGTAATCTCATGTTATGAACAATACAAATTTCTTCTCAACTGTTTTTCTTCACAACATAGATTCATTTTCGCTTCGATCACCAAACATTTGCTCTCTCGTTGTTAGATTAGACGATTCGATTAAAAGTATGAGGTCTCCATATGAAATTTGATTAAATGTCAAAGTATCCTTTAAGTTTCTCCGTGAGAAGCCTCTGCTAAGCATTTTTTTAACTTTTGTAAATAATTTCGGGCATCTTTGTCATAAATTATAAAATAAAAAGATTTCATTGTTACTAGAAAAGTTCCTGCGTCTATTCGTGTGTTGAACTTTTTATCTGCTTCTATCAGTTCTTCTATAGCTTTAAAAATAACCTCAAAATGGCTCCGTGGCATATTCACTATTTTGTGTCCTAAAGTCTGTTTAATGCCTTGCTTGTAGAAGCAATTAGATTTTCCAAACAGTGAATGGACATGGAAAAGAATGGGTAAAAACGTTCTAGTGTACTAAAATATTTAGAGAGTTCGTTTCAGTTGGAGTATCATGTAAACAAATTCGGTTTAATGAACTTTTTGAGCGAGATTTTATATTGACACTCAGTTTATTGCGTCTTTCTTGAACTCCTTTATACTTTCCAGCCATGAAGACGTATTAACACACGTTGGGCCTCTGAAGTCCATTATTTTAAGATCATCATTTATTTAATATCATTTCAGAAATTTCAAATGCACATTTAATTTTGCTTTAATGAAATCTTTGAAATTTCTACAGCGTTTACTTTTTGATGTTCAATATTTACATATCACGCAACTGGAATTGTTTGATCCTTATAGCAATTTTATGAAATACAGTTCGCGAAAAATAATCTCTCTTCAGGAACAAGATACCAAATATTGTTTTATTGTATTCAATAGTTCTTCATTTATTTCAATATGAAGAACTATTGAATACAATAAAACAATATTGGTATCTTGTTCCTGAAGAAAGATTATTTTTCGCGAACTGAATCTCATAAAATTGCTATGAATAGGAATCTTGAATACATTATTTCTGACAACATATCTTTCAGCAACTTCATCAATCGCATCTGTCGCTCTGCCTACACCGCCACCCGTCAGATCAGCTCAATCCGCCAATACTTAACAATTAGTGCAAGAAAAACTCTAGTCTTTGCTCTTGTTCTAGTTCGCATTGATTATTGCAATTCTCTTCTGTCAGGTGCGCCTAAAAATGTATTGAAAAAATAGAGAAATTTAAAAATTCATCTGCCAGACTAGTTCTTAAGGCAAAAAAACCCATGACCATGTTACTCCGCTACTTTACTCATTTCATTGGCTACATATACAAGCCCGAATTGATTACAAACTGGCCATTCTCTGTCACAAATTCTTGTCCGACTCATGCCCTTCCTATCTTACTGAATTTGTGTCGGTCTACTCACCCACTCGTCAGCTACGCTCTTCTGCTGACACACGCATTCTCTCTGTTCCTAAGACACGCACAAAAACATTTGACAAGTCGTTCTCTTTTTGTTCAGCAAACAATGTAATACTCCACCCTTACACATCCGTAGTATTCAAACAACCAAGTCATTCAAGACTGCACTTAAGACATATCTTTTTAAAATGTATTTTCCAAATTAATTAAACAATTCTTTTATTGATTAATGTTCCGTTCTTGTGTTATGTACTGTAATTAATGTGGTTGTTATGGTATGAATGCTAATTTATTACTTATATGTATGTAAATACCTTCATGTAAAGCGCTGTGAGCCCAGTTCCTTACTGGGATACAGCGCTATATAAATTATCAATTTATTATTATTATTATTATTATTATGAGCTCAGTTTGAATTTGAGATGACACGATTTTTAAATCCCTTATATTAACTTCACCGCCGTCTCTGTCTCTCTGTCTCTTTGTCCTTCATTCGTCGTCGGGTGGGCGAAAAAACAAAAGTAAAAAATGACCCAATTCGCGTGATGCCATCGAGCTGAAATTTGGCACATAGACTCGTGTCACCTAACAATGCATCGTATCAAACTTCAAATCGATCGAACGTACCGTAATTAAATTAATGCATTTTTAGTTTATCTCAAAACGAGGTATGTAATTCAATTTCACAGTTTGTTATTGTTTTTATTTTTCACGTGACAGCTCAGTTCGCGCGTTGACGCGATGTACCGGGGTGCTTTTGTTTACATTTTACGTGTCACGCTGAGCTCGGTCCAGCGATCGGTGACCATACCTTTCCCCTCTCCCCCCCCACCCGGTTATACAGCAGGAGTAAAGGCAGATACAGTCTGTAAATGTTTGTCGCGTTTGAAGATGATCAATACTTTTAATTGTGAATCATATATATGAGGGTTTTCTAGTCAAAAACTTTGTTTTTACGGGTTTGTTTTATTAAATCCCTTATATTAACTTCGAAATCTTGTCTCTCTGTCGTCATCTCTTCGTCGGGCGGAAAAACAAAAGTCAATAAGTTAAATGTAAAAAAATCTTTTTTTTAAAAAAGGACACGCTTTTATTTACATATAGAAATTGCACTAAATATGTATAATACAAAAAACAAACATTTTCCCCTAACTGAAAATTGAACCCATGTCGGCAATCGATCACGCTTAGACTTGATGTTGATAGTACTTTTTAAAGTTATTATAATTGTATCGCTCTAGGGCGAATTGAGGCATGGTTCATTGATGCAAGTGATAATATTTTATATAGAAAAAAACTAAAAACTAAAAGTGCAATAATTTCAATACATATTCGATCGATCTGAAATATTGATACAATGCATTGTCATCCAAGATCTATCTGTGGTAAAATTGTTAGATCTCTAGGACAATCAGAAGTGGTATAATTTTACGTTTCAAGTTTTGAAGGAAGGATGGAAGGAAGGGTGGATGGATACAACATACAACATACAACATTGTGACTTAAATAAAAGCGTGTAACAAAAATGACCCATTTCCCATGATGCCATCGAGCTGAAATTTGGCAAATATACTTGTGTCACCTAACAATGCATCGTGTCAAAATTTCAGATCGATCAAATGTACCGTAATTAAATATATGCATTTTTAGTTTATCTCTATACGACATATGCAATTCAATTTCACAGTTTGTTATTGTTTTTTTTTCCACGTAACTATCCAGTTTGCGCGTTGACGCAACATCGTTGAAAGTACCAACGTGCTTTTTTTTACATTTTACGTGTCATGCTGAGCTCGGTCCAGCGATCGGTGACCAGACCTTTCCCCTCTCCCCCCCTGGGTGGGGGCGTGGGGGGGGCGTGGGGGCAAAAAAGCTTCTTGCGTTCACTTGCCGTTCAGTTGTATTTTCCTTCACAGATAACATATGATTCGTAGTGTAGTGGTTTACTTGCACGCGGAAAGTCCTGGGTTCAAACCCCAGCGGGAACACATTTAAATATTTTTTTTTAAATGTTTGTTTCTACCCGTTCTTTTTCCCCCTTTCCAACATGACTAGGCTGTTAAGCGATAATCGGATTTCAAAGCGAAGATCGGTTTTAAATTTCCCAAACCGATAATCGAATTTGATTCGGCCGGATTTATGAAGTGAATTCCGGCCGGAGCTGAAGCCGGATTTGTAAAAATTGCCGAATTTCAGTTTCGCCGGAGCTATAATTAAGATATATTTTATCGCGTACCCGGCAAGCCGGATTTATGAAGCAAATTTCTGCCGGAGCAGGATTTGTAAATATAACTGGATTCCGGTTTTGGCGGAGCCGCAGGCGAAATCCGGTACAACCCTAATTTCTGTGAAGTCAGCTTTAAAACGATAATTGGTTTAAAATCGGAGTTACATAATCGATAAACGGTTTGCCAAATAAAAAATAACATGAAATTAACAACCCTAAACATGACTAACCCACGATAGGGTCGGCCAACCACAGTTTATGTTTAAGGGTGGTGGGGGCGGGTAACAGAAACCTCAGTGCGCATGTCTCCACGTTTACTCGCTATTTTTTCATTACTTCGTGCTGCTGTTCGTGTTCGTACTCTCAACCTATCTATGATGATATACTACGCCGCGGGTCGTTCTTGTAAGACACAAGCTTAACCGCCCTTCGACATTTTACGAGTGCACCGCGTAATGTTTTATACTGGTGATACACGTCTTTATCTTTATTGAGTCCAGTAACAGATTACGAGTGTGTGGATTCAGACAAACAAACCAAAGTCATTCCAATTCTTTTCAACATCGTAAAAACAAAAAATTTCTAACTTGAACTTATACTTAATGACATGAATATGTGTTTATAAATTGTAAATACATTTTGGAAAGTTTTAGGTAAAGTACTTGAGGAGAACATATAATTGGAAAAAGATTAATGAAATAAAGAGAAAACAGTGTAAGTAAACAGTGTAAGTAAACAGTGTAAGTAAACAGTGTAAGTAAACAGTGATACTTAAACATACAGAAGTGAAAAGTCTTATTTGAAAATTTAGTAAATCTTAAATAAAGAGAAAAACTATAATGATAAGTACAGGTGACGATAAGAATTTGATATCATTTTTTCATTTTCATTTTAACCGTCTTAAAATATAAATTTTAGTACGTTGAATTATTTTACTTAGACCGAATTCTTTAAAACAAGATTGACATGACTGCTTGTTTAGGGAATGTAACAGAACCGCTGTGTTGATTTTAATAAACCGAAAATATACAGGGCTAGGTCAAAAAGTTTAAGTATTTCTAAGGCAAAAGTTTTTGAAAATGTACCATATCAAGACGACAGTATAAATAATCATCTGTGAATTGTTCAGAATTAGAATAAATAAATTATATTTCAACCCATAATTAAGATTGGTGGCTGTCATCTTCAAGGGTATAGTCTATATATTTCACGCTGTATTTATATTTATTGATTACATTTTTCAACAATGATAGAAACTTCAATTTACTACATTAAACTTAAACAAAATAATTTAGTAAATATGAATTGGAACCTGGGCAGGTACGATGTTTAGGTCAATCAGTTGCACGAAATTTAATTTTATTAGGTAGCGATCTGTTGTTTATAATTGATTTGGCAGTGAAATATTGTTTAGCTTTATTTGGTAGCGATCTATCGTTTAGCTTTATTTGGTAGAGATTCATGATACTAAATCCTTTTCAAAACACTTAACTAATCTTTAATTAACCAAATAATAAACTTTTTTAGCCGTTTAATAACATTATTTTGTATATTCCATGATATTTCATACTAAAATTACTAAACCCATGCCTATGTTAGGCGGCCATTTTTGTTGTTTACATAAAATAAAGCATCAATAAACCTTCAAATTAACTTAGATTACTAGCTGTAGAATTCATAAAGTAATAAATTTATAAATTCAAACTTAAATTTAATTGAACTTAGTTAAATTAGAACAAATAAACACCCTTTAACAAAATAGTATAATAATAATAATAATAATAATAATAATAATAGTAATATCTTAAGTCTTAAGCCTTCCCCTCTTAAACCTAGCCTAACCCGAAAATGAGAATTTTAATCTTAATCTTAGGCTTAGTAATAACCACAATACTTCTAAGGGCATTAACATCAACCAGAACACATCCGAAAAATCAGAGTAATATATCAATAATTGCAAACCATCACAACACAAAGCACACTGACTACACCTCTATCTTAAGCACAATAAAGGAAATTACCTTTAAACAATGGAAATATAAAATATATAGATATAGGCTAAAGCACTTCATTCTAATTTTGCTCCTCTCCGGGGACATAGAACTTAACCCAGGCCCAGTATCATCTAAATGCCAAATTTGTATTAAATCATGCACAAGCAAACAAGGAGCCATCCAGTGTGACACCTGCAATGAATGGTACCACAATGTATGCCTGCATACCAACACACCAAAGCACATAGCAATAGGCCTAAGAAATAAATATGCATCTTGGCACTGCATACATTGTGGGTTGTCCCAAATCAGTTCAGATTTGTTTAACCATAGAGACCTGATCACCACAAACTCTTACAGTGTTTTGGCTAATCCTATTATAAATGACCCACTAGATAAAATGAAACCTGCCACGCAAACTCATAAAAATTACCATAAAAAATCTAATAACACTAATAATCAAAACACTCTCAAGACACTAATAATTAATTTCCAAAGTATTAAAAATAAAATTCCAGATTTAGAGCTACTTATAAAAACAGAAGAACCAGACATAATTGCTGGCTCTGAAACTTGGTTGAACCCCAACATATATAACTCAGAAATATTTAACAACAATTATAATATTTTTAGAAAAGATAGACCAGACAATTATGGAGGAGTGCTGCTTGCAATCAAATCAAATATCATAGCTGAAGAAATTAGTACACAATCAAATTTTAATATAGAGTCTGTTTTTTGTAAAATAGTTACACCAAACTCAACACCACTTATTGTAGGCAGTATATATAGACCACCGAATACCAACCTAGAATACATGAAAAATCTTTGTAGTCAATTAAATTTCATTAAAGAAAATCATAAAAACTCTGCAATTTGGATTATGGGGGACTTCAACCTTCCAGATATAAATTGGAAAAACTATACAACTGATAACCATCAAACAAATAAAGATATTAACGAACACTTTATAAACACTATAAACAACTTAAACCTAGAACAGATAGTAAAAAAAAACAACAAGGAAAAATAAAACACTAGATTTATTCCTAACAAATAGACCAGGACTAGTGTTAGACTATAAAATAATTCCTGGACTGTCTGACCATGATATTGTTAGGGTCACCAATACAATAAAAACTAAAATTAATAAGATACCTAGAAGAATAATATATCTGTGGCATAAATGTAATTTCATAAAACTACACCAATCAGCGGCTAACTTTCAACAAAATTTCCTATATAAATTTAATACAAATAGCCCATTAGAAGAAATTTGGAAAGATATAAAAACAAATCTAAAAACTATAATGGATGAGAATGTTCCAACAAAATTAACATCAAATAAAATTAACAAATGCTGGTTCAATTTTAAATTAAAAAAGCTATGCAAACAAAAAGAGAACTTATTTAAAAATTTAAGGCTACCAATTCAAAAAGGATAAACAAAAAGTACTTAAAGATTAAACACTTGACATAAAAACTTAGTCGAAAGCTCCAAAATGAATATATAAACAATTTAATTTCTAAAGATAACAATAAAAACTTATGGTCCTTTATCAAATCTAAAAAAATGGGACCTACAGGAATAGCCACACTAAAACGGTCAAATGAAAAAAACCTATAATGATAATGAGACTAAAGCTAATATCTTTAAAACATACTTTGCATCATCATTCTCTGCCTCAGGCGACAAGGAAGTTTTAATAAATTTAAATAAAATGGAAGAAATAGACAACATAACTGTAGACGAGACAGGTATACATTCACTCCTAAAAAACTTAAAAATAAACAAAGCCACTGGCCCAGATGAATTGCCTGCAAGGTTATTAAAAGAACTAAGCAATGAACTGTCCCCAATCCTTGTAGTTCTTTTTCAAGCCTCTCTAAACCAGGGTAAAGTGCCCCAGGATTGGAAATTAGCTAACGTAACTCCACTCTTTAAGAAAGGTGATAAATCAGACCCTGGTAATTACAGACCTGTATCACTTACTAGTATCACCTGTAAATTGCTAGAAACACATAATATATAGTAAAATAATTAGCCACCAAGACAAATATAATGCCCGTATGCCCACATCAACACGGCTTTAGAAAAAACAGATCATGTGAAACACAATTAATAGGTTTAATAGATGAATTATCAAAAGGCTTAGACAATAATGATCAAATAGACACAATATTACTTGACTTCTCAAAAGCATTTGACAAAGTTCACCACCTTAGTTTACTTAAAAAACTTAACTAGTTTGGAATCTCAGGTCCCTTACATCACTGGATCCAAGACTTCCTTTTGGGCAGGGAGCAAACTGTAATAATTAATGGATCTAAATCTGCATCAATAAAGGTTAACTCAGGAGTTCCACAAGGAACTGTGCTAGGTCCCTTACTCTTTTTGATTTATATAAATGATTTACCCAACAACATCTCAACAGGTACAAAAGTTAGGTTATTTGCTGATGATTGTATAATCTATAGAACAATTAAATCAGAACAAGATAGCAAAATTTTACAAAAAGACTTAGATGAATTGATAAAATGGGAAACTAACTGGAGTATGTCTTTCCACCCAGAAAAGTGTCAACTGTTAAGAGTAACAAAGAAAAAGAAACAAATAAATTCAAAATATTACATTCATGGAAAAGAACTGACCCAAACTAAAGATGCAAAATACTTAGGAGTCTTAATAAATGAGAAACTATCATGGAATCCCCATGTCAATGAAGTTATTAAAAAATCAAACAAAACCTTAGGCTTTATAAAAAGAAACTTTAACAAATGTAATAGAGATATAAAACTAAAATGCTACCTCACTTTGGTGAGACCTGTACTAGAATATGCATCTTCTGTATGGGACCCATCGACCAAAGAAAGCATTGATAAACTAGAACAAATTCAAAAAAGAGCTGCCAGATTCATTACTGGAGAATATTCAAAAATGACAAGAATAACACCATTAGTTAAATCATTAAACCTTGAAACACTAGAGGATAGAAGAACCAAGAGCAAAGTAGTAATCATACATAAAGCAATTAATTCTAATTTAGAAATACAACACAAAGATAACTTAATACAACCCTCAGATAGACATAAGGATAAAAACACCTTTCTTATTCCGTATGCAAGAACAAACACATACAAATTTTCATTCTTCCCGTCCGGAATTCGGGCGTGGAATGGGTTGCCTGAAGAATCCAGGAAAACCAACACTTTATCAACTTTTAAATCTCTAATAAAAATGCAGGACTAAACACAAACCATAGATAAGCGTAGGACGCAATAATCTTCTGTATAGAAGTAGCGTCTGTAAACAGATAAGATAAGATAAGATCTATTGTTTGAGTTTATCAAATCCTTGTCATAGATTTCAACTTCAGTGTCATAAACCGTACGAACGTTTGCACCAGTTCTGTAGCTCTGGTACAGAGTTACTTCCCATTACATTGTTTTATGTTGGTTTCTTTCTTTCCCAGCTGCACTGCTGAATCAGGGCCGAGAATTCGTCTTAGCTTTCCCTTTGCATTATTCACAGAGCTCGTATCCTAAGTTGTTAGTAAGCAAGATCTGCACGGAGGATACGAATGTTACAGGTTGGTCAAAAAGTTCTTAGAAAGAATTTGTAAGTAACTAGGAAGCTTTCTTCTTTTAAAAGAAATTATTAAAAATATATATTTGATAAATGTTTTAAACGGTGGTTACAACTAACTTACACATTTACACATATTAATTGTATAGGAAATAGAACACTTGCGAAATTCAGAAAGTAGAAACAAGAAATACCAACTTAAATGAACTATTTATAAACTAAAATAATCAAAACTAACAGAAATTTAAAACATCGACACAAAAATAACTTATCCTAACCTATCATATCCTATCTTATCTTATCTGTTACAGATGCTACTTCTATACAGAAGGTTATTGCGTCCTACGCTTATCTATGGTTTTTTTTTAGTTCTGCATTTTTAAAAAGAGATTTAAAAGTTAATAAAGTGATGGTTTTCCTGGTTTCTTCAGGCGACCCATTCCCGATGGGCGGGCGCTTCTCAGGCTTAACTAATTCAATTCATTCATTTTCTTACTCGTCATTTGTAAACCCTAATCATTTTAGCCAAACGCCTAAAAAGCACCTGCCCACGTTTTTAGTCATATTACATCATATTACTTATGTTAAATTTTAAATTTATAAATTTTTTGTTCCTTCTTTTTAGTCCGCTTATAAAAACGTGGTTTTAAAAATCTTTTTTTACTTCTATTTATTTTATTCTTTTTAGTCTAAGTGTATGCTATGGTGAGTTTTGAAGTATTGATTATGTTCAAATATAATACGCATTGCCCGACAAACATTTACAGACTGGAAATGACTGATCTCCCCTTGATGTTAAACATGGTTTTTGTGGTCGGGGTTGGTGTGAACTCGGCACGTAAATGTAATGTATACAAGGGCAGACGGATAATACATAGGCTTATATATAGATAAACTAAAAAGTTCAATATTTTAATAACGTACATTTGATTGATCTGAAATTTTGATACAATGCATTGTCATCCAAGATCTATCTGTGGGAAAATTTTGAGATCTCTAGGACCATCAAAAGTGGTTTAATTTTACGTTGGCAGATTTGAAAAAGTGTGGACAGACAAAGAGGAACGAAAGTGAGTTAATAAAAACGTGGTAAAAAACGTGGTAAAAAACGTGGTAAAAAAGAATAAAATAAATAGAAGTACAATAAATGGAAGTAAAAAAAAGATTTTAAAAAAAAACACGTTTTTATAAGAAGACTAAAAAGAAGAAAATAAGTTAAAACTTATTAGTTCAAGTGCCTCGAATTAATATGACTAAAAACGTGGGGCGGGCGCTAATGAGGTTTAACATATGCAGTTCACTCATTCTCTCACTTATAGATCCCTCTTTTGCCTTCTAAATTAGAAATCTTTAATTTTTATACCAAACACCCGCCCCACATGTTTAGTCATGTAAAATCGAAGTACTTGAACTAAAAAGTTTTAACTAATTTTATTCTTTTTAGTCCGCTTATAAAAAGGTGTTTTTTAAAAATCAAAATCTTTTTTTTACTTCTATTTATTTTATTCTTTTTAGTCCACTTATAACAACCTGGTTTAAAAAAAATATTTTTTTACCTCTATTTATTTTACCAAACACCTCACAAGCGCCCGCCCAACGTTTTAAAAACATTGTGATGTGGTCACGGGGTGAACTCGCGGATGTCAACAAAAGCAGACGGTACAGATGCTTTTTTATAGACTAGATAAACTAAAAAGTTCAATAATTTAATAACGGTACATTCGATCGATCTGAAATTTTGATAAAATGCATTGTCATCCAAGATCTATCGGTGGTAAAATTTTCAGATCTCTAGGACAACCAGAAGTGGTTCAATTTTACAGTGGCAGATTTGAAAAATCTTGGACAAACCCAACAAACCAACAAACAATGCCACAGGAACGAAAGCGAGTTAATAAAAACGTGGTAAAAAAAAAGAATTTTTAAAAAACATGTTTTTTTAAGCGGACTAAAAAGAAGAAAATAATTTAAAACTTATAAGTTGAAATACTAATTTAATATGACTAAAAACGTGGTGCGGGTGTTTGGTATAAAAATTAAAGATTTATAATTTAGAAGACAAAAGAGAGATCTATAAGTGAGAGAATGAATGAACTGCATATGTTAAACCCCATAAGCGACCACCCCACATTTTTAGTCATATTAAATTAGTAGTAACTTATAAGTTTTAAATTATTTTCTTCTTTCTAGTCCGCTTTTAAAATCGTGGTTTTTAAAAATCTTTTTTTTACTTCTATATATATTTTTTACTCTTAACAGTTGACACTTTTCTGAGTGGAAAGACATTCCAGTTGGTTTCCCATTTTAACAATTCATCTAAGACTTTTTGTAAAATTTTGCTACCTCTTTCTGATTTAATTGTTCTAAAGCTTATACAATCATCAGCAAATAACCTAACTTTTGTTTACTGTTGAGATGTTGTTGGGTAAATCATTTATATAAATTAAAAAGAGTATGGACCTAATTTTTTAAATTAAACTAAAGTGATGAACTTTGTCAAATGCTTTTGAGAAGTCTAGTAATATTATGTCTATTTGATCATTATTGTCTAAGCCTTTTGATAGTTCATCTACTAAACCTATTAATTGTCTTTCACATGATCTGTTTTTTTCTTCTAAAGCTTAATTGAATTCCAACTAAAACTTGGCTGCAATCATTTCACAGCGTCACTTAAATCAATAAAAATGGTTTGACTTGTAAATGATTTACATAATTAATTAATATATGAATAATTTCAACCAAGTTCAAGAAGATCAAAATTAGGAATCGGAAGAAAGATATGGAAGATGATTTTAAATTTTATTGGCTATAGGTTCATCAGTTAAATTATCAAATCAATCTTGTACTATACGAATGTAAGAAATTAATACGTTTTACCGTTCAGGGGTACATACACAGATATTGGGACTCACAAAATATAAACGCATGGGCAATTTCAACATAGACCGATATTGGCAATAACAACATATCAAGATTTGAGAACTATCAACATATGAAAATTTGGGCGCAATAAACACATGAAGAGTTGGGCACTATCATCATAAGCAGATATTTGAGAATTTAAAATGTTTTGTTTTAGAAACCTTCTTTTCCCAAAGTTTCCTGTTGAAAATGTAATAAAAAGACTCAATTGGCCATGACATTTGACCTTTGCAGTCTCAGCCCCCCTTGACCTAGGTCTATTCGTGTCAAGCTCCTATACACTGGGACTCACAAACGGTACTTTGATATTGAAGTAAGTTACTTGAGATCTTATATAAATTAGTATATATTAGGTTGCATTGCAAGGAGTTATTTTTAATAACGCCATCCTGTGTGTTGATTTGGTGTAGAGAGTATGTGTGTACTTTGTCAAGGCGAAGCCTTCTAGAAGCGGAAAAGAATGCGCCTCAAGTTTCACAAGTAATATCCGACATTCAGAAAATATCGAGAACGTTCATTATCTAGCACTAGACGCCCCGCGGCGTAGCATACGCCACAGACTTGCTCATGGAGAGTTCTTTTACCCCTTTAATGCACTTTTTTAGGGCACCTACGACGCCGAACTTTTTCAAAAGCCCAACTAACTTGTCCTTGTTCGATCAATACGAAATACTAAACTTTCTGAAATGCATACAAAGTATTTTATAATAGAGGTTGTAGGGCGCCTATGGCGCCCCTTTGTTTTTTGATGTTATAATTAATCATCATCAAATTCTCTTTTTAAATCCTTTATATTTTTATATTAACTCGTGGTGTCTGGTTGAACCCTTGATTTATTGCTTGCTTGCCGCCAAAATTTCGATCAATTTTTATCCCACTTGCTCGTAAGCTAGCGAGCTGAAATTTTGCAGGCAGATTTGTACCGATAATAAAAACAATGTATCAAAATTTCAGATCGATCGCATGTACCGTATTAAATTATTGATTTTTTAGTTTATTTTATTTATTCCTATGTATCATGCTATTTTTTGAGATAGAGCGTCGCGGTGCGTATTATATAGAACAACCTTTCTGTCGCGCAATAATGTGCGTATTTTATTGACAACTCTTTTTATAAACATAATCCTGATCGGTGCGCATTATATTAAACATGTTTTACGACACAACTGCAATTTTGTATTTCTGGATGGTCTGGCGCTGCGTATTATAATGAACATTCTTTTAGTTAAGTCTCGTACATAAAGGATTTATAGTGAAAAACTTGGTTTTTTACGGGTTTTTTAAAATTAAATCCTTTATATTAACTCGTGGTGTCTGGTTGAACCCTTGATTGCTTGCTTGTCGCCAAAACTTTGGATGATTTTTAACCAACTTTCTCGTAAGCTAGCGAGCTGAAATTTTGCAGGCAGTTTGTACCGACGATAAAAACAATGTATCAAAATTTCAGATCGATCGCATGTACCGTAATTAAATTATTGAATTTTTTAGTTTATTTTATTTATTCCTATGTATCATGTTATTTTTTGAGATAGAGCGTCGCGGTGCGTATTATATTGATCAACCTTTCTGTCGCGCAATAAGGTGCGTATTTTATTGACAACTCTTTTCATAAACATATTCCTGATCGGTGCGCATTATATTAAACAAGTTTTACGACACAACTGCAATTTAGTATTTTTGGATGGTCTTGCGCTGCGTATTATAATGTACATTCTTTTAGTTACTTCTCGTACATAAAGGATTTATAGTAAAAAACTTGGGGTTTTACGGTTTTTTTTAAATTTACATTGTTCCCTTTTACAAAATCATCGAAAACAATGACGTCAATATAATTTTTTTTTACAGCACATATTTAATTTGCACACCTTTTGATGCATTGGTGCAGTAATTTGGTGCGCTGCTTTCTAAAATTAGTATCTGTTGCACATGCAGCTTCTTGTTGCCTCGCAGGGTCCGACCACGAAGAGAATTATATATAGATATAGATATTAGACTATATACAATCTTGTATAAATAGAAGTTCAGAACTAGTGTTAAAAAGCTCTCTAGCTTTACATTATAAATGGTTGAGGAGCTTGGCATATTTTCTGCGTCTTGTTTACAACTTATTGACACATTTATATTTTGAAAGTGACGTAATTAAATTGCTTTTAAACCTCAACTCAAGTCTTGAGTTGAATTTATTTCAAGTGAACATGACCCTACAAAACATACATAACAAAGATTACTTCGGTTATTTCGAGTATGTTATAAAGTTATAATATTATATCAGGATTGCCTGATTGATAAGGTGAATAATCATCATAATTGGCTTATATTTCAAAATTAATTAAATTTAAAAAAAAATAATATAGTTAGGTATTGAATTAATAAGAATAAAAAACAAAACTTTGTACAGTTATTTAGAAGCAACCTGTTTTATTCAAGAAATGTAAACTTATTTAAAATGTCAACTGAAATTTAAAATATTTCGTTTCTTTTTATACATGATTTAATTTATTTTTTATTTAAATCAAAACGTGTGTCTAATTTTCCCTTAACTTTCTTATACACTAAGGTTTTTATTTACTAATATCTTTAATAAATGACTAAACATAGGTGAACTGGATAAAGCTTTAGAAGAGAATACAAGAGACTCACTCAAAAGATGTGTGAAAATAGAAATAAATGTAAACGTTTTAATAGACAAATTTATGTGCAGACTGTTTAGCTACTGCCTTCAAAAATTCAAATAAATAAGTAAATGTGTTTTAAAATTATTTTTTACATCAAATACTGCATAACCTAACGTGGAAATGCTAATTAAGTAAAGACAAGAAGAGGTGAGGGGACACGTTGCTAAACAATAAACACAAATGAACAGTAAGAAATTAAAGTTAAAACTAAAACCAAATGTGGATTTTATTTACAACTAGCAGACCCGTCGTGCGTTGCAACGATCTCACTAAAAATGAATACATGCAGACAAAAAAAAGGAATTACATTAAGAGTCACCGGGCCTATCAGTTTAACATATGAAGTTAAAAATCTGTTCATTTCAATCAATTTCATAACAGATATATAAATATATTTATCTATATTTATCAATATCGTGTAAAATTGAATGGGGAATACAATTTTAAAAGTTAGTAAAAACACATTTAGGGCCCCCAGTCCCGAGGAAATGGAAATTAGCAGTTCAGTGCCCTATAGTAATTTAATTTAGGCTCTTAAGTTTTTATATACCGAGTTTTCTCATTATCTAAAACTTAAACTAATTTATATATAGCTAATATAATGAAAAAATACATTAAGGGGCCCCCGGGCCAATTCGGTTCAAGATGTACATTTTGAAAACCTGTTCATTTAAATTCAGTTTCCTCATGGATATATTTCTCAAGATTGTTAAAAACTGAGTGGGAAATAATATCTTAGAGTATACCAGAAGAAGAAGACATTTGGGGCTCCCGGCCCTGAACAATTGGACATTAGAAGTACAGTGCCATTTGTTATTTTAATATGGGCTACCAAGTTTTTATATACAAAGTTTGGTTAAGATCCAATCATTTACTCAGTAGCTAACGCATAAACTAATTTTATATATAAATATTAGCAAAAACGTTATTAAGGGTCCCAGGGCCCAATTAGTGCAAGATATCAAGTTCAAAACACCTATTTATTTTAAATCAATTTTATAGTGGATATATTTATCTATATTTCTCAAGATCTTTAATAATTGAATTGGGAATAAAATCTTAAACGTTTATGAAAAAAGACATTTTGGGCCCCCAGCCCCGAAGAAATGAACATTAGGAATTTATTGCCCTATAGTATTTTAATTGAGGCTATCAAGTTGTTATGTACCAAGTTTGGTCAAGATCCATTCATTTTCCAAGCAGCTAAGCCTTAAACTAATTTTATATAGCTCATATAAGAAAAAAAATTCTCATTATGGGCCCCCGGCGCCCCATGAGTGTTAAATTTTGAAAAAAAGTAGCCTATTTCCATCCTGGGTGCGTACTCAAAAGTCTCCAAATGTTTCATGGCGATCGGATGAATGGTTTAGTCAGCTATAACAGACATGCATACATACATTGATTTATATATATATAGACTATATGAGATTGTGTGTGTGTTTTTTTGTTTTTGTTTTGGGGGGGGAGGGGGGGGTAAATCCCATGTTGCAACATTTATCGTTTTATTCGCCCAAAATCGTTAGTGTCTCGTGTATTCTAATATTTAAGAACACATGTTTGAATAAGACAAAAATTTGTTTTTGCGAAAAAGCTCGTTGCGTTGATCGGATCAAATCTTGTTCGAGGAATCCACTTCAGCAGAATGATTGGAATAGATAGTGCCCTATGTGATATATTACTTCTCTATCCTCTGCAGCTTCACCAATGACTTTCTACTGAATACATCAGATGTTGGTACACGAGCACTGCATATTGTGTCGGATTATGACGTCATAGTCTCAGGAATATCCTATCTCCTGACGTAAGTGGAATTTTTCAAATACATTTTTTTTCAAATTAAAAAATAGGAAAATATTAAATTAACTAGTGTATTACCCGTCAAAATTGACGGAAGTTTTCAAAATGGATATATTTCAGTTTTTGTCATTATCCCTTGTGCCATAGTAAATAATCAGAAAATGTAGAGACCAAGAGAGAAAATTAAATCTCTTTTCCATATTGAACAATTTTATGCGGCCGTTCAAAAATAGCTTTTTTGTTTTGTTTTGTTTTGTTTTTTCCAGTATTTTTTCAAGGCTATTTTTTTAGCGGTGCGCTTCCTAAAATCTAGCGTTACAAACGGACATTGCAGAGTATATATTTTGATTATATATACGAATATATGTGTAATGAGAAAACATCCAAGCTTGGTCTTCGCGTTATATAAGTTTGCATGAATAATAATGATATAATCATGATAATAGTAAATGCATAGTGAATTACACACAGCATAAAGTGATACTGCAGCAAAGAAGTTTGAAGCTCGAAGTATTAACAAATATTGCTGAGGAGTCAGCCGGAAGTTAACTTGCGGCATTGAATAGTGCGCACCACTTATGAGTGCACCAATAATACAGCACAGTGCGTTAAAAATCAATTATGTGACTGTAATATGATCCACATCAAGAACATCTGTGATTTAAAGCCGTTTAAGTTTCATTGATGATTATGACTTGTCAGTTTATGCGCCCATTGGTCCATACATTATTACCTTTACATTATCAAAACCATGTAAACAAAAAATTGTAACTCTTTTACAAATATGAATAACAAAGAACTATTTATTTTGCATGAAACCTTTGAAATAAAGTTTATCACTCGATAAAACAAAATATTAAAGTATGAACAGTTAATCGTATATACAAATTTAATATAAACGTTTTAGGAATTTATATAAACGTTTTCATTATTGTCAAGTCAGCACCCCTTCCAGTTATATTTTAAAAGCAAAGATTTTTTTATTCAAAATTAGTCTAACACGCATTAAAATATTACATGTAAATAACAATCAAACAAAAAATATTGTGGGGAGGAGTCAGATTTTTAAATATGTAATTTTTTTTGAACATACAAATATGCAATCTCAAAGTGTATAAAAGAAAAACTAACGCTAAACTGAATCATAAGTTGACAAATTATTTAGCAGTAATAAATAATAGCTTTGTAGTTCAAAACGCATCGAAACTTGACAACCAAACGACAACCAATTGTAAATTTCATAAACCGAAAAACGAATTTTATACATTGATGTAGAAAATTAAATGTATAATTACGTACATAATATTGACATGGACACATACACAAAAAAACGGACATTTAATACCAGGAAATAATAATAATATTAATCACATCAAATAAAACATGGCTCTTTTTACTTCGTTCCCTTCACACATTAATAAAAGCTAAAATGATGACGTTACGTCACAATATTTTATGGCGAGAAACACATTTTGTTAATCTCGAAAGCAACATTTTTACTTCTATACTAGACGCCCCGCGGGGGAAACTGCCAACTCATTGTTGGTTTCGAGACATTAGCAGGCGAAATTCGATACTCCCCTAACTTCTATGAAGTCAGCTATAAAAACGATAATCGGTTTAAAATTGGAGTAACATAATCTATAATCGGTTTAAAAAAAAACAACAACAACAACAACAACAACAACAACAACAACACGCAATTAAGAACCCTACATTTGACCAAGCTTCGCTAGTGTCGGCCAATCACAGTTTATGTTTAAGGAATGGTAGTAATAAATGGGAGGCGGGTAACAACAACCTCAGTGTGCATGTCTTCACGTTTACTCTCTATTTTTTTTATTTACTTAGTGCTGCTTTTTGTGTCTGTACTCTCACCCCCTACCTCAAAACCGTTCTTTGCACTGTCTATGATGAGCAAGTCTGCGGCTTATGCTACGCCGCGGGTCTCTCCAGAGTTCCTTCTTTTCATTTTGACAACTGTGTCTTTCAGAAAGTCTTCACCCGTCACTAAATCAATAGCAGCGTAGGCTACGCCGCGGGTCAGTTAGTCTTGGCAATAAAGGGGTAAAAGAACGGGCACAAACAGACATTTAAAAAAAATTAAGCAAAAAATGTTTTCGCTGGGGCTTGAACCCATGACCTTCCCCGTATAAGGCGGACGTGATAACCAGTACACTACGCATCTCACGTTAGTCTGTGAAGGAACAATGCAAGTGAAACGCAAGGACCATTGTTGGTCTCGATACATTGGTCGACCCCAGTGAGGGTCATTCGTTATGCTTGGTTGCACATACTTGCGTCATGGCGTCTGGAATGGTCCCATGAAGAGAATTATATATACAGATGTGGCAGTGTGCCCCCGTATATTAGTCATAATAACTATTATTACGACTTGACTTACATGTAGATTGGTGGAGTGTGTAGGGAATTTAGGTTGGATTGCATTGACCGCCAGGAGCTGAGATCAAAGACTGAACGCCACGAGAGCGGCAGGTTTTTGATGTGGGGAATTGGCTCGGCTGGGGCAGGCCTGGCGCGGTACGTAGAAAGACGGCAACTGACCAGGGCTGACCATACACGGTTACGTCAACCCTGGGCCGGCCTGTAGATTCAAGGTCGTAGCTGAGCGAGGAGACCAGAGGTGTGAAACGCCCCAGGGTAGATAAGGGGTAGCGGGTCTGACCAGACGTGGTTACGTCAACCCCCCTCCCCTCCCCCCATCCTTAGTTTAAACTAGGGAGGGCGGGACTTGATGAGTGTTAGGACTGAACACAAATGGACGGTGACGGAAGTCGCTGGACATAGGTTTGATCCCTTATGACTGGCAGATTAGACAGGCATACCGGGCACCGGATGAATTTTAGGGGCGGAGTCTAAAGGATATTAAACGGGACGCACTCTAAACAGAGAGAGTCTTCGGGGATGTAAGAGAGAGTGGAGTAGAGAGATAGGAGTAGGGCGGTAGTAGAATGTAGAACTGTACACTGTATTTCCTGTATCCAATTTACGTATTCATATGCTACTGTGTGAACCTTTGAAGAGAACCTAATAAACACTATGACTATACCAACTATAGTCCTCAGCTTACTTGAATTCCATTTTACTTGTGTGTGTTACGTGTGAAGTCGTGAACAACTACCTACCGCTATATATATATATACATAGTCACGACGTCACTGCTACATAGATTTTCATTCTTTTATATCAGGAGCTACCCCGCATAGCGTCACGGACAGACAGACGGGATGTGACATACATTGCACATTATTTATATCGATTAGTCTAAACTAGTCGTTAGGAACGAACAAAAGAGATACGTGTAATATATGACAAATAAAATTTAATGAAAGCTATATGAAAAATCGTTTTATTTTTAAAGTGTTTTTTTCTAACCCAACAGAGGCCGTTCGTGTAATAACCGAAATTCTATATAACGGCAAATTTAATTGGGGGAAAAGTAGCTATATTTGTATTATGAGATCTTGGACCAAGAGAGATTATATTAGAGAAATAATTTTAGAACTACCAATGCACAACAAAAGGCCTCAGTACTTAAAAGTTAAATTAGGATATACACAATTAAGGTGGTTAATATATCTGTGACCGAAAGACCTGATACCTAATGAACTGTGACACGATGATCTATTTCCAAATGATCTGTGACCGAATGATCACCGAACATTTATCAATTTTATAGTCATTAAGTGGCAAGCCCCAACTGTGCAGTAACTTATTGATCAGTTACTTAAAATGTCCATAGATAGAACAAGTAAACATATGAGATTTGCAAGTGACCAAGTATCCATGTATTTCACGACGACACGAAGTTAGAACTTTGACCCATTGACCAACGACTGAAGAGCGTTCCATTTTTGTTTCAGGACTAACTACATGTCATTCGGTGCCTTCCTGCCGTCCCCAGTTTCTGCCTGGTTTGCACGCTACCTGGCGGTCACAGCCTGTGAGGAGAACGAATGTTTCATCATCCTCACTTGTGCCCAACACAACGTCACCGTACAGGCCAAACTGGCAGTGACCAGCTACGTCAACGCCTCGGGTACAATGCCGGCTGTGATCTTTGGTAAACAATTGTACACGACAGGACAGACTATAACACAGTCTCTCAGTGGTAAATATATATGTGTTGTCAGTGCTTTTTTTTTCTTTAAAAAAGGTACGGTGACGCATGTAAAAAGGTACCGGAACGCAACGTGAAAAAGCATTCCAGGCATTAATAAAAATTAGTATGTGTAAAAAAGGTGCCGGAACGCCGTCCCGGTGCTTTACGCGGAAAAAAAGCACTGGGTGTTGTAGATAATTGTTTAATGGCTTTATGTTTCAGAGTCATAGAAAACGCGTGGTTAAGACGATTTAGTAGGGCATTGAAATCTAGGACTTGTGTGCCAGACAACGCCTCCTAGAACTCACAGTCATCAGCGTAATAGTGTAGCAGATAAAACACAGAGGCAGTGTTTAAATACATCTATTTTAAATATAAATCCAGTGTTTAAATGCATGAATTTATAATCAGGGCAAAAGTAAATGTAATTGCAATACAAAAGAATCGAAAAAATTAATAAAATAACAATAATAAACAAAATAAGCAACTACTTAACAATTTAAAAAAATATATATGTTGTTAAAACAGGGTATGTATAGAAATGAACATGTCGGCAAAAAGCCTTCCTCAGCGAACAAATAGACAAAAACACATACATCTAACAAAATAAAATGAAAACTTAGCTACGGTGTAAGCCAAAGTCCAAAAATAGCAATTATATATTTTTTTTATGTAATGGAATGAATTTAGCAATGAGTCTTTTACGTAGACTAAATTAAAGTTTTTTCACCTTTTTTAATTACTGAGTACTCATGTAGACATAGCATTTAAATATGTTACATGTTTAAAAATATTTTACAAAATAAATTATTTCAAATTAAATAAATTTTAAAATAAAATTGCTCAAAGCCTTCCAGACGATGCAGCTCTTAGCCAAACTTGACATGTCCGGGACAGTGGTGGAGAGTACAGGACCTATAGCTGTTATCAGTGGCGGCGCCTTTACTGTATTCGACTCTATAACATCTACCAACGTATGTGGAATAACTCTGTGTCTTTATTTTAGAGTCTTTTTTTAAATTAGAAAATTTCATTTAAATTGTATTTTCAAATTTTAACGACATTTCTGTTCGCGGTGATAACATTTTAAACAGGTGTCAATTACATCGATTGGATTAACAGAAAATAAAAATAAAAATAGACGATTAGAAGAAGCCAAAGATATTTGTTACATTCTCTTTCGAAGCTTATGAAATCAAGCTGTTAAAGGCCGGTTCACACTTACAAATTTTGATCAAAATGTGTACGTGTGAACCGGCTATAAGGCGCTGCTTACAATGCCCGCGGCGAGCCTCAACTGGAGGGCAACGCTTTATAGATATTCATTCCGGGCCTGTCCGCTTTCCAATTTGCTTTTGAGCATCGCTAAGCAGGTGTGCCACCGTCTCCTCGGCCATGCAACAGTCAGTGTCCCTTCCGGCATAACGACGGTGAAACTACCTTTGTTTTGGGCTATGGTCAGTCCTCATTTACGTAATGAGGGACTGATATCTCCGAGGCACATCCCACCAGGGGTCACTTTTGCAAGGCCGCGACATATTCCGGTGAAGTGCCCTCTCTAAATATATAAAAAGTTGAACTGCAAATCTGTCTTCTTTCGAAATGCATTAAAAAAAAAGTTCAATTAGTGGTTACATATTTTCGAATGCTACAACAACAATTTTCTCAATCTATGCACGAAATGTTAAACTTAGATGTTTATTTTGCTGTACCAGATTAATATGGGATGATACTCATCAAATGGTGTATATGAAAGTCGAAGTCATCAATTACTTGCAGATAAAATAAATAAAGCCTCCAGCCTTAAAAAAACAACTCATTTAATTTTAAAAACAGGACCAAGTCATTGAACAAATGCCTCCTATGTCTTTACTGGGCACAGTCTACGTCATATCAGCCTTCCCCCAGGTCAACAAACCTACCATTGTCAGGGTCACGTACACTGAAGCCAACACAAGTTTGTCCTACAACTCGGCTGTCATGACGGTCTACAGAAAAACCTTTTACGTCACTGACTTTAATCTGACCACATCCAAAGCCACCGTCCTGCTCTCGGACTTTCCCGTTCTTGTCACGATTTTTACGAGATCTGGGACTCCGGGTAAGAAATTTGATTGCTAGCTTGTAACACACTGGAATCTCTGTTTGCAAAAATACACACTGGTATATCTTTTTGTAATAATACACTGGTATATCTTTTTGTAATAATACACTGGTATCTCAGTAATAATTAATACACACTGGAATTTCTGTTTGTAATAATACACAATGGAATCTCTGTTTGTAATAATTCACAATGGAATATCTTCATTAAAATATTGTTGGCACGGATAGTCCAATTAACAAAATTAAAAAAAAAGAAAAAAAAGTACAAATCCGTACTGTGCTAGTCATTCGAGTAAGAAGATGACCAAGCCTACATTAGACTGTCAAAACTACCGTCTCTTGTCAGTTCTGTTTGTGCCTGTCAGCTTGCCGCACACCATTTTGTGGGTCCTGATGGGATTGGAGATTTTTATGCCTGTCCTCGCAGTGAGCTTATTTTTAGGGTCAATGTTTTGCACACTCCCCTTTTATTCCAAATAAGGTCGAAGTTAAGGGCCCTTGATTCACCACGTGGCGTGAATCTTTGTTGTTTATTTTTATACCATTTCACAATCCGGGCGTTTCTGAGACAAATGTTTGAGTAGTTCGGCAATTATCTCAGCAATCTTCGTCAATGTCATCAAAGATTCAGCTACGGAGTTATTGCAATGTAACTAACCCTTCATTAACAATAACCCTAACCCGTCATTAATAATAACCCTAACCCTGATCCCAAGATCCCCTCACACGCATCAACATCACACGTACTTCATGAATGGGAGCAAAGTCAAGGATGTTCAACTAAGATAAACAAACCAACTCCATTCAAACAAGAGACCTTACAAAATCAGTAAATGGATTTGAGAAGAAAAATTCATATAATTTCTAATCTCTCTCTTTTGTCCTCAGCACGTTTTGACCCCTCCGCAGTGACCTTGAACCCCGTTAGCGCATGGTCGATGACGTACATGGCCGTTGTGACACTTTTGAAAGACGAAGTGTTTTACGTCAGCATTGTGACCTTCTCCAACTGCTCAAGTGGATTCTACGTGAGTCAAGAATTACGCTTCTTTTCTATCACCAGGGTTCTCAGGCTAAGACGTGATTAGTATAGCGTGGTGAGGGGGAGGGAGCGTAGAGAGATCAGGTATTGAAATGCATTCGATTGGTTAACTAAATAATGGAGAAATTTTCTCGCCAAACTAAACAATTGGCGAAATTAATCAGTCTAACACAATTCACTCTTTTTGTTTTGGTCTAATAATAATGCCACGTTTAAGACAAGTCAGTGATGAGCTTCATGGAGTAGTTTTGCACATAAGTCATTTTGGGCCTATAGTAGTTCTACCTGCTGCCTACATAAGTAGCTTTTGCCCTTCAGTAGTTCTGCTTGCTGTCTACTGTAATTCTGCTTGCTGTCTACAGTTGTTCTGCTTACTGCCTACAGCAGTTCTGCTTACTGCCTACAGTAGTTATGCTTGCTTCCTACAATAGTTCTGCTTGTTGCCTACAGAAGTTCTTCCTGCTGCCTACACTAGTCACTTTTGTCATTCAGTAGTTCTGGCGTCTGCCTACATTAGTCACTTTTGACCTTTAGTGGTTCTGCCTGCTACCTACGGTAATCCTACTATAAATTATCCCCATCCATCAATAACAAAAATTGACGTCAATTCCAGATTAATACACTTTTCTGGTCTAAAAGACGGAACAATTAATTTATTTGATACACGTGCTAAACTTTAAATCAAATAGGCCCTCTAACTTAATATTAAAACAAATGTATGTGCTTGGGTGGGTGTTTAGTACTTTGACCTTTTGTGTATTGCATGAGTATTACATTTCCCGATTTGCTTTTAATAAATATATTTAAAATATAAACTTTTACTTCAAATTTATATATTATTCATTAAATTTATCGTATAATGGGTTACCATTAAATGGTTTTAATTTAGATGTTCATTTTGTAAAATATTTTTATATAAAATAAATTGATATAGTTCGGAAATGGCACTTTTAATAAATTTACTTAGCTGCCAAGTAATTCTTTATAATTTCATATCTTTAGGATTTGTTATGCGTAATTCTTTAATTTACACACCCGAACATTTCCTTCAGCTGATCGAGGTTAATGAGTAAATTCTTTTAGAAAACACCGGTCTGTTATTGTGCAGGGTTTTAAATGTGTATAAAATAGTTTTGTAGGTTTGTTTAGGTTTGTATGGGTGAGGGTTTGTAGGTATATATATCTATAGGTGTGTTAGTCTATTGATGGTCTATTGTCTGTAGGTGTGTACATTTGCTGATGTCTTTATGTGTTTAAGTATGTAGTTGTGTATGAGTGTGATTCTGTATGTGTGTAGGTATGTAGACTGTTTCAAATACAAAATTATAGTTAGTACTGTAGAATAACCAATCAATAACTATCTGCATTACGTCTTTTTTTCCCTCTCCAGTTGAACAATAAACTCTTGTCATCATTGACTTGGTCAAATGAGTCGTCTGGAACTTTTAAGACCAGCAGTTATCAACTGTCAACGCTTGGGCAGAATCTCCTCTGCAATGGTGGATGTGCATTCAGCGGCTATGTCATTGGCACGACGTTAAACATGGCCTTAGCACTTCCTCTAGCCGCTGTGAACACGGTGAGTAGTGAAACTTTTGGAACTTGTAAGATGTAGTGCAGATTTCACACGTGTGACATTCATTTTTAAACACCATTTTATCTACAATTCATCAGCCAACATCCCAATGCCTGGCACCGTCCGGTTCATCATTAATGGTGTCATCATCGTCAACCGTTGATGTAAAGACGAGCCCGGTGTTGGCCACGACTGCAGCAACCCTCTCCACCCCCACAGATCTTACTCTCAGCAAGACCATCGGCCACTCTTTGGCCACCACCCCTGAAATCATTTCTTCCACCGCTGGTCCGAAGTTCACAGACACAGTTCATTGGAACAGTCCAGGCCTTTTGACAGAATTCACATATTCGATGATCCGTTCAGACTCGACTTCATATATATCCATTAGTTCAAACTTTAAAGATATTCAACCCTTTCAGACAACCATCACGTCACCTTATTTGGTCAACATACCACCATCCACTGTAGAGAGTATTTTATTCACTATTTCTATGACGCCATCTTTCCCCTCTACCGGCGAAGAAGTAACCAAGACGGTCACCACATCTCCTACGTCATCTGAGAAAATCAACACAACTGTCTTATCGACCCAGGGTTCTAACGTGACATCCCGCGGGGCATGGCAGATGAGGCAGTGCCCATGCGTTTGCAGCGCGAGACCACTGCTGACCCCCAGCGGCACGAGGGCCTCCATCAAAGTGGTGCTGAGGGAGCAGATCCTGAGGGACCTCTCGATAACCACGACAAACCTGTCCTCCCACCTGAGGCGGAAGATGTCGTCTGAGAACCTGACGGTGACTTCCAAGTATGTGGGCGGCTTGACCAGTGTCCCGGTGTTCTTTGCCGTCTGTTGTGTTATGATGCTGTCGGATATGTGTAGCCTGGGGAAGAACATATTTGTGTTAGTCCGAGACACGTTTAAAAAGGTCAAGTGCAACACGGGAGATTCATAGCACTTGTTGAAATATCTTCACACGTTGTGTGGGAATAGGAGGCCATATGTATAGTATGAAATATCTTTACACCTTGTGTGGGACTAGCAGGACATATGTATATGTTACGAAATATCTTTACACCTCGTGAAGGAATAGGAGATTATCTGTATAGTATGAAATATCAAGCGCTTTAAAATCAGCTATATATAATTGTAGATTATATAGCTGGGTGTAATTTGAAATATAACATATGTATAGGGTAGCTACGTTTACACTTATGATGCATTAAATGAATTATTTTATAGACTAGTGTATTATCCGTCTAAAGTGAAGGAAGTTTTCAAAATAAATATATTTCAGCTGAAATAATTAGTTTTGAAAAATTGCTTATCAGAATAACAAGTAATGTAATACAAGAACTTTCATTTATTTTAATTCAAAAATTCCTTAATGACAACATTTTTGTATATATTATCATTTCCATATTGAACAATTTTATACCTATGTTCGAAAAGAGTTATTTTTTGTGCAGTAATTTTTTTCAAGGCTTTTTTTTGCGGAGCGCTTTCTAAAAATATTCTATTGCCTGATTACATAGCGTTACGAACGAACGAACATACATAGCAAATTATATTTTTATAGATAAGATTCACAGGCAGATGCTATAAATATATAAAATTAAACATTTGCTTGTAATATGTTCGATATCTGCTTGTATATCCGTCCCTTTGTTAGATACTAACAGATATCTGCTTGTTTAATGTCCTTTAGTTAGAGACTAATAAATACTATTAATGTTTCTTTATATTGTATCACTTATTCTTTTAAATTATTTAAGAAATATATAATGTAAACAAACAGTTTTAACGTTTCAAAGAATCTATATTGATAAAAATGAAAGTATGTATGTATGCATGTCCTTTATAGCTGACTAAACCATTCATCCGATCGCCATGAAACTTTTGGAGACTTTTGAGTACGCTCCTGGGCTGGTCAGTGGCAATTTTATTTCTCAATTTAACACTAATGGGGCAACGGGGGCCCATATTGTCATTTGTTGCTCATATGAGCTATATAAAAATTAGTTTATGTATTAGTTACTGAGTAAATGATTAGATCTTAACCAAACTTTGTATATAACAACTTGGTAGCCAATATTGAAACACTATAGGGCACTAATTTCCTAATGTCCATTTCTTCGGGGCTGGGGGCCCAAAATGTATTTTTTTTAATTAACCAAGTTTTATTAACTCGCTTTCGTTCCTGTGGCATTGTTTGAATGTCCACAATTTTTCAAATCTGCCAACGTAAAATGAAACCACTTCTGATGGTCCTAGAGAGATCAAAATTTTATCACAGATAGATCTTGGATGACAATACATTGTATCAAAATTTCAGATCGATCGAATGTACCGTTATTAAATTATTGAACTTTTTAGTTTATCTATATATAATTCAATGTGAAAACGTGGGGCGGGTTTTTGGTATAAAAATTAAAGATTTCTAATTTAGAATGTAAAAGAAAGATCTATAAGTGAGAGAATGAGTGAACCGCATATGTTAAATCTCATAAGCCCGCCCCACGTTTTTAGTCATATAAAATCGAGGTACTTGCACATATAAGTTTTAAATTATTTTCTTCTTGTTAGTACACTTATAAAAACGTGGTTTTTAAAAATCATTTTTTTACCTTTATTTATTTAATAAATGTTTAAGATTTTATTCCCCATTCAATTATTAAAGATCTTGAGAAATATAGATAAATCTATCCACTATGAAATTGATTGAAATAAACAGGTGTTTTGAACTTGACATCGTGCACTAAATGGGCCCTAGGGTACTTAATGTCATTTTTTGCTTATATGAGATATAAAAAAAATAGTTTAAGTGTTAGCTACTGAGTAAATGAATGGATCTTAACCAAACTCTTTTATATAAAAACTTGGTAGCCCATATTAAAATAACCAAGGGAACTGCACTTCTAATGTCCAATTGTTCAGGGCCAGGGGCCCCAAATGTCTGTTCTCGTATATGTTTGAGATGTTATTTGCCATTCGATTTTTAACGATCATGAGAAATATATCCATGATGAAACTGAATTAAAATGAACTGAATTTTTAAATTTACAACGTACATCGAATGGGCGGAGGACCTAAATGTCTTTTTTTGTGTATACTCTAAGATATTATTTCCCACTCAGTTTTTAACGATGTTGAGAATTATATCCTTCATGAAACAGAATTTAAATTAACAGGTTTTCAAAATGCACATCATGAACCGAATGGGCCCGGGGGCCCCTTAATGTCATTTTCCCCCTATATTAGCTATATAAAAATTAGTTTAAGCATTAGCTAATGAGAAAATAACTGGATTTTGACCAAAATTAGTATATAAAAACTTAAGAGCCTAGATTAAATTACTATAGGGAACTGAACTGCTAATGCCCATTTCCTGGGGGTTGGGGTCCCTAAATGTGTTTTTTACTAAACTTTTAATATTGTATTCCCCATTCAACTTTACACGATATTGAGAAATATAGATAAATATATTCATATATTTGTTATGAAATTGATTGAAATGAACAGATTTTCGAACTTCATATGTTAAACTGATGGGCCCGGTGACCCTTAATGTAATTCCTTTTTTTATCTATATGTATTCCTTTTTATCGTTGCAACGCACGAGGGGTCTGCTAGTTGTTATTATAAAAACCGAGTTTTCGAAATCAAAGTTTAAGTCAAAACCTAAAAAATACAGAGCCATTTATCTAAAAACGATTTTTTTCCTCCTAAAAGGACGGCCCCATATTTCATTACACATTGACTGAGTACACTGAGTTAAATTCTGCAGCTGTGATCAACATCAACACTCATTTAAGAAAAGCAATGACTGTACTGTGTAACAGGCCAGATAAAACCCTGAAGAGAATATTACTGATGCTATATCATAGCACCTTTCCCTTATATGCTGATCTGCTGATCATCTAAACTATTACTGTATCAAATAAAGATGTTTGTAAAGCCGACAGTACAGTGGAACCTCTCATAACGAACATTTTTCATAACGAATAATTCCCATAACGAGCAAAACATGTAAAGAAGTTGCTCTCCGAGATACATGCCGCATAACGAGTTGCACAGAAAGAGGTAGTCCCTTTTTCCCGACATTCATTTGTGTGCCAGGACTTCCACACAGATGCATTAGTTTGTGTTTAGCACTTGGTCTTTTAGCGTATTGTTTTCGTGTGTTATATCCCGTTTTTACAAATTTTGTATTCAGACAGTATTCGTAATTTTTTATGTGCAAAGTGTAATAACCTGTGCTAAACTGTCTTCGAAGAAAAGGCCACAGGAAGATATTTATAGAGTATTTTTTTTGCATGGAATGTATTATCGTATTTACATTGATTTGTGAGGGACAAAATTGTTTCGTTTTACGAGTTTTTCGTTTAACGAGTAAGGTTCTGGAACTAATTATGCTTGTTATGAGAGGATCCCCTGTAGTTCTATTTAAACCAAGAATGGCTGAGTAGCCCAGAAATATTTTCAATGTGAAGAAATTTTACTAAGTAATACAATAATATTATTGAAACTTTTGCAATAAATTAAATCCCAGTGAATTAAAGTAAAATTGAATATTGAATGCATTTTATACTTCGCATTTTATTTGATTAATAACTTCAGTGCTTATTAAAGTTTATGAATTAATTGATTAATTCTATTAGTTAAAGGATCCAGTAATGCAATTTAATTTAGTGGAAGCCTGGAAGAAATAACAACTGCAATCTGTCAATAGCACACGGGTGTGGGAGGAATGATGCTAGCCGTGCTCCAGGCACTGGCAAACCACACTATACCGCTAGCTTTACCCTGTACTGTACCGTATCTCTTGTCCCTAGGTCAGGGTGACCCAATAATGTCTTTGTGGTCTCCACATTGTATGGATCTTGAGCTCGTTCTCTTGTCCCTAGGTCAGGGTGACCCAATAATGTCTTTGTGGTCTCCACATTGTATGGATCTTGAGCTCGTTCTCTTGTCCCTAGGTCAGGGTGACCCAATAATGTCTTTGTGGTCTCCACATTGTTTGGATCTTGAGCTCGTTCTCTTGTCCCTAGGTCAGGGTGACCCAATAATGTCTTTGTGGTCTCCACATTGTATGGATCTTGAGCTCGTTCTCTTGTCCCTACGTCAGGGTGACCCAATAATGTCTTTGTGGTCTCCACATTGTATGGATCTTGAGCTCGTTCTCGTGTCCCTAGGTCAGGGTGACCCAATAATGTCTTTGTGGTCTCCACATTGTATGGATCTTGAGCTCGTTCTCTTGTACTAGGTCAGGGTGACCCAATAATGTCTTTGTGGTCTCCACATTGTATGGATCTTGAGCTCGTTCTCTTGTCCCTAGGTCAGGGTGACCCAATAATGTCTTTGTTGTCTCCACATTGTATGGATCTTGAGCTCGTTCTCTTGTACTAGGTCAGGGTGACCCAATAATGTCTTTGTGGTCTCCACATTGTATGGATCTTGAGCTCGTTCTCTTGTCCCTAGGTCAGGGTGACCCAATAATGTCTTTGTGGTCTCCACATTGTATGGATCTTGAGCTCGTTCTCTTGTCCCTAGGTCAGGGTGACCCAATAATGTCTTTGTGGTCTCCACATTGTATGGATCTTGAGCTCGTTCTCTTGTCCCTAGGTCAGGGTGACCCAATAATGTCTTTGTGGTCTCCACATTGTATGGATCTTGAGCTCGTTCTCGTGTCCCTAGGTCAGGGTGACCCAATAATGTCTTTGTGGTCTCCACATTGTATGGATCTTGAGCTCGTTCTCTTGTCCCTAGGTCAGGGTGACCCTAAACATACGTTGTTTCAGCAGCCATTGTTGTGCACCAGTCAAGAATGTCTAATATAGGAGACTTTCATAAAAAATTAGCGAATAATACATGAGTCTCGGGTCGTTCAGAGGACTCGGACAATGGTATACAGTAAGTCCAGACAACGCCGGTGTTGCAATATAAATCCTCCCCCATACAGTTTCCCCACGGCGGTTTTATTTTAAAATAAAACCCCCGGGGAGAAGATATTTTCCTCCATATTAAAATAAATTCTCCCGTACCCTGTAATATAATGAATCCGCCCATCACACTTTCAATACAACACAAGAAGATCACTAAAATAATGATAATGGCAATAATCACACATGTTTACTTTAAGACTCTTTACGGTAGTGGCGTTGCTGGAGAGATATGAGGTGGGTGAGGACTACACCATTTCACACCACCTCAGGGGCGTGACAAATGATTAAAAAAACTGCATATTTATTTGATTTTGCTTTAATTTTAAACGTGTGTTCACCCAAATTTAAAGTGCATCATTGTGTAGTGTTTATCATCATTTGTTTTCAAAGGCAGTTTTTGTGGCGTATAAAGGCAGATGTTTCATGTGCAAGAGGCATGAGTTGTTGGTGCTATTCTTAGATACGGTAACGCCACAGAATCTCCATATATTCAGCAGATATCCGCAGTAAAAGTCGGGATTTGGGTCAGGGGGGGTTGCAACCCTTTAGCCCCCCAATTTGTTACTCCTCTGACTAAGCTTATGATTATTGAATTTCCAATAACCATACACTAATGCATGTAGCACAAATAAAAAATATACTGTGAGACATAAACGTAAATAAAACACTTATTTATAACTTCATATAATTAAGGGGAGGTTTTATTTTAAAACAAAGTCTCCGTGGAGACTTTATTTTGGGGGAGGCTTTATTTCGTGACACCGGCTCTAAAGCATAAAATAAACAGCAGTAATTTTAATTGGTGAAACATAGTCTCTAGTCGATATCTTATTAAAAAAAAATATTACGAATATTGATAGGCATATGCTGCAAATAATTGTCTATTGAATAGAAACTAAAATGTTTAATAAGTTTTTTTTATAAGAAAACAATTATCAAATAAATCAATGGAACAATATTTGGCGTATGATATCAAGGATCTTCAAATAAAGGTGTTATTCCTCATTTTTTAAATCATAATTTATATTTATATAGCTTTAGAAATAAGCGCTTTACATAAATTCAATTGTAAACATTTTTCTGACGTCTCAAAAGAAAGTATAAGTTGAATTCAGGTTAATTGCAGGGGTTGCCAGACCTGTAGTAATAGGAAGCCATTTTAAAATAAATAAAATTAATGAGAGCCCATTAAAGCTCTATGGGTCATTAAATCTGGCTTATAGATCTTCCTGTAATCCTTGTAACATATCTTTCATAGATAATTATACGGGAGCCGCAATGTGAACAAAGAAGAGCCGCATGCGGATCACGAACCGCAGTTTGGCAACCATTGGTTTAGAGCAGGGGTGGGCCAACTTTTCTACGGAGGGCCGCATTCAAAACTTTATTGTTATAGGCGGGCCGCATATATATTTGTCTACTTCAATTACAATTTACAACGTATAAAAATAGAATTAATGATTAGAAACATGTACTTGTCATTTTATTTAATATTCACACTCTAATACACATGTACTCATAACTATTTCAACAAAAGTGTATTGTTACCTGTGACAATGACTATGAAGAAGTAGGAACGTCATTTACATACAAGCTGATCATAGAGTACAATTTTAATTAATGACAAGTATGTTACTGTTCACAACTTTGGATAATGTTCTTAAACTGTGGAACCAGTTTACTTGTTGTGATTCGCATGATGGCATTCAAATTGCAGTCAGTCAATATCGATCTGTTCTTAGACTTGTTTACTTTCATACAAGAAAAGGCTTGCTCACACAATTGTATGTGGACCCAAATAGTGACAAAAGATTTGCAGCAACGTTTTTTAAGTGTGGAAATGCTTCTGCTGGCAAACATCCATAAAACACCAGCAGAAGAAATGACTTGAACTTCTCCTTTATGTCATAATCTGCTTGAAAGTCGTGTAGCTCTAATTGTATATGCTCTGTAGGTGAATCAGCTTCTGCATTAATTAGCGAACTGAGGATATTAAGAGTGGTTCCATGGTCTTGAATTCTTGGAACCTCCTTTCAAATTCTACAGTTTTCCTTGATAATGAAATGCTATCAAATTTTGTTTTCTGTTCTGCACACATAATGCTTGGTGCATCTGACAAGAATTCATTGTTGAACTCGCTGTCAGAAAAATAATGGTCACGTTTTACAATCTTTTTGGAGAACACCAAACAGGTTTTGGTTGCAGCATCTTGTATTGAAGACTGTTTTGTGAAAACATTTTGTTGCTTCTTTAAACTATTAACCAAATCCTGGCATTTCCCTTTTCTCTATTGGTTCGTTAAATTGTGCCCAAAATTAAAATGTTTTGTTTGATAACGTCTTTTTAAATTGCACTCCTTAAAGATGCTCACACACTCACTGCACAGCAAGTAGGCTGCTTTGCTCCCAACGCACGTGAAGCAATATTTAGCGGTCCTTTTGTCATTAAAAACACGACATTCGTCCTCAATATTTCTTATGGTTAAATCAACGTCTATTCGCTTTTAAATTACATGAAAAAAAATAAAACTTCCAATGTGTAAATCGTAAACAAAAGCCACTTCCATTGAGCTGAAATGCAGTTTCGAATAAGGATTTTAACAAGTAATGAATAATGACCATGAATCAATTCTGGAGCCATAAATCCGATTTAATATCCCAAGATTCTAATCAAATTTTTGGAATAAATTTTTAAAAATATAATGAAAATTCTAAAAAAAAGAAAATTAACATCGACATAAGATCGTAACAAGTACATACCTACGGGCCGCATAATATACTCTGGCGGGCCGAAGTTTGCCCACCTCTGTTTTAGAGCAATCAAATTCCACCAACAAAAACAGAGCAAAGGAGATTTTTGTACTATAAGGTAACTGGGATGAGGTAAGGTAGCATAAGGTAACAAGGCTGAGTTTGGGTCACATAAGATTACTTGGCTGAGGTTGGGTAACACTTTGATTTTAGATAACATAAGATAACTGGGTTGAGTTTGGGTAAGATAAGATAACTGGGTTTAGTTTGGGTAAAATAAGGTAACTTGGTTGAGTTTGGGTAACATAAGATAACTGGGTTGAGTTTGGGTAACAAAGTATAACTGGGTTGAGTTTGGGTGACATAAGATAACTGGTTTGAGTTTGGGTAATATAAGATAACTGGGTTGCGGTAGCTTAGTAGAGTTATCAAGAAATATCTCAAATGTTTTTAAGCTACGACCAGTTCGATTTATTGACAAAATAACTACATCTCCACTTGCTCCAGGAGTTTTTTTTTGAAGGAAAAATGTATTTAAAATAATTTTTTTAATCACGTTGTTTAGTTACTTCTTAATGTTAATCAGTGAATTAACGACATATTTATCAGGAATAATTTTTTCTCTCTTAAAAACAATGCATTGAAAAACTACAGAAAGTTCAAAATTCAGCTGCCAGACTAGTTCCTAAGGCAAAAAAACATGACCATGTTACTCCGCTACTTTACTCACTTCATTGGCTACCTATACAAGCTCGAATTGATTACAAACTGGCTTTTCTCTGTCACAACTTCTTTTCTGACTCATCATCCTTCCTATCTTACTGAACTTCTGTCGGTCTACTCACCCAGTCGTCAGCTACGCTCTTCTGCAGACACGCGTATTCTCTGTGTTCCTAAGACACGAACTAAAACTTTTGGCGAAAGGTCATTCTCTTTTTGTGCAGCCAAACAATGGACTTCTCTACCATTACACATCCGTAGTATTCCAATTACCAAGTCCTTCAAGACTGCACTTAAGACGCATCTTTTCAAAATGTATTTACAAAATTAATGAAACAACATTTTTTTTAATGATTAGCGTAGCTTATGTGTAATGTACTATCCTTTATGTTGTTATTATGGTATGAATTGTTATTTAATTATTATATGTATGCTATGATCTCCATGTAAAGCGCTGTGAGCCCGGTTCCTTACTGGGATACAGCGCTATATAAATTATCAACTATTATTATTATTAAAATAAAATTTTTAGAGCATCATTTATTTTTTGTTTTTTTCTGGTTGTTAAAATGTAAGACTGACATTGAAAATGGATGATAATCGTTGGGATTCAGAAAACAAGAGCAAGATGATTCATATAATCATATTTATGATGTAATAATTGATGCGGTAGCTGATTTACGTTTAAGCTACACAAGCTATAGCTTATGGCCCCCTCTTTCTTTCGGGCCCAAAAATTGTCTGATGGATCAGTTGTCATATTTGGCACTGACATAGAAAATCTGGACTTATGAAGGGCCCCATACCTCAAATAGCTTAGGGCCTTATCAAGAGTAAATAGTTTAAATTTGGCACTGCATTGATTGTTAAACATTTGACTGTTGACTATAAGAAATACATATTTGGTAAAGTTAATGAAAGATATGTGGTACCTTCGTTAGTCTGCAATGTGAGAATATTATTGTTCTTTTTTGAAAATTAACTTTTTTGCAGGAAACATTAGAAAATAAAATTAGAATTAATGGATTTTCATAAAACACAATAAAATTATTGGTCCTTTCATACTCAAATCTTTGAGAAATGAAAAGTAGTCTTCAAATTGTCTCTTTAAGAAAAAATTGTATTTATGTCTATCTAGGGAAATTAATCAATAGGCATCAGTCATAAATTATAAAAATCAGTATTTTAATTGAGTGTATAAACAATGATATCATTTTAAAAGAATAATGTATGGACATTTTACACCTTAAATTTAAAATCATGTTGTGGATGGATTAGGAGAAAATCGTTGGTTTTAAAGAAATACATTTAACATTAAAAAAGAAAAATAATAATGTTTGAAAAAAAAACAAAAACAAATTAAATTACTTCACTTCTGAATAAAATAAAAATAAAAATTGACAAAACAGTTTTTGAACTAAACTACAACCAAAATGGAAAGAACAAATTCATATACACACACACAATCATAATCAATAAACATAAGCAACAGCACAAGTTGAAACGAATAACAAATATTTATGTTTACATGCACACAGTCGCACAGATCAAGATATAACTAATGGACATCATAGATAAAATGTATAAATGTGTTTTACAAGGCTCCATTACTCTGTTAGTTAGTTGACGTTTTCAAGGCTCCATTACTCAGTTAGTTGACGTATTCAAGGCTCTATTACTCTGTTAGTTAGTTGACGTATTCAAGGCTCCATTACTCTGTTAGTTAGTTGACGTATTCAAGGCTCCATTACTCTGTTAGTTAGTTGACGTATTCAAGGCTCCATTACTCTGTTAGTTAGTTGACGTATTCAAGGCTCCATTACTCTGTTAGTTAGTTGACGTATTCAAGGCTCCATTACTCTGTTAGTTAGTTGACGTATTCAAGGCTCCATTACTCTGTTAGTTAGTTGACGTATTCAGCAATGGAACTCTCAATCCCCTTCTGTGTTTTTTTTAACATCAAAGAAAGATAACTGTGACTGTCGTTAACTATGTTGTTATTGCGCTGTGGCAATGATTGCATAGTAACATGTCTCCTGCACTTTCACATGATGTGTTTTTTAGATTTGACAGAACGAATCTTGACTTGACACAGCTGTCCGGATATGAGTCTGGGAGAGAGAGGGAGGGAGAGAAAAAACGATTCACTTAATTGAAGTCAACATTCACGCATGAACACATAATCTAACATCACAATCTGGAAAGATTGAGATTTCTATCTTAAAAACTAGGCAACCTGGTCCATCTGTTGGGCAGTAAATAGAACATTAAGCGCTGCTCCTTCTGTTGGGCAGGAACATAGAACATTGAGTATTGCCCCCTTTGTTGTGCAGTACCATAGAACATTTAGCGCTGCCCTCTTTGTTGTGCAGTACCATAGAACATTTAGCGCTGCCCTCTTTGTTGTGCAGTACCATAAGACATTGAACATTGACCCCTCTGTTGGTCAGTACCCTAGAACTTTGAGTGCTGCCCGTTTGTTAGGCAGTACCATAGGACATTGAACATTGCCCCTTTGTTGGGCAGTACCATAGAACATTGAGTGCTGGCCATTTGTTGGGCAGTACCATAGGACATTGTACATTGCCCCCTCTGTTGGGCAGTACCATAGAATACTGAGCACTGCCCCTTTGTTTTGGCAGTACCATAGAACATTGAGCGCTGTGCCCTTTTGTTGGGCGGTACCATAAGACATTGAACATTGCCCCCTCTGTTGGGCAGTAACATAGAAAATTGAGCGCTGTCCCCTTTGTTGGGCAGTAACATAGAACATTGAGCGCTGTCCCCTTTGTTGGGCAGTAACATAGAACATGGAGCGCTGTCCCCTTTGTTGTGCAGTACCATAGAAAATTGAACGCTGTCCCCTTTGTTGGGCGCAATTGGGCGGTAACATGGAACATTGAGTGCTACCCCCTTTGTTGTGCAGTAACATAGAACATTGACCGCTGCTACCTCCGTTTGGAAATACCATAGAACATTGAGCGCTGTCCCCTTTCTTTGGTAGTAACAAAGAATATTGAGCGTCGTCCCCTTTGTTGGGCGGTAACATAGAATATTGAGCGCTGTCCCCTTTGTTGGGCAGTAACATAGAACATTGAGCGCTGTCCCCTTTGTTGGGCAGTAACATAGAACATTGAGCGCTGTCCCCTTTGTTGGGCAGTAACATAGATTATTGAGCGCCGTCCCCTTTGTTGGGCAGTAACATAGAACATTGAGCGCTGTCCCCTTTGTTGGGCAATAACATAGAACATTAAGCGCCGTCCCCTTTGTTGGGCTGTAACATAGAACATTGAGCGATGTCCCCTTTGTTGGGCAGTAGCATAGAACATTGAGCGGTGTCCCCTTTGTTGGGCAGTAACATAGAACATTGAGCGATATTCCCTTTGTTGGGCAGTAACATAGAACATTGAGCGATGTCCCCTTTGTTGGGCAGTAACATAGAACATTGAGCGATGTCCCCTTTGTTGGGCAGTAACATAGAACATTGAGCGATGTCCCCTTTGTTGGGCAGTAACATAGAACATAGAGCGATGTCCCCTTTGTTGGGCAGTAACATAGAACATTGAGCGATGTCCTCTTTGTTGGGCAGTAACATAGAACATTGAGCACATACACCCATACATCCACACACAACTACAAGTACACAACCACACGTCATCACACTACCACACACAACCACACATTCACACACAACCAAACGACCACATTAAAACTCTATCCCCCACATCCAGACATCTACATAAATTCATCTTCAACACTCACTCACATCCACCGGCACACATTCATTAGCACACACAATTATACACATATTAACACTTACGTCCGAAGACAGTCAGATTCTTTCACATCCACAAACTCAACTACCATCAATGCTAACAATTAGTTGACACTCACATCACTTCATTCATTCATTTATTCACTCATTCATGGCGCAAATACCTCACAAATTCATTCTTTAAAATAATTAAAATGCTTAAAACAAGACCAGTAACCTATTTAAACTAACCGCCTCTAAATTTGTATGCATTACCTCTCATTTAATTAAATTAAAACATTTAACAATTTGAAGGGATATATTTCCCCTCTTCTAGATAAACAACCATATAATCTGTAGAAATGTCCAGAATTCATGAGTTGATATTCTTATATAAATAAATTAATATAATCTCAACTCATATTTTTAACATATTTCCATTATAAATATACGATTAAGATGGAGGACGCAATAATCTTCTGTATAGAAGGAGCGTCTGTAACTAATAAGATAAGATACATATTTCTTCAAAAGTTAAATTTAAGAAGATAAAAAAACATCATATGTAAAATGTAACTACCTAAGAAAAATATAATTTCATAAAATAAATGTAACCTTATTAGAAAATTATGGCATCATAGGATTAATATAACTTAAAAAGGAAAATATAATTTCATAACACCATAAGGTACAAATTACTTCATCCTTTTTGTGTTAACGCCCTTAAACGTTCTTTGGAATTGACTTTTAACTGTATTTTTGCAACTATGCATTTATAATCAGTGCTTTTTTTGTAAAAAATAGGTGCCGGTACTCAGTGATGGATGCCTAACTTTTAACTACCAGTTCGCACCTTGATGCAAGCTAAATCACCACTGCAAAGATACTGAATGCCTAAAACAATTTTATTTTATAATTAACAAAAAATAATAAACGTTAAAAATTAGGGCTGCGGAAATTAACGCGTAATTTCTCGATTAATAGTTTATAAAAAATTTAACTATCAATTTTTTAAAACGATTAATCGACCCACCACTTATAAATGTACTTGAAATTAAAAAGTAAAATATTTCGGCCGATAAATATAAACTAATTTCCAGTCGATTACACGAACATTTTGGTTTTAAACTATTGACTGAAGTGAATGTTCAAAATGTTGATAAAGGTTATTGTGTCCATTGAGAAAAATCGTTTGCCTACCATCAACGGCGTAGCGTGGGTATATGCCGCCCGGGCAGAACTCAGGTTTGCCGCCCCTCCCCCACCCGGAAAATTATGTTAACTATGTTGAAACTATAAAGAAAATATGATTATTATTAGAAATAAATAAATATTAAAGGATTATACAATGAAATGTTATATAAAAAAATAAATACACGAAGAAAAGCTTTCATTTCTTGAAAAATAATTTAAGTTTTCTCCTTTTCCTCATAGCACAATCTTAATTGTATAAATCTGTCAGACATACCTTGGTCGAAAAGCACAATGGCTAAAAATCGATAAACCTCGGTGTATTCATTATTGATCTTAATTAATGTTTCATTACTTAATTGACATTAGAGATACGCTTTTCTCCACAGCTTTAAGGAAAATTCTACGTAATGCTATTTTATTAGGCAGTGCAACTACGAGCTTAAATTATTTTAATAAACTCGAATAAATCAAGTGGGCTCGAATTCATAATTCATTTTTTTACCCCTCAAATAAAATAGCTTTTGTTTGACAATGTCATGTTAGATGCTTTGAATTTAAATGCTCTAGCCTGAAGACGAAATTTAAAAGCCCAGTAGATTAGCTGGTGTATGAAAATCATATCTGTTTTCCGAAATCAGTAAACTGCCAAAATCTCAAATGCATTTCTAAAGTAACCTCACCTACACATTTCTTCTCAACTTTTTTCTACATAACGTGGCTAAATATCTGATTTGATCTCTAAAAATTTGATCGCAAAAATTTGCTCTCTTGTTCTTTGACTGGAAGGTTACATTAAAATGATAAGGTCTTCACATTAATTTTTAGCAAATGCCAAAGCTTCCTTTAAGTATTCCATTAGATTCTCAGTGAGTAGCCTTTGATAAGCATTCTTAGCATTATAATTTGAAAATAATTTTGCCATCATTGACTTTATAAAGAACATGTTTCCAGATAGTAAATGTTTCCAAATGTCAATTTTTAAAAAAGCAAAGAAAAGAAAAAGATTTCACTGTGGCTAGCATCGTTCCTGTTATTGGCAATAATAGTGTCAAACTTGTAACAAGAACTTTTTGACACTTTGTTTTGTTTTCTTTTACACAACGTTTTGTTATTCTTTTTAAATAGTCAATTCTTTTTACTCCAACTTCTCATTCTTTCTATTTTTCTATTTGCTAACAATTTAGTAATGTTGAGCACTTGTTCATAAGTACATTTATTTTATGGATTTAGTTTATGCCAGTTGTTAATTCCTTTAGATGAGCAATTTTGTTCATTATATTTTTAGGATTAAGGAGAATAGCCCATTTATATATGCAACATTATTTTTCACAATGGGCAAAACAGCTTGGTTATGAATTAATTAATTAATCGTTAATTTTTTTAAAAGTTAGCGATTAAATTTAAATTAATCGTTAACAGCACTAGTTACAATACAAGAAAAATAATAATTTTTTCAACACATTGAAAAAGGTGCGTACCGTCACAAAAAAACAGTGTATATAATTTAAAAAAATGTTTTTCACTTAACAAATTTCGCGTATGTCCCACTTTTACTCATAAGATTTTGATTCACTATTAAATACTAGATTGTGCTGCGGCGCCCACTTTTTTAGGGCACCTACGGCGACAACCTTTTTCAAAAGCCCAACTAACTTGTATTTTATAATAGGGGTCGTAGGGCGCCTACGGTGCCCACTTTTTTGGGTCAAAAGCCCAAGTAACTTATACTTGTATGATAAATCAGAAATATCTCTGAAATGTACACAAAGCATTTATATAATTTTTTTTACAGTGCTAATTACAACACGAATTTTAAACTAATTTTAGAAAGCAGCGCACCAAATTACTGCACCAAAAAATAACTCTTTGAGTCAGTCAGCATTGTTTACAACAGAAATGCTGACGTCAAAGGTTCGTGCGTTGTTTGGTTAATGTTAATCTGAAAACGAAAATGATTATGATTTTTAAGTCTATATTTTCAATTGTTAAAATAAGCAGAGTGATTTCCCTTGGTGTTAGGCCACAGTAATACATAATTAAGGGTAAATATATATTTTTTAAAATTCGGACATTTCTTTGAGTCATTGGATAGGATTAGCGTTAACGCAATCAGATCTCTACAAACTGTTTGAGTCATGGGTAGTCTTATGTTAATGTAAGCATCATTTCCATTAACTGTTTGAATGATTGGTAGACTTTTGTTAATGTTACCATCACCTCAGGAAACTGAGTGATTAGTAGCCTTATGTTAATGTAACCATCATCTCATGAAACTGAGTGATTGGTAGCCTTATGTTAATGTAACCATCATCTAAAGAAACTGAGTGATTAGTAGCCTTATGTTAATGTAACCATCATCTCATGAAACTGAGTGATTGTAGCCTTAGTTAATGTAACCATCATCTCATGAAACTGAGTGATTGTAGCCTTATGTTAATGTAACCATCATCTCATGAAACTGAGTGATTAGTAGCCTTATGTTAATGTAACCATCATCTCATGAAACTGAGTGATTGGTAGCCTTATGTTAATGTAACCATCATCTAAAGAAACTGAGTGATCAGTAGCCTTATGTTAATGTAACCATCATCTCATGAAACTGAGTGATTAGTAGCCTTATGTTAATGTAACCATCATCTCATGAAACTGAGTGATTGGTAGCCTTATGTTAATGTAACCATCATCTAAATGAAACTGAGTGATTAGTAGCCTTATGTTAATGTAACCATCATCTCATGAAACTGAGTGATTGGTAGCCTTATGTTAATGTAACCATCATCTCATGAAACTGAGTGATTAGTAGCCTTATGTTAATGTAACCATCATCTCATGAAACTGAGTGATTGGTAGCCTTATGTTAATGTAACCATCATCTAAAGAAACTGAGTGATTAGTAGCCTTATGTTAATGTAACCATCATCTTATTAAACTGAGTGATTAGTAGCCTTTTATTAATGTAACCATCATCTCATGAAACTGAGTGATTAGTAGCCTTATGTTAATGTAACCATCATCTCATGAAAAGTGAGTGCTTGGTAGTCTTATGTTAATGTAACCATCATCTCATGAAAGATAATGTAACCATCATCTCATGAAAGTTAATGTAACCATCATCTCATGAAACTGAGTGATTGGTAGGCGTATGTTAATGTAACCATCATGTTATGAAACTGAGTGATTGGTAGTCTTAAGTTAATGTAACCCTCATCTCATGAAACTGTGTGATTGGTAGGCGTATGTTAATGTAACCATCATGTTATGAAACTGAGTGATTGGTAGTCTTCTGTTAATGTAACCATCATCTCCTCAAAGTTAATGTAACCATCACCTCATGAAACTGAGTGATTAGTAGCCTTTTGTTAATTTAAGCATCATCTCATGAAACTGAGTGATTAGTAGCCTTATGTTAATGTAACCATCATCTCATGAAACTGAGTGATTAGTAGCCTTATGTTAATGTAACCATCATCTCATGAAACTGAGTGATTAGTAGCCTTATGTTAATGTAACCATCATCTCATGAAACTGAGTGATTAGTAGCCTTATGTTAATGTAACCATCATCTCATGAAACTGAGTGATTAGTAGCCTTATGTTAATGTAACCATCATCTCATGAAACTGAGTGATTAGTAGCCTTATGTTAATGTAACCATCATCTCATGAAACTGAGTGATTAGTAGCCTTATGTTAATGTAACCATCATCTCATGAAACTGAGTGATTAGTAGCCTTATGTTAATGTAACCATCATCTCATGAAACTGAGTGATTGGTAGCCTTATGTTAATGTAACCATCATCTCATGAAAGTTAATGTAACCATCATCTCATGAAACTGAGTGATTAGTAGCCTTATGTTAATGTAACCATCATCTCATGAAACTGAGTGATTGGTAGCCTTATGTTAATGTAACCATCATCTCATGAAAGTTAATGTAACCATCATCTCATGAAACTGAGTGATTGGTAGCCTTATGTTAATGTAACCATCATCTCATGAAAGTTAATGTAACATCATCTCATGAAAGTTAATGTAACCATCATCTCATGAAACTGAGTGATTAGTAGCCTTATGTTAATGTAACCATCATCTCATGAAACTGAGTGATTGGTAGTCTTATGTTAATGTAACCATCATCTCATGAAACTGAGTGATTGTAGCGTATGTTAATGTAACCATCATCTCTCAAAGTTAATGTAACCATCATCTCATGAAACTGAGTGATTAGTAGCCTTTATGTTAATGTAACCATCATCTCATGAAACTGAGTGATTAGTAGCCTTATGTTAATGTAACCATCATCTCATGAAACTGAGTGATTAGTAGCCTTATGTTAATGTAACCATCATCTCATGAAACTGAGTGATTAGTAGCCTTATGTTAATGTAACCATCATCTCATGAAACTGAGTGATTAGTAGCCTTATGTTAATGTAACCATCATCTCATGAAACTGAGTGATTAGTAGCCTTATGTTAATGTAACCATCATCTCATGAAACTGAGTGATTAGTAGCCTTATGTTAATGTAACCATCATCTCATGAAACTGAGTGATTAGTAGCCTTATGTTAATGTAACCATCATCTCATGAAACTGAGTGATTAGTAGCCTTATGTTAATGTAACCATCATCTCATGAAACTGAGTGATTAGTAGCCTTATGTTAATGTAACCATCATCTCATGAAACTGAGTGATTAGTAGCCTTATGTTAATGTAACCATCATCTCATGAAACTGAGTGATTAGTAGCCTTATGTTAATGTAACCATCATCTCATGAAACTGAGTGATTAGTAGCCTTATGTGAATGTAACCATCATCTCATGAAACTGAGTGATTGGTAGCCTTATGTTAATGTAACCATCATCTCATGAAACTGAGTGATTAGTAGCCTTATGTTAATGTAACCATCATCTCATGAAACTGAGTGATTAGTAGCCTTATGTTAATGTAACCATCATCTCATGAAACTGAGTGATTGTAGCTTATGTTAATGTAACCATCATCTCATGAAAGATAATGTAACCATCATCTCATGAAACTGAGTTATTGGTTGTCTTATGTTAATGTAACCATCATCTAATGAAAGTTAATGTAACCATCATCTCATGAAAGTTAATGTAACCATCATCTCATGAAACTGAGTGATTGTAGGCGTATGTTAATGTAACCATCATGTTATGAAACTGAGTGATTGGTAGTCTTATGTTAATGTAACCTCATCTCATGAAACTGTGTGATTGTTAGGCGTATGTTAATGTAACCATCATGTCATGAAACTGAGTGATTAGTAGCCTTATGTTAATGTAACCATCATCTCATGAAACTGAGTGATTAGTAGCCTTATGTTAATGTAACCATCATCTCATGAAACTGAGTGATTAGTAGCCTTATGTTAATGTAACCATCATCTCATGAAACTGAGTGATTAGTAGCCTTATGTTAATGTAACCATCATCTCATGAAACTGAGTGATTAGTAGCCTTATGTTAATGTAACCATCATCTCATGAAACTGAGTGATTAGTAGCCTTATGTTAATGTAACCATCATCTCATGAAACTGAGTGATTAGTAGCCTTATGTTAATGTAACCATCATCTCATGAAACTGAGTGATTAGTAGCCTTATGTTAATGTAACCATCATCTCATGAAACTGAGTGATTAGTAGCCTTATGTTAATGTAACCATCATCTCATGAAACTGAGTGATTAGTAGCCTTTTGTTAATGTAACCATCATCTCATGAAACTGAGTGATTAGTAGCCTTATGTTAATGTAACCATCATCTCATGAAACTGAGTGATTAGTAGCCTTATGTTAATGTAACCATCATCTCATGAAACTGAGTGATTAGTAGCCTTATGTTAATGTAACCATCATCTCATGAAACTGAGTGATTAGTAGCCTTATGTTAATGTAACCATCATCTCATGAAACTGAGTGATTAGTAGCCTTATGTTAATGTAACCATCATCTCATGAAACTGAGTGATTAGTAGCCTTATGTTAATGTAACCATCATCTCATGAAACTGAGTGATTAGTAGCCTTATGTTAATGTAACCATCATCTCATGAAACTGAGTGATTAGTAGCCTTATGTTAATGTAACCATCATCTCATGAAACTGAGTGATTAGTAGCCTTATGTTAATGTAACCATCATCTCATGAAACTGAGTGATTAGTAGCCTTATGTTAATGTAACCATCATCTCATGAAACTGAGTGATTAGTAGCCTTATGTTAATGTAACCATCATCTCATGAAACTGAGTGATTAGTAGCCTTATGTTAATGTAACCATCATCTCATGAAACTGAGTGATGTAACCATCATCTCATGAAACTGAGTGATTGTAGCCTTATGTTAATGTAACCATCATCTCATGAAACTGAGTGATTAGTAGCCTTATGTTAATGTAACCATCATCTCATGAAACTGAGTGATTAGTAGCCTTATGTTAATGTAACCATCATGTCATGAAACTGAGTGATTAGTAGCCTTATGTTAATGTAACCATCATCTCATGAAACTGAGTGATTAGTAGCCTTATGTTAATGTAACCATCATCTCATGAAACTGAGTGATTAGTAGCCTTATGTTAATGTAACCATCATCTCATGAAACTGAGTGATTAGTAGCCTTATGTTAATGTAACCATCATCTCATGAAACTGAGTGATTAGTAGCCTTATGTTAATGTAACCATCATCTCATGAAACTGAGTGATTAGTAGCCTTATGTTAATGTAACCATCATCTCATGAAACTGAGTGATTAGTAGCCTTATGTTAATGTAACCATCATCTCATGAAACTGAGTGATTAGTAGCCTTATGTTAATGTAACCATCATCTCATGAAACTGAGTGATTAGTAGCCTTATGTTAATGTAACCATCATCTCATGAAACTGAGTGATTAGTAGCCTTATGTTAATGTAACCATCATCTCATGAAACTGAGTGATTAGTAGCCTTATGTTAATGTAACCATCATCTCATGAAACTGAGTGATTAGTAGCCTTATGTTAATGTAACCATCATCTCATGAAACTGAGTGATTAGTAGCCTTATGTTAATGTAACCATCATCTCATGAAACTGAGTGATTAGTAGCCTTATGTTAATGTAACCATCATCTCATGAAACTGAGTGATTAGTAGCCTTATGTTAATGTAACCATCATCTCATGAAACTGAGTGATTAGTAGCCTTATGTTAATGTAACCATCATCTCATGAAACTGAGTGATTAGTAGCCTTTATGTTAATGTAACCATCATCTCATGAAACTGAGTGATTAGTAGCCTTATGTTAATGTAACCATCATCTCATGAAACTGAGTGATTAGTAGCCTTATGTTAATGTAACCATCATCTCATGAAACTGAGTGATTAGTAGCCTTATGTTAATGTAACCATCATCTCATGAAACTGAGTGATTAGTAGCCTTATGTTAATGTAACCATCATCTCATGAAACTGAGTGATTAGTAGCCTTATGTTAATGTAACCATCATCTCATGAAACTGAGTGATTAGTAGCCTTATGTTAATGTAACCATCATCTCATGAAACTGAGTGATTAGTAGCCTTATGTTAATGTAACCATCATCTCATGAAACTGAGTGATTAGTAGCCTTATGTTAATGTAACCATCATCTCATGAAACTGAGTGATTAGTAGCCTTATGTTAATGTAACCATCATCTCATGAAAGTTAATGTAACCATCATCTCATGAAACTGAGTGATTAGTAGCCTTATGTTAATGTAACCATCATCTCATGAAACTGAGTGATTAGTAGCCTTATGTTAATGTAACCATCATCTCATGAAACTGAGTGATTAGTAGCCTTATGTTAATGTAACCATCATCTCATGAAACTGAGTGATTAGTAGCCTTATGTTAATGTAACCATCATCTCATGAAACTGAGTGATTAGTAGCCTTATGTTAATGTAACCATCATCTCATGAAACTGAGTGATTAGTAGCCTTATGTTAATGTAACCATCATCTCATGAAACTGAGTGATTAGTAGCCTTATGTTAATGTAACCATCATCTCATGAAACTGAGTGATTAGTAGCCTTATGTTAATGTAACCATCATCTCATGAAACTGAGTGATTAGTAGCCTTATGTTAATGTAACCATCATCTCATGAAACTGAGTGATTAGTAGCCTTATGTTAATGTAACCATCATCTCATGAAACTGAGTGATTAGTAGCCTTATGTTAATGTAACCATCATCTCATGAAACTGAGTGATTAGTAGCCTTATGTTAATGTAACCATCATCTCATGAAACTGAGTGATTAGTAGCCTTATGTTAATGTAACCATCATCTCATGAAACTGAGTGATTAGTAGCCTTATGTTAATGTAACCATCATCTCATGAAACTGAGTGATTAGTAGCCTTATGTTAATGTAACCATCATCTCATGAAACTGAGTGATTAGTAGCCTTATGTTAATGTAACCATCATCTCATGAAACTGAGTGATTAGTAGCCTTATGTTAATGTAACCATCATCTCATGAAACTGAGTGATTAGTAGCCTTATGTTAATGTAACCATCATCTCATGAAACTGAGTGATTAGTAGCCTTATGTTAATGTAACCATCATCTCATGAAACTGAGTGATTAGTAGCCTTATGTTAATGTAACCATCATCTCATGAAACTGAGTGATTAGTAGCCTTATGTTAATGTAACCATCATCTCATGAAACTGAGTGATTGGTAGCTTATGTTAATGTAACCATCATCTCATGAAAGTTAATGTAACCATCATCTCATGAAACTGAGTGATTAGTAGCCTTATGTTAATGTAACCATCATCTCATGAAACTGAGTGATTAGTAGCCTTATGTTAATGTAACCATCATCTCATGAAACTGAGTGATTAGTAGCCTTATGTTAATGTAACCATCATCTCATGAAACTGAGTGATTAGTAGCCTTATGTTAATGTAACCATCATCTCATGAAACTGAGTGATTAGTAGCCTTATGTTAATGTAACCATCATCTCATGAAACTGAGTGATTAGTAGCCTTATGTTAATGTAACCATCATCTCATGAAACTGAGTGATTAGTAGCCTTATGTTAATGTAACCATCATCTCATGAAACTGAGTGATTAGTAGCCTTATGTTAATGTAACCATCATCTCATGAAACTGAGTGATTAGTAGCCTTATGTTAATGTAACCATCATCTCATGAAACTGAGTGATTAGTAGCCTTATGTTAATGTAACCATCATCTCATGAAACTGAGTGATTAGTAGCCTTATGTTAATGTAACCATCATCTCATGAAACTGAGTGATTAGTAGCCTTATGTTAATGTAACCATCATCTCATGAAACTGAGTGATTAGTAGCCTTATGTTAATGTAACCATCATCTCATGAAACTGAGTGATTAGTAGCCTTATGTTAATGTAACCATCATCTCATGAAACTGAGTGATTAGTAGCCTTATGTTAATGTAACCATCATCTCATGAAACTGAGTGATTAGTAGCCTTATGTTAATGTAACCATCATCTCATGAAACTGAGTGATTAGTAGCCTTATGTTAATGTAACCATCATCTCATGAAACTGAGTGATTAGTAGCCTTATGTTAATGTAACCATCATCTCATGAAACTGAGTGATTAGTAGCCTTATGTTAATGTAACCATCATCTCATGAAACTGAGTGATTAGTAGCCTTATGTTAATGTAACCATCATCTCATGAAACTGAGTGATTAGTAGCCTTATGTTAATGTAACCATCATCTCATGAAACTGAGTGATTAGTAGCCTTATGTTAATGTAACCATCATCTCATGAAACTGAGTGATTAGTAGCCTTATGTTAATGTAACCATCATCTCATGAAACTGAGTGATTAGTAGCCTTATGTTAATGTAACCATCATCTCATGAAAGTTAATGTAACCATCATCTCATGAAACTGAGTGATTGTAGCCTTATGTTAATGTAACCATCATGTTATGAAATGAGTGATTAGTAGCCTTATGTTAATGTAACCATCATCTCATGAAACTGAGTGATTGTTAGCCTTATGTTAATGTAACCATCATGTTATGAAACTGAGTGATTGGTAGTCTTCTGTTAATGTAACCATCATCTCTCAAAGTTAATGTAACCATCACCGCATGAAACTGAGTGATTAGTAGCCTTTTGTTAATGTAACCATCATCTCATGAAACTGAGTGATTAGTAGCCTTATGTTAATGTAACCATCATCTCATGAAACTGAGTGATTAGTAGCCTTATGTTAATGTAACCATCATCTCATGAAACTGAGTGATTAGTAGCCTTTTGTTAATGTAACCATCATCTCATGAAACTGAGTGATTAGTAGCCTTATGTTAATGTAACCATCATCTCATGAAACTGAGTGATTAGTAGCCTTATGTTAATGTAACCATCATCTCATGAAACTGAGTGATTAGTAGCCTTTTGTTAATGTAACCATCATCTCATGAAACTGAGTGATTAGTAGCCTTATGTTAATGTAACCATCATCTCATGAAACTGAGTGATTGGTAGCCTTATGTTAATGTAACCATCATCTCATGAAACTGAGTGATTAGTAGCCTTATGTTAATGTAACCATCATCTCATGAAACTGAGTGATTAGTAGCCTTTTGTTAATGTAACCATCATCTCATGAAACTGAGTGATTAGTAGCCTTATGTTAATGTAACCATCATCTCATGAAACTGAGTGATTAGTAGCCTTATGTTAATGTAACCATCATCTCATGAAACTGAGTGATTAGTAGCCTTTTGTTAATGTAACCATCAGCTCATGAAACTGAGTGATCAGTAGCCTTTTGTTAATGTAACCATCATCTCATGAAACTGAGTGATTAGTAGCCTTATGTTAATGTAACCATCATCTCATGAAACTGAGTGATTAGTAGCCTTATGTTAATGTAACCATCATCTCATGAAACTGAGTGATTAGTAGCCTTATGTTAATGTAACCATCATCTCATGAAACTGAGTGATTAGTAGCCTTATGTTAATGTAACCATCATCTCATGAAACTGAGTGATTAGTAGCCTTATGTTAATGTAACCATCATCTCATGAAACTGAGTGATTAGTAGCCTTATGTTAATGTAACCATCATCTCATGAAACTGAGTGATTAGTAGCCTTATGTTAATGTAACCATCATCTCATGAAACTGAGTGATTAGTAGCCTTATGTTAATGTAACCATCATCTCATGAAACTGAGTGATTAGTAGCCTTATGTTAATGTAACCATCATCTCATGAAAACTGAGTGATTAGTAGCCTTATGTTAATGTAACCATCATCTCATGAAACTGAGTGATTAGTAGCCTTATGTTAATGTAACCATCATCTCATGAAACTGAGTGATTAGTAGCCTTATGTTAATGTAACCATCATCTCATGAAACTGAGTGATTAGTAGCCTTATGTTAATGTAACCATCATCTCATGAAACTGAGTGATTAGTAGCCTTATGTTAATGTAACCATCATCTCATGAAACTGAGTGATTAGTAGCCTTATGTTAATGTAACCATCATCTCATGAAACTGAGTGATTAGTAGCCTTATGTTAATGTAACCATCATCTCATGAAACTGAGTGATTAGTAGCCTTATGTTAATGTAACCATCATCTCATGAAACTGAGTGATTAGTAGCCTTATGTTAATGTAACCATCATCTCATGAAACTGAGTGATTAGTAGCCTTATGTTAATGTAACCATCATCTCATGAAAACTGAGTGCTTGGTAGTCTTATGTTAATGTAACCATCATCTCATGAAAGATAATGTAACCATCATCTCATGAAACTGAGTGATTAGTAGCCTTATGTTAATGTAACCATCATCTCATGAAACTGAGTGATTAGTAGCCTTATGTTAATGTAACCATCATCTCATGAAACTGAGTGATTGTAGCGTATGTTAATGTAACCATCATGTTATGAAACTGAGTGATTGTAGCTTATGTTAATGTAACCATCATCTCTAAAGTTAATGTAACCATCATCTCATGAAACTGAGTGATTAGTAGCCTTTATGTTAATGTAACCATCATCTCATGAAACTGAGTGATTAGTAGCCTTATGTTAATGTAACCATCATCTCATGAAACTGAGTGATTAGTAGCCTTATGTTAATGTAACCATCATCTCATGAAACTGAGTGATTAGTAGCCTTTATGTTAATGTAACCATCATCTCATGAAACTGAGTGATTAGTAGCCTTATGTTAATGTAACCATCATCTCATGAAACTGAGTGATTAGTAGCCTTATGTTAATGTAACCATCATCTCATGAAACTGAGTGATTAGTAGCCTTTTGTTAATGTAACCATCATCTCATGAAACTGAGTGATTAGTAGCCTTATGTTAATGTAACCATCATCTCATGAAACTGAGTGATTAGTAGCCTTATGTTAATGTAACCATCATCTCATGAAACTGAGTGATTAGTAGCCTTATGTTAATGTAACCATCATCTCATGAAACTGAGTGATTAGTAGCCTTATGTTAATGTAACCATCATCTCATGAAACTGAGTGATTAGTAGCCTTATGTTAATGTAACCATCATCTCATGAAACTGAGTGATTAGTAGCCTTATGTTAATGTAACCATCATCTCATGAAACTGAGTGATTAGTAGCCTTATGTTAATGTAACCATCATCTCATGAAACTGAGTGATTAGTAGCCTTATGTTAATGTAACCATCATCTCATGAAACTGAGTGATTAGTAGCCTTATGTTAATGTAACCATCATCTCATGAAACTGAGTGATTAGTAGCCTTATGTTAATGTAACCATCATCTCATGAAACTGAGTGATTAGTAGCCTTATGTTAATGTAACCATCATCTCATGAAACTGAGTGATTAGTAGCCTTATGTTAATGTAACCATCATCTCATGAAACTGAGTGATTAGTAGCCTTATGTTAATGTAACCATCATCTCATGAAACTGAGTGATTAGTAGCCTTATGTTAATGTAACCATCATCTCATGAAACTGAGTGATTAGTAGCCTTATGTTAATGTAACCATCATCTCATGAAACTGAGTGATTAGTAGCCTTATGTTAATGTAACCATCATCTCATGAAACTGAGTGATTAGTAGCCTTATGTTAATGTAACCATCATCTCATGAAACTGAGTGATTAGTAGCCTTATGTTAATGTAACCATCATCTCATGAAACTGAGTGATTAGTAGCCTTATGTTAATGTAACCATCATCTCATGAAACTGAGTGATTAGTAGCCTTATGTTAATGTAACCATCATCTCATGAAACTGAGTGATTAGTAGCCTTATGTTAATGTAACCATCATCTCATGAAACTGAGTGATTAGTAGCCTTATGTTAATGTAACCATCATCTCATGAAACTGAGTGATTAGTAGCCTTATGTTAATGTAACCATCATCTCATGAAACTGAGTGATTAGTAGCCTTATGTTAATGTAACCATCATCTCATGAAACTGAGTGATTGGTAGCCTTATGTTAATGTAACCATCATCTCATGAAAGATAATGTAACCATCATCTCATGAAACTGAGTGATTAGTAGCCTTATGTTAATGTAACCATCATCTCATGAAACTGAGTGATTAGTAGCCTTATGTTAATGTAACCATCATCTCATGAAACTGAGTGATTAGTAGGCGTATGTTAATGTAACCATCATCTCATGAAACTGAGTGATTAGTAGCCTTATGTTAATGTAACCATCATCTCATGAAACTGAGTGATTAGTAGCCTTATGTTAATGTAACCATCATCTCATGAAACTGAGTGATTAGTAGCCTTATGTTAATGTAACCATCATCTCATGAAACTGAGTGATTAGTAGCCTTATGTTAATGTAACCATCATCTCATGAAACTGAGTGATTAGTAGCCTTATGTTAATGTAACCATCATCTCATGAAACTGAGTGATTAGTAGCCTTATGTTAATGTAACCATCATCTCATGAAACTGAGTGATTAGTAGCCTTATGTTAATGTAACCATCATCTCATGAAACTGAGTGATTAGTAGCCTTATGTTAATGTAACCATCATCTCATGAAACTGAGTGATTAGTAGCCTTATGTTAATGTAACCATCATCTCATGAAACTGAGTGATTAGTAGCCTTATGTTAATGTAACCATCATCTCATGAAACTGAGTGATTAGTAGCCTTATGTTAATGTAACCATCATCTCATGAAACTGAGTGATTAGTAGCCTTATGTTAATGTAACCATCATCTCATGAAACTGAGTGATTAGTAGCCTTATGTTAATGTAACCATCATCTCATGAAACTGAGTGATTAGTAGCCTTATGTTAATGTAACCATCATCTCATGAAACTGAGTGATGTAGCTTTGTATGTAACATCATCTATAAGTTAATGTAACCATCATCTCATGAAACTGAGTGATTAGTAGCCTTATGTTAATGTAACCATCATCTCATGAAACTGAGTGATTAGTAGCCTTATGTTAATGTAACCATCATCTCCTCAAAGTTAATGTAACCATCATCTCATGAAACTGAGTGATTAGTAGCCTTATGTTAATGTTACCATCATCTCATGAAACTGAATGATTGGTAGTCTTATATTAATGTAACCCATCATCTCATGAAACTGAGTGAATAATAGCCGTATGTTAATGTATCCATCATTTCATGAAACTGAGTGATTGGTAGTCTTATGTTAATGTAACCATCATCTCATGAAAGTTAATGTGACCATCATCTCACGAAACTGAGTGATTGGTAGCCTTTTGTTAATGTAACCATCGTCTCATGAAACTGAGATTAATACATCATATAGAATGGGACTGCAATAAAGCTTTTAAATAAAATACAAAATACACAAACAAATTGTGCAATGAAAACAATAAATTTGAGCTTTATTTTTAGACTGACACGACAGTAAACGTTTCGGCTAATGCCTTCATCAGTACAACATAAAATACATTCTTACAATACTTACATAAGTAATAATAATATTCTTAAAACATATTGTATTTTAAAATATTTATGTTAAATAAAAAGAAAGGAAAAAACAAACATGGACACAGGATATAGCAAAAAGGGGGAAGTATCCAAAGTTACAGTAAAAACCACAACGGGAACAAGATTATGCAGTTAAGTAAAATTATGAATTTGGTTAATTCCATATGGAGCCAACGTACCAAATCTTTTTATGAGTCTATTTTCCATGTGGACTCTATCATGGGTATTGCTTGCATATAAAATACCGGTTACTGCAATATCAGATATGCCGTTATGGTCAACACTTTTAAAATGTTTAGAAACAGGACATTGAGCATGTTTATTTTTATCATACAGGTGTTCTCTAAACCGATCTCCAAGACGACGACCAGTCTCACCCACGTAAATTTTATTACACCTCTTGCAAAGAATTGCATAAATCACGTTGCGACTTGTGCAAGTGAATCCATCTTTTATTAAGAATTTTTCAAGAGGGAAAGAAATGTTGTTAATTTCCATCACATATGGACAAGTATTGCAACGGTTACGGTTGCAACCTTTTGTTCCAATATGTGCTTTCATTGTGGGAAGGTGACTTCTTACAAGAATATCTCTGAGGCTTCTATCTCTCCGGAAAGCAAAATGAGGAGGTTTTTTGAAGACCTGCTGAGTTAGAGGGTCAGCCATAAGGATTGGTCGGTTTTTGAGAATCACCTGGCGGGCTTTAAAATTATGAGGATGAAAAGTTAAAATAAATTTTGATCGATCACATTGATCAGAAACAGATGATTTAAATGTATCCTGTCTGGTCATGCCTTTAATTCGATTGACAGCGGATATTAAAACTGTTTCTGGGTATGACCTTCTTCGAAAAAAATCCAGCATTTCATTACTTTTCTCCAAAAAGTCTGCCTCATCACTGCAGAGTCTTTTAAGTCTCAATAGTTGCGAAAATGGGATAGAGCTCTTACAAGATTCAGGATGGGACGATGAATACATAAGGAAACTATGGCTGTCTGTAGACTTGTAAAAAATTGATGTGGATATTTTATTTTCTTTCAATTCAATTTGTATATCCAAAAAATTAACAGCACTTCTATGGATTGTTGAAGTAAATTTGATCGAAGAATGGAAGTTACCGACGAAGTCAATAAAACTTTGCAATTGTTGCATGTTCATTTTTGTAATTCCAATGCAATCGTCAATGTATCTCCTGTAGTACTCTGGAGAGATACCTTTGTTATTTTCACTCCATAGGTGTTCCAAATGGCCCATAAATATGCATGCATAACTTGGTCCCATTTTCGTTCCCATAGCAACTCCACTAATTTGATCAAAAAACTGTCCGTTGAACTCAAACGAGTTTAAATTTAGGACCAGCTCAGTTAATCGTAGTATGGCACTTGCGGGGATCTTGAGATTTGCCTTCTTGTTGAGAAAAAATGAGATTGCAGAGAGGCCATCAGCATGAGGAATAGACGTGTACAATGAAGAAACGTCCATTGTAAATAGTAAATGATCTTCATTGGGTAAAACCAAGGAATTCAGAGATTTTAACATATGGCTAGTGTCCTTAATGAAAGATGGTAAATTAGCAACAATAGGTTGAAAAACAGTATCCAAAAAATCTGAAATTAATTCAGTAGGACAAGAGCAGGCGGAGACAATTGGTCTTCCAGGGTTTCCCAGCTTGTGTATTTTTGGTAATAAGTATAAACATGGTTTACCAAGATCACTGTCATAAATACGTAAATTTTTTGCAGAGGATGGTAATTGACCACAATCTATAAGTTCTTGAATGGTCTCCTTAACAATTTCATTATTACAAATAATAGGATCGTTTGTCCTTGGGTTGTAAAAAGTTGCATTATTTAATTGTTTGGAGGCCTCTTCAATGTAAAGTCTCTTATCCCACACCACCACAGCTCCACCTTTATCTGCCGGCTTGATAACAATGTCTTGGCGTTTTTTCAGTTGGAAAAGTGCTCGCCATTCTTCTTTCGATAAATTGGATTTGTTCAGAGGAGTTTGGCGAATATTTTGGATTTGATTTTCCGTACTTTTAATGTAAAGGTCAAGAGCTTTAGATTGATCGGAAGGAGGGGTCCATGTTGATTTACGTTGCGGATGTACAGGAAATTCACTGTCGTCCTCATCGTTATTCGCAGGGGTACCATAGAAGTAAAGCTGCAATCTCATTGAGCGAAAGAAACGATGGGCATCTGATAGTAATTGGTATTTATCACTTGAGGCCCGAAGAGGAATGAATTTGAGACCTTTACTCAGAACTGATCTTTCTGGCTCAGAAAGTGTAAGATCCGGTGGAATACAGACGACTAAGTTTGATTCATTATCCGTTACGTGAGACGTTGTAACTTTAGGATTATTTGCAGTTTTAAGATGTTCAATCTTTCTTTTTTTGGCTCCAGATAATAAGTTGTAAAGCTCCCTATTAAGACCATGAATTATCCAGTGAATGAGACTGAATAGCAAGTTGTTATTATGAGTATTCACACGAAGTTGATCCTCCAATTTGTTAATTTTAATAGTTAGTTGAGAAATTAAACGCCTGTGAGAGTCCAAAACAATCCTCATACGTCGACAAGCACATCTCTTGTCAATGGCAGAAAGTTTGAGTTGATCAAAAGAATTAAAGGCACCAGCAGCAGGATGAAAATATGTTTTAAAACCTTTTGGAACAAGATTTTTATGAATACAATTGTTTAAAAAATTGACATGTGTGGTATATCGAGTCTTCTTAAATATATTGAACGCCAGTTCAGTACAATTTTTTGATAAAACTGTTGGTAAAAGACTAAATGAAGTAATAATAAAGTTACGGAATTGATTTTGAACAAGTTTGGATGACGTCATTTGCAAAAAATGTATTTAAAAATGTTTGACATAATTAAAAAAGTGTAAATTAATGGTAAGAAACAAAGAATAGGGGATAAAATAATAATAGTACAAATACAAATGAAGAAATATATATCTCTACTCTAGTTCTAACAAAATGGAATAAAATTATAACGATATATCAAATACAGATATTAAGAATTAATAACAATTAGACACAAGACATATATCAAGTAGCAGTCAGAATTTAAGATTAATACATCATATAGAATGGGACTGCAATAAAGCTTTTAAATAAAATACAAAATACACAAACAAATTGTGCAATGAAAACAATAAATTTGAGCTTTATTTTTAGACTGACACGACAGTAAACGTTTCGGCTAATGCCTTCATCAGTACAACATAAAATACATTCTTACAATACTTACATAAGTAATAATAATATTCTTAAAACATATTGTATTTTAAAATATTTATGTTAAATAAAAAGAAAGGAAAAACAAACATGGACACAGGATATAGCAAAAAGGGGGAAGTATCCAAGGTTACAGTAAAAACCACAACGGGAACAAGATTATGCAGTTAAGTAAAATTATGAATTTGGTTAATTCCATATGGAGCCAACGTACCAAATCTTTTTATGAGTCTATTTTCCATGTGGACTCTATCATGGGTATTCGATACGGCAGGAGAGTAACCTACCCCTCTCACCTATGTATTTCAAAGAGCAACGCTTGAACACAATGGTGTAGACCACATTGCGGCTGGTGCAAAAAAAGCCATCCCTAATCTTAAATATCCCCTGGTGGAAGACAATCTATTCCGTCTGGGTTACGTCCTGTCAGGCTAACCCATAAACTGTTTACATGCTATCCATTTATTAACAAGTCGCAGCACAAGACCAAACAATACCGGCTAGCGTCTCTTAATTGTCGCTATGATGGTATCTTGACGCCCCACAATGAAGATTATTATTTCCCAACCATACTGATATGTCTTGTGTTCTAGATAAGATATGTGGATAATTTATTTTATCACTCATTTATATTCCAACGCATTGAACTTGCTTTCATTAGCAGTCAGTAGTGTCCAAGTCCCACATCCATAGAGAAAAGTGGTTTTAATGAGAATTCTGTATAACATTAGTTCTTTTGGAATGATTAAGTTTTTGCTGATCCATATTTTGATTAATTTCGTCATTGCTGTAATTTCCGATCACATTCTAGCTCAAATTTTATGTTCACAGTTACCACCTCTAGATAAAATTGCTTCTAGGCATCTGATTTTCTGTACTCTGTGGCTTTCTTTTGCTCTGAATTTCAAGGCAACTTAATTTTACTTTTTAAAAATTAATTTTATTTTTATTTGATCCATTTGTTCGATCAAGAAGGATTTTTCCCGAAACGTTCATTGTTTTGTGAAGTCTTATCAGGCTCATATATACAATATTTACATGTTACCCATCTAGTTGAAGTACTGTACTTCTTTGAGTTTTGTTTCGGTTCATTTTGATGTTTGCATTACTGGCAAATGTGGTGTTTACCAATATCAAAGAATAAACACACAATAAATTAATAAACCTTAATTACGACCCGAAAGGGTTTGGGTTTCATGCAATGGATAATACATATAAAACAAATGAAAAATAAAATATATGTTATATTTTTTTGACATGAACATGTTTTCCTTACCTCGTTAAAAAAAAAGGTGACATGAAACTTTTTCTTGAACAAAATTGTTACATTAAATTATTTTAAATTGAGAAAAAAATATTTTTTTGAAAATGAAAAGTTCTCACGGAAACAAACCAATGTTTTCCTTTTTCATTGTCATTTTATAAAAATTTAATAAAAAAAATATTGAGTTATTTTGCAAGTTTATTTCATACACATAAAAAATATGTTATAATCTGTGCTTAAAAATAAATACCACATAACAAATTTTGAATGAATCGGCATTTTATGAAAATTTCATAAAAAATTTATTTTCTTTCGTTTAAAGCGGAACAGAACATTTTAAATGAGGAACCATACTCCCGTGTTATTCGGTATATGCACTGCTTATTATTTCTGTGTATTTAAAAACAAATTCACTTTCGTTCGTTTGCCTATACCCGCTTTAGTCGTTTGAAGAGCTAAGCGGAAACTGCAGTCGTATTCTTCCAAACTATGTTTTTGTATATAAAGCCAAGGTGCACAGCTTACTTTGCTTATTGCTAGTGTTATTTACTTATTATAAGCTTTCCTTTAAATGATCTTTTATTTTACTTTAAAAAATAGGATCTCACTTAGGGGAAATCCATAAGTTTCGTCACGGGATTTTGTCCGATTTTTCACCCCACCGTCGTTACAAAAACTTTGACCCCCCCCCCAATATGATGTCACAAAGCTTTGCGAAAAGCAGTATTTTCTATTTGAAAAAAATGATGTTTCCAATAACTTTTTTTGTCATTTAAGTATGTATTTATTATTTAGTGTGAGGCTGCACTCTAATATCGTAACACGAGTGAAGTCAGATAACGCAATAAAATAAATTGTTAGAAATCAAATATTTAAAGTTGTGAGTTTTGAAGTGACGTCACATTTTCAACAAAAAAAACCCCCCATCCTCCCCCTCGTCACACATTGTTACAAATGTGTAGACTCCACTCCCCCCTCGGTGCGTAACGTCATTTATGGAGGGAGGGCCCATTAGGAGCACGCTAAATTGTTAACGCCAATAAGAATTATTACATTTATTCTTACTGTGTTTGATTGTCAATGAAATTTAAACTGTATATGTCTGGTAAAAAATATTTTAGCGTCATTAAACACAGAACCCAAACATTTATTACAGTTAATTAAATATTACCCAACTTTTTCACATTCTCGGTAAGAAGCAGACGTTAGCTAACATAAAGTAGTTAAGTGTTGTGTCACAATTATACTGTGACCAGCGTCTGTGGGTCAGCGCTTACACATTATCAAAATTAAGGGGTGGTGAGTGGTGCAACGATCCTGTGTCTGCGTTACATGGGAGTCAAGAAATTATTTACTGTATAAAACGTTCAAATACACCTCTTTACCGGAAATGTGGCACTTTTCCAAAGTGATGTGTACAGCTGAGACCGCCTCTTGTTTACAGCTGTGTATATATTACAAGCGTTGTTTAATTAATGTTAGCAATATATGATTTCAAAAGGGAAAAGTTTAATAGTAACAATGAATCTATAGACTCTAAACTCATGTTTCCATCACATCATAAATGAAGTACAATGCAATTATAAGGCACAGGGTAAATGTGACATTGTACTTAATGAAATCTTTTAGAATGATTTATAAACAATAGGACTATGACAGCAGATATTTAAGGTTATATTTTAATTTTGTGTTATTTGTATTAAAATATGTATTACCATATGTCTATTAACAACTTCATCAATCACATCTGTCGCTCTGCCTACACTGCCATTCGTCAGATCAGCTCAATCCGTCATTACTCAACAGTTAGTGCAACAAAAACTCTAGTCTGTGCTCTTGTACTAACTTGTATGGATTACTGCAATTCACTTCTGTCAAGTGCGCCAAAACAATGCATTGAAAAACTACAGAAAGTTCAAAGTTCAGCTGCCAGACTGGTGCTCAAGGCAAAAAAACGTGACCATGCTACTCCACTTCTTCGCTCACTTCATTGGCTGCCTATACAAGCCCGTATTGATTACAGCTGAGGGGTCTAAAGCAGGCAATTTAATAACGATGTATACCATTTTTGATTGATATTTCATGTTTATTTTACTCTTAAGTAACATGTTTTTTCCTGTTAAATTTACTATGTGAAAATACAAAATAACCTTTCTTTCTTACTAACCGTTAAGCACAGTGGCCGAGTGGAGATATAGGTTTGAATCCATGCGAAGGCAGAGATTTGTTTCCTTGGCTAAGGATACCGTCCAAATGGGTACCTGAACCTAGTCAGGGAAACACAAGCAGCTAGACACTGGGCAAATAAATGGCCATACAATCACCACACAGCCCATCATAGTTGTGTACTGTAAACTATGCATCACTTGCCTTTATAAGAATTGAGGCTGCAAGAATAGTCAGGAAAAGAAAGAAGCGTCTTTAATTAATAATATTTTTTAAAACCCCGGTGAGTACAACTTATACTGGTCGGTGTATTATTAATAACCTTCGGGAATTTCTGGACTTATGGTAGTTTTAAAAATTAATTTTCCATACTCTATAAATAACCGACAACGACTGTCGGTAGATACTTTAAAAATATCTTCATAACCAAAATGACAAGAGATTATTGACCATGTAAACTAAGATCAACAAGAATAACATTTTTAGAGACTCCAACAATTAGAAAAGATCAGGTTAGTTACTTATTACTTACATTTTATAAGGGATAGCTCTGAAAAAGCCTGTTGTATTTTTCAACGAAACTTAAAATTATAATTATAAAAAAACGATTGTTTTTTTACTGTTAACGTAATGAAATGTTCCATGCAAGGAAGTGACGCTTACAAGGCCAAGTTGCTTCGTTTTAAAAACAAAAATGGCGAATCTATTGCCTGGCATATAAAAACAAAGTTATTAGTCAATGTTACGCTCAGCTATTATGAACTCTAGTGGTATTATTTTCAATTTTTAAAGGAACATCGTGTAAGTTTAGATTTTCATTTATAGAATCTTAAGTTTATGGGGACATGTGGGAATAATGCCGCCTGATTTTCTTATAGTACTCGATTTCAAGTTTATATTGTTTTCTTTTTAGGTAAGATATGATTTAAAACTAACTGTTTACTCTTTTTGTTCGATACGATTTTTAACAATTTGTTTACTCATAATAATACATGGGATTTTACAACAAATTAATTACTCTTTAGGTTATATGGGATTACATTAAAAAATTGTGTGCTCTTAAGTTTAGTGGCGTTTCTATAACTTATACTTATATCAAAGGGCTTTCTCTTGCTGTTAGATTGAATTCTATAACAATTTATTTGCTGTTCAGGTTAGATGTGAGTCTATAACAAATTTTTAACTCTTAAAGTAAGAATGTATTCTATAAAAAAATATATATTTTCTCTTGTGGTTAGAAGGGATTCTCTATGGAATTAAGTCTTTTTACCTGGAAAAAATTTGGAAAACGTTGAGAGAAACTTCAGTAATGCTAGAAGATTTTGATTATTGTTGATTAGACTAAAAGAAACATTGACGATAAGGATTAAAAAAAAATTCACAAAAAATACGCATGTAAACAAAATTACAGACTCAAGTTAAAACCGCTGCTTTAAAGAGTTTTTTGCATTAGGACACAAACAGTTTTTAAAAAATAACAAAAAAAACAAAGAAAAAAATTAATAAAACTAAGATGATATTTATTCAGAAATTATTTTATATGTTAATTATTTGTTTATTTATTTAAAAGCATATTATCTATTTCTAGAAAAAGAGGGAACACGATGTTATCAATAAGCGACAGTAAGAAGCGAAAGGTAAATTTTAATTGTACAAAGTCGATATAACGCAAACTAAATCATATAAATTTATTTTGAATTACATGCATCAAATAATTTATTGAAATGGATATTAAAAAAAATACAAATAAAAAAATATGAGTCTAACAAGAACACATATCTTTAAGAAGGCAACTTGCTAAGTGCTAAAAGGACTTTTAAATATTAAAACAAAAAAAAAGTAATAATTAAAAAAAAACTATTAAGATTTTTTAAAAATGTGCTGTATTTTTTCAGACTTTTTGATTTATAAACCAATTACGTGTATTTAATACAACTTTAATTTATCTCTTTAAAATAGCATGATCTTCAGGGCATTATAGGAAAATTTACAAAAGATCGTTTTAAATAAATGGAGCATGTTAGATTAAGACTTAAATTATGGACTGAAGCATGGTTGTTGAAACACTACACAAATGATTAAATTAAAAACAAATATATTAAAAAATTATTTGAAATACAATGTAGAAGTATTCCGAGCCCGCTCAATGTCAGCATGTTGAGTATAATTAAGACAACTGTATACAAATATTGATTCAATTTGTTCAAATTAGACTTGTCTTAATTCAATAAAGTTATTGATTAAAAAAAATCCTCTGATTTAAGCTTTCCCCAAAGGATGAAAACGAAGAGAATGAAGATGACTCCAGCAAAATTGATGGTAACTTGACATTTTAACTAATTTTTAAAAAATTTAAAATATTAAAAGAAAAAACAACAGCTTTTTATATTAAGATTATAATAGAAGTATTGTAGAAATATGTAAAAAAAATTACAATAGAACTTTGACAGATTTAGAGAGCATTATTCTTAACCACATATAAGCAAATTTTAACAAAACTCTTCTAATAAAATTTCAAAATATTTATGATAATTCGATAGTTAACGATACAGATTGGGAATCAAATTATTTATTTTTAAGTGTGCATATTTTTAGGCAGATATTGAGCTGAACATTAGTAATAGTAAAAATACAAAGTATCTTAGGTGCAAATATTTTCTAAATCGTATACAAATATGTTTAAATGCAAAGTTATAGAACATACTGCAATAATTAATTATATCTGCGTATGTGCTATAATATATATATAGAAATAAAGTAATTTGTTTTATAGTGATCCCTTCTCTACTGTACATTGTTAACATTTTGTTTAAATTTATGTAAATCGTGAACAAATATTGCCTACCAAACGTTTCTCTCACTATAGGCCTATTGAGATTTTCAATGTTATTGTAATATCGGGAATTATAGTGGTTTATTCATAATTTATAGCAGTGTTACTTTGACAAACATTTTCTGCCATTCGACAATTTATGTCTGACGCTTTAAAGCAGGGATCATCGAACTACAGCGGCTCGCAAATCCATTTCATCCAGCCCGATAACGGTACTTGAATGACGAATGTATTTGATAGAACATAATAATTACACAAGAGACGTAATATCTTTTAACTACTGAGTTTAACATTACAGAAGTTAATAATTAGTGTGTAGAAATTATTGCTGCTTTGTACACAATATATGATTTTCAACTATTTTAATACGTTTTTTTTAACAGAAATATTTGCATACTTCGCACCGCCTTCAGTTCTTCCCCGGCTGAAAGTAACTAACACGCTGATTTTATTTTGACAACACACAAAACACGCATTTTCACCGCCCAATAAATGTGCCCAGCTGTCAACACAGTTTCGAATATCCAGAAATAGTAACTTTTTGTTGGCTCTTATCTATTTAAAAAGTAAGTAACACGGCTTTCCGTGTGTGTTTGCGCTTGTTACGTGAACTTAAAGCGTGATTAGAGGCAATAAAGTGGCAAAAAGAGCAAAAAATATCATATAAGCCTCAATTGTTTTGCGAAAATGTTATCACCAGGTCAGAAAAAACTTATAAAATAATGATATTGGAAGCATCAAACGACTTATTTCGTTAGAAAGTCGATTTCTTTTGAAGTGTCAGTCGTTCGGTAGTTCAGTGTTCATAGAACAGAAAAACTTGGAGAGACAACATAATGTTAAAGATAAGTATGAAAGCTAGAAACTGTGGTATTTTTTAGCGCTGGATGAGTCTTTCCATCTTTCAAGTCAGTCACAACTTTTCTTGTTCATTTTCGATGTCAATTCAGACTTATAGATAACAGAAGAGTAAATATCCGTCCCGAGCATGCACGATACAACTGAAAAAGACATTGTCATTAAAGTGCATCGAATTTTGCAAGACTATAATTTTCAGTCACATCATCTTTGAGGTGTTTGATTGTGATAGAGGAAAAAACATGGCTGGAGAAGAGTAAGAGGAAGATCAGAACTCATTTCTGAAAGTTAAATCTTCCGACGCCTCTGTTCATACTCTGCCTCTTACATCAGCAAGCACTCTGTGGGAAAGATAGATATTTCGTGTGTACTGAAACAAGTCGTTTCTGCTGTGAAATTCATTTGGGGACACCGTCAGTCAAAGAATTATTTTTGGAAGAAATTGAATCTCAATTCTGTGACTAGACTTATTTCAAAGCAGAGTGGTGGCTCAATTATGCTTATTTCTTATTTCAATTTTAACAGTTACATAATGAAATAGAAAAGATAATCTGTTCCTAAGTTATCAGATCCTCCTTGGCTGTCAAAAGTTGTAATTTGTTGTTGACAAATAAATGAGCTAAAAATCAAGGATTACCTCGACAGCGATTTTTACATAAACAACTAAGGATTTCGGAGCCACTTTCCTTGATTGAAAAAGAGCTGGGAATCTTATATTTTTTAAATCTGTTTCAAAGAATTTTATTTATCAACATTCGTAGAATTTGTGAACCTCAAATTTTCAATAATTTCAATTATTTTTGATTTATGGGATCGTTTATGTTTTTAAAGAGATTTTTAGACTATTTCAGAATTTAAACTAACATTGTAATTTCCATAACTCGTTTGGTTTTAACCTTTAGGGTATTCCAGTTGAACTACAGTTTAAGCTCATTGATTTGCAGGATAATGACTGGTTGAAATAAAAGCATAGAACAGAGAAGGAAAATTTTTGAATTTATTATCGCTTACCTGATGTTGAGTTTTTTTAAAACTGATGAATATTGACTCTGGTATAGCTCCAGTGTTTGAAACAACTCATGTCATTGTGCAAACTTTTTCAAAAATGAAGTACGTGAATTCACTACATCAAGCGAGATTTACTGATGAAAATTTTAAGGCAATGCTTTTGAAGAAACTGCCGATTTCTTGGAAGTTATAATTCTTTTTCACAATTTTCAATTTACGTTTTTGCTGCTTGGCATGTGTACCCTAGGTCTGATGGCAGTGGCGTAGAAAGGGGGGGGGCAAGGGCGTCAAATGCCCCGGGCGGCACTTTGCCAGGGGCGGCAAATTCCTAGTCGTTAATTAGTTTCTAACAATAAACATTTTATAAGAAAGTGGAGCTTTTTATCAAAATAAAAGAAAATTCCAATAAGAAATTAATAAAAGAAATAAAGGAAATATCCTAAAGCATGTGAACGTTTCAACTATCAAAATTCAAACTCCTTTTTGGATATAAATGCTTCTGATACTAATTCTACTGTACTGAAAAGTCCTTAAGTAGTATAAAAAAGTAACACTTATGTGGTGGTAGCTTAAATGATTCTTAAAATTTGTCAGCCGCATCTGTTGTAAAAGCAAAACTTACTGTAGGCTACATGAAACATGAGCCAATCGAAAGCTCGGACCGAGCGGCACATTGTTGAAGGGGGAGGGGGCGGCAAATTAATAAATTTCCAAAATGAAAAGCTTTAAAAAGCAATAAAACGTCAAACTCAATTATGAATATAAACTTTTCTGATACTAATGCTACTGAAGTGAAAAAACATAGGGGCTGACGTAGTGTACGAAAGTGACAAAATTGTTCTGGTACATAAAATTGATTCAAGTTTGATTTTAACATAAGTAACTATTGGAGAAAAAATTGTTGACGTACTTATATGGTTAATTCTACCAAAGCATCATTATTTTTTTATTTTAATGTCTTTTGTTTTGCAGCATCAGCAAAAATAATGAAAAAAATTGCTTATTTAATGGAATTAAAGCTTTGCACGCATAAATCCAAAAGTAGCCACTCATGAAAAAGTGCTCAACATTTCCAAAGTTTTTTGAAATATTGACAGAATCAGAAATCGGTTAAAAATGAACAGTCAAAGAACAAAAATAAGTCGTAAAAGGAAACAAAACAAAGTGGCAACAAGTTTTTGTTAGAAGTTTTGAAATTATTAAATCCTGGCAAAATTTAATGTGTTTTTTGTAGTCACATATAGGACAATACTGTTGCAATTAAAGGCAATATTCTGGAACCGATGCATTTGCTTTCAAAGTACAATCGAGCACTCCGAGAACATCATGGGAAAAAGGTTTTAAAAAATTGTCATCTACAATTTAAACTGAGCTCATAGCAATTTTAAGAGATACATTTCGCGAAAAATCATGTTTCTTCAAAAACAAATACCAAAGATTTTTCCATTGTATTCAATAGCTCTTCACATAAGGATCAAATAAGTCCAGGAGTGTGATATGTAACGATTGAAAATCAAAACGTTATTAGAGGTTGTAGAAACTTTAAAAGATTTCAATTAAGCCAAAGTGAATCTGCTTACGAAATTTCTGAAATGATTTAAATAGATGACGATCTTTAGATAATGGACCCCAGAGACCCAGCGTGTGTTCATACGTCTTCTTCGTTGCTAGAAAGTATACAAAAGTTTAAGAAAGACGCAAAAACTTAAATTCTCAGTGTCAAATCTCTCTCAAACAGTTCATGAAACCTAATTTGTTTATATGGTACTCAAATTGAAACGAAGGCTCTAACTATTTTAGTACACTAGAACATTTCTACGCATTCTTATTCATGCCCATACACCGTTTGGAATATCTAATTGCTTCTACAAGCAAGGCATTACACAGACTACAGGATACGAAATAGTGAATATACCATGGAACCATTTTGAGATTATTTTGAAAGCTATAGAAGAACTTACAGAGGCAGAAAAAATCTCAACAGACCAACAGATGCATGAACTTTGCAAGTCACAATTAAATCTTTTTATTTTTTAAGTTATTTAAAAAATGCACGAAATTATTTGCAAACTTATAGAGGTAGAAAAAATGAAAAGCAGAAGCTGCTCACAGAGACACTAATGAAATAATTAAACGATGCTTTAAAATTTGATACAATTTTATGTGGAGTGTGGAGACCTCAACCTTTTAATCGAATCTTTCAGTCAAAGTACGAGAGAGCAAATTTTTGATGCTTGAAGCAAACATATATCCATGTTATTTAGAAAAACAGTTGAGAAGAAAGTTGTATTCTTTATAAGATGAGATTAATGTAGAAATTCGTGTGAGGTTTTGGCAGGTATGTAGAATCTAGAAAACAGATATAATTTTCGTACACCTGACTATCTGCTGGAATTTGAAATTTCGCTTTCAAATTAGAGTATTCAAATGAAATGGTCAAGCAAAGGATATTTAACCCCACGTGTAAAAAAAAAGAATTAATGAATTCAAGCCCAGTTGATTTATTTAAGTTTATTTAGAAATTAAGGCTCGAAGTTACCCTGCCTAAAATAATATCATTACTTTCAACATTGCTTACAGCTGTCATAAGTAATGCAAGGTTTTAAAATAGCTTCTCTAAAATTAATTTAATGAAAAAATAATTACGATCAATAACGCATACTCAAAAATTTTCTAATCTATTGCTATTTTAATGTTTGCTTTTGAGCATGGCATGGCTGAAAACATTGATACACGAAAGATTGTGCCTTCCGTAAAAACAGAAAACTTCAATTTTATTAAAGTTAAAGACTTGAAGCTTTTCTTTTATTTCCAACAAAAATGTACACTGTCCATATTATTACTTTGTAAAAAAACACAAATCTTTACTTTATAGTGTTTGCATATTTTTCGCGGCAAATTTTGGTTCTGCCCCGGGTGGCACATACCCATACTACGCCGCTGTCTGATGGCACTATTTTGTGCTACGTTTGTCTTCTTTGATAACTTAAATTTAAAAAAACACACACGTAAAAACCAAAGATTTGGACTATAAATCCTTTATATGTTTTTGTAGATCTGCTTCTCATCCGTCAGACACCTGGGTTTCATTTGTACCTGACAAGGTCATCAAAGCGTGCATTTTTATTCTAGTGTTATACCTGTATTTTTAATTTTATATCTTTTAACTAAACTTAATAGGTCTAAAAAAATTTCAATGAATTTAAATATTCTTTTCTAAAATGAATTATGAGACACTAAGTCATGTGAAAAATAATGTGTAACGACTAGAATATAAAAATTAACTATATTATGGCATTACCCCAACACAAAGCGTTGTATACATAAATCAAAATTTTAAATTAAACTTTTTTCTTTTCTATCATGGTAATGAATTACATAAATTTAGATTAGATTAGAAGCCGTAATACTATAATTAAAGCTCTAAAGGAACTTAAAAATGCTTCTCTCAAAGCTGGTCTTATTTTATATGAACGGAAGACAAAATTTATGATATTGTCAAGAAACACCCATGCTGATGATAACATCAATATAAACAACAACACATTGGAGAGAGTTGCTACATTCAAATATCTAGGGGCAACCATAAACGAGCACAATGAGATAATATGAGAGGTGAAAGAGGGGATAACAGCAGGCAACCGTTCCTACTTCAGCTTACAAAAGCTTCTAGGTAGCAAAAACCTCTCAAGGGGAACAAAGAAAGCAATATACACCACTATCACAAGACCGTTAGTAACTTACGCTAGCGAGACTTGGACCCTGACCAGAAAAGCTGAGAACCTGCTCAACACTTGTTAGAGGAAAATCCTCCGGAAAATATATGGCCCGGTGATACAAAATGATATATGGAGAATTCATACAAACCCAGAACTATATCATTTGTACAAAGACCCACTCATAGTCACAATGATTAAAAAGGGAAGACTACGCTGGGCAGAACATGTTGAAAGGATGACAGAATGTAGAGCAGCAAAGGTTATTTACAGACAGAAATCTAGGGATAGACGACTCACTGGTCGCCCAAGACGGAGGTGGATAAATGATGTGGAAATGGACATACACCAGCTGGGGGTTCGGGCATGGAGGCGGAAATCCATGGATCGATCCGAATGGAAGGATGTGGTGGAACAGCCCAGGGCCCTATATGGTCTATAGTGCCATAAATGATAATGCTTATTATGAGATTAGCCTGTGAAATTGCTTTATACATGTCTCTTGTTAAAAGTATCATCTGGGCTATTTTCCTGACAGTCATTTATAATATCCCATGCTCCTGACTGTCATTTATGTCCAATTCTCCTTTGTCTATATTCTTTTAAATGCTCTGGTTAAAATATAAATTAAATGTGTTATATTTGTAATAATAAATTATCAAATTGCTTTATACCTTCTCATACATCACTCTCTCTCTCTCTCTATCTCTCTCTCTCTCTCTCTCTCTCTCTCTCTCTCTCTCTCTCACTGTGCGTGTGTGTTATAAATATATAACACAACTGTGATATTTTAAGCGATTAAAAATGGCTTCTTCAAATAACTTATTATTTTCAAAACATCAATACACTACCCAAATTGTACCTAATAAAAAAGATAACAATCTTAACGATAATAACAATAAATATATGAACGAGAACATGACTACGTTTAATAGTTGCGTATAGCCGCAAGCTCCTGGTTGAAATATGTTCTGGTTGCTATAGAACTTTTGTGGTATTTGTTTGCCTGGCTGCCCTCCATCGTGATCCGACTTTGAGAAGATAAGCATTTTTTGTCACTTCTCACTTGGAGAATATAAACATTTTTGTCACATCTGACTTTATTCTTGCTGTATCAAATGTTTTGGGTCAAATCTTCATGTCATTATACCACCGGAAGTATAAGCCATTTTTGTTCCTGCTACGGTTATCACTCGTGTAGTCTGAAGACTCGTTCTGGCGCACGCCCGGGAACACGAAACTAGGCAATCTGTGCAGTTTCACACACCACACGCTAAAATCTACTGCCATTGATTACTGATTACCAAGAGTACGAACTTGGACCCTGATTTTTGTGTTTAGATTTTAAGAACTGTTAAAAAATTAGACGTTTACCAAATGTGTACCTACCGGGGTGGGGAAGAGGAAAATTGGGAAATTATCTCCGAGATTATTTCAAAATCTAACCAATTAACATGGCATATTGCTTTAGAAACAATAGACTGTGTGGAATTTCTTGTGACCTTCAACCCACATCCACAAAAGGAGTATGCTATATATTTAAAAAAAATATTTTGCTATTTAAATCCTTTATATTAACTTGTGGTGTCTGTTTGAGCCCTTGTCGAAAAAAGCTGGATCGATTTTTAACCCACTTCGTTGTAAGCTAGCGAGCTGAAATTTTGCAGGCAGACTCATGCCGATGATAAAAATGATGTATCAAAATTTCAGATTGATCGCCTGTACATTCATTAAATTAATGAATTTTTAGATTATCTTTATTTATCTATATGTAACATGTTAATTTTTGTGTTAGAGTGTCGCGGTGCATATTATATTGAATGACCTTTCCTGTCGCGCAATAAGGTGCTTATTGTATTGGCAATACTTTTTATAAACATACTAGCAAAATACCCGCACTCTGCTGCGGAAGTAGGGATTTTAGTAAGCGTTGAAAACCCATTATACAGCAAATCAAAACACCAATTTATTTCATTCTGGATCATGATGGATATATTTGTTTGTCAATTTTTATCAAGATGGTGTAAAATAAAATGGATACTAAAATGACATTACGGGCCCCCGTGCAAAATGGATGCAGGATGTTAATGTGATAGAGATACGTGTCTATATTTATTTAAATTATTTAATATCTAAAGGTGAGAAAGTTTTAAATATTTACGAAAGAAATATTTTGGGTCCCGGCCCCAAGGAACAGACGTTAGAAGTTCATTACCCTATAGAATTTTATATTATTTTTTGTAAAAACAAATTTGGTCAATAATTCATCCATTTACACAGTAAACACTTTTAAAATTAACTTTTATATAACTAATGAAAAAATGGTATACGGGCCCCTAGCCCCTAATAAGTGGTGATTTTAAAATTTTACCTTTAATGCCAGAAACCTTCGCTTTTTAGGCTTAACTAATTCAATTCACACATTTTCTTACTCGTCATTTGTAAACTCTAATCATTTTAACCAAACCCCTAAAAAGCGCCCGCCCACGTTTTTAGTCATATTACATCATAGTAACTATTTTAAATTTTAAAAATGTATTTTCTTCTTTTTAGTCCGCTTATAAAAACGTGTTTTTTAAAATCTTTTTTTTTACTTCTATTTATTTTATTCTTTTTAGTCTAAGTGTATGCTATGGTGAGTTTTGAAGTATTGATTATGTTCAAATATAATACGCATTGCCCGACAAACATTTACAGACTCGAAATGACTGATCTCCCCTTGATGTTAAACATGGTTGATGTGGGTGGCTTTGGTGTAAACTCCGCACGTGAATGTAATGTAAACAAGGGCAGACGGAGAATACATATGCTTATATATAGATAAATTAAACTAAACACATATTCTGTAGGCCTGAGACTAATCTCTTAAGGCCTTGGCTAGTACCTAGGCAATCTGCTCAATCTGCTGAGCAGTGCCATACAACATTGTCTTTACATGGGACTCTTCCGCCTCCCTAACCTCCCCGGCTATCTCTAGCGCAGGGCAAGACGTCAGCAGGTGTACGACCGTCTCAGAGGTTTGGCTGCAATGACGGCAGTTCGAGTCCCTGTTGTGGTCTAGCCTGTGAAAGTACGAGTTGGTTGGGCAGTGCTCTGTTCTCATCTGAGTCACTAAACTCTGGTGTTTGCGACTCAGGTTCCACCACTGGTCTGAGCGGCTTGGCCTGGGCATGTTAGCGAAAAAAAACCTGCCTGTCGTATTGTCAGCCCACTCCTGGTACCACTGGTTCATAAAGTGGTCCTTTAACCAGGTTTTAAGCCCCAAGATAAGTAACTCGGGCCTCTGGTTGGGGCAGGGCCGCTCCTGATTTTGCCTAGGAGTCTGCCTTTTCATTGCCGTCAACATTCACGTGACTTGGGATCCACTGCACTGTTACCTTACCTCCAAGTCTTTCGAGTCTATCCACGTCCTCCAAGATGACGTCAACCAAGTGCGTGCTACGCTTCTCACTAAGTAGGACTTCGAGGGCTGATCTCGAGTCACAAAACAGTACCGTGTCGAAACAGAAAATTTCCGACCTCTGCAGTGACTGGTGCACACATTCCAGGGCCCTGTGTATAGCCTCAAGCTCCGCATCGTAACTCGATGCCATAGTCCCAAAGGGACCTGAAAGTTCTTCTTTTGGTGGCCCTCCTATTGGGTATAAGATGAGCGCACCCTATCCTGCAATTTCTTCACTTGAACTGGCAGACCCATCCGTGAACACTTTAACTTGGGTTCCCGCGAACCCTTCTATCGTCTCAAGGCCAGCCGCTTTCTATACATGTTCAGGGCTGCGTTTCGTCACTGCCATGTCAGTCAAGGCCAAACGTATTTCGGGACGTGTACATTCCGCATAGGGCGGTTTAAGTGGGACACTTATTGTTTGCCGTCTATTTCGTGGGGATTTGACGTTCCTATCAAGCTCTGTTACTTATGCATAAATGAGGAACGTTTCAAACTCCCACGCCCGCTCCAGTTATTCTGCATTTGGTAGAAGGGTTCTCTAGTGTCTAACCTGCGGTACCTCTCTGCAGTTGTTATGATTGCCTTGTCCCTACGTATATCGAGTGGTTCTACGTTTGCGATGACTTCCACAGCAGCTGTGGGTGTAGTTCTGTAAGCGCCAAAGATAAATCTTAGAGCCTGGTTCTGGATACGACCCAGCTTTTCCAATGCCGTTTTGCTGGACGGGCATGCTGTAGTCCATTATCGACCTTACACTGCCCAGAAAGAGAGCTCTGGGCGTGCTTGCTCCAGCGCCCCAGTTTGTGCATGCAACCTTTTTCACCAGGTTGAGCTTGGCGGTAGCCCGGAAGTACAGGTCTTGTACGAAATTATGCATTTGTACCTTTTGATCCAGTTTGACTCCCAGGTAAACCGGTTGCTTGTCCCATTTGAGCGCTACATCGTTTATTTTAAGCACTATCTCCTGTTTGAGAATGGTTCGACCATTAGGGAAGAGTGAATAGACCGTCTTCTTGGTGTTAATTCCATTTGCCACCTCTGCATGTACCTACCATGTACCATGCATAGCGGAAAGGTCTTGCTGTAGTAGCTGTTGCAGTCGGTTGGCATCTTTACCGGTACTCCAGATGACTAAATCGTCTGCATACATGGCAATTTTGTTTGCGCAGGATATCTTCGAGGCTACAGAAAATCTTCCCAGCATGTTACCGCGATCTCCTGATTCTGCTGGCTAATCGTGGTAACTGAGTCCTTAGAAAATCTTGACATAACACAAGAATTTAAGATCTCTCATGAAAGTGTAAGCAACGCAATAGAATGGTTGAAAGCAAATAATCCTCTTTTTTGTGATGTATGGGCGTGGGGGGAGGAGGGATGGGTAATGTGTGGCACTTTATCCCCCAAGGGTTGTCATGTATGATCATTCAATGATAACGGTAACTACCTTGATCACCTATTATGGTTACTTGGATTTTCAATTGGAAAATTTCCTCCCTAAGTTCATTCCGGGTAGAATGGCAATAGTAGTAATTATTAACACACCATCTCTGGTAAGCCAGTCTTTTCGATGTGTGCTTAATGCAAAAATTTAGTTATTACGGTCTGTAGTTTGGAAACTATCGCTTGCCTTGGCTACCCTCAGCAGCTACCATATTCTTAACACCTGGATACTCTGACCCTCTACCAACAACCCTGTATTATAACAGTCAGGTACCCGCGTGGAGCCAATGGCATGAAATCATTTTGAAATTTAATTGCACTCTATTACAACCTAACCTTAAAATTTAAAAAAAAACTGCTTCATTAGTGTAGGCAATTGAGAGATAATTATAATCTATATTAAAATACTTTGTCAATCAGTTGAATCCCTTTAAAATGCTTTAGTTTTTTTTTATTCATTGTTTTCATATATGGTCTTATAAAATTATATGGCTTTCGTGCTTTAAAGTAGAGAGTGACACTGTTTAATAACCACTGGACCAAATTATATTTTTGTTTTAATTCGCACCCTGACCTCGAATGAATTTAGCGAGTTCACCAGCTGCGCATTGTGATACTTGATGTAAATAGTGAAGTGCAAACATGTGTGCAGTAGTACATGTATTATAAGAGTGGCAACTCGTGAACTTTATTTAAATACGGGGTCTTCAAGTGTTGACATCTCCAAATATCAACTCAGTTTTGATTGTGATTATTTATTAAATTAATTCACTAAAAGATGATATTAATGTCATTGCATTATGTGATCGACTGTTAATGATATCTTGAAACTAGGTCTTATACTTATGTTCTTTGAATAAATGTTTTAAAAAAACATAACGACACTGTTTTACTTGGTTTGATTTGTGTTCAGGTGAAACGCCTCTGGGTGAAATGACAAAATTTTAATCAACATTTGAACACCTTTCCTTGCCACCACTCCCCTACATAGTCAGTTCTACTTCCCAAAAAAGTCAGCGCCACTCCCCAACAAAGTCTGGTTCATTCACCAACAAAGTTAGTTCTACTTCCCAACAAAGTCAGGTCTACTTCCCAACAAAGTCAGGTTCACTCCCCAACAAAGTCAGCTCTACTCCTCAACATTCAAGCAACAATAAAATTTGATTTTTGGATTGTGGTGAGATGCGTATTATAATGAGAATTCTCTTTCTTATGTCTCGTATATAAAGGATTTATAGTCAAAAACTTGTTTTTTACGTTTTTTTTAAAATTAATGTAATATTTTGTGTTTAACATTTAAAATTCATGTTAAAATTTTTTATTTAATTGTTTAATTATTTTTTTTTAATGTCTGAAAGATAATATTTCCAAG